>CM069149.1:41801457-42376457 GCA_035221665.1 Okamejei kenojei | reverse complement strand
TCTTTGGAGTGTGGGAGGAAACCGGAGCTCCCGGAGAAACCCCGTGCAGGTCACGGGGAGAACGTGCAAACTCCGTACAGACAGCACTCGAGGCCAGGATTGAATCATCCTACATCCAATTGTAGGATAGAATTAGTGTGAACGGGTGATCATTGGTCAGTGTGGACTCAGGGTGCCAAAGGGCCTGTTTCCACATTGTATCTTTAAAACAGTAAACTAATATATAGGCTGGGGTCAGGGCAATGGGGGGCAAGGGCAATGGGGTGAAGTGTGGTTCGTGAGTAAAGATGATAGATCTGCAGTGAGGGCAAGGGGACACAAGGAGAGGAAATATTACTAAAGTCATAAGGTCATAAGGGATAGGAGTAGAATTAGGCCATTCAGCCCATCAAGTCTACTCTGCCATTTATTCATGGCAGATCTATCTCTCCCTCCTAGCCCCATTCTCCTGCCTTCTCCCCATATCTTCTGACACCCGTACTAATCAGGAATCTATCTATCGCTGCCTTCAAATCTTCCATTGACTTGGCCTCCACAGCCATCTGTGACGATAGACAATAGACAATAGGTGCAGGAGTAGGCCATTCGGCCCTTCGAGCCAGCACCGCCATTCAATGTGATCATGGCTGATCATCCACAATCAGTACCCCGTTCCTGCCTTCTCCCCATATCCCCTGTCTCCGCTATCTTCAAGAGCCCTATCTAGCTCTCTCTTGAAAGTATCCAGCGAACCTGCCTCCACTGCCTTCTGTGGCAGAGAATTCCACAGATTCACAACTCTCTGGGTGAAAATGTTTTTCCTCATCTCTGTTCCAAATGGCTTATCCCTTATTTTTAAACTGTGGCCCCTGGTTCTGGACTTCCCCCAACATGTTTCCCGCCTCTAGCGTGTCCAAACCCTTCCACAGATTCACCGCCCTCTGACTAAAGAAAATAGTCAGAGGGCGGTGAATCTGTGTGAACGGGTGGCTCAGCGGTAGAGTTGCTGCCCTACAGCACCAGAGACCCGGGTTCGATCCTGACCACCGTCGGCACTGGGCCTGTACTCGCTGGAGTTTAGAAGGACGAGTGGGAACCTCATTAAAACATACTGAATAGTGAAAGGCTTGGATAAAGTGGATGTGGAGATGATGTTTCCACTAGTGGGAGAGTCTAGGACTAGAGGTCATCGCCTCAGAATTCAAGGATGTTCCTTTAAGAAGGAAATGAGGAGGAACTTCTTAAGTCAGAGGGTGGTGAATCTGTGGAAGTCTTGCCACAGAAGGCCATGGACTCAGGATCAGATGAAAAGTTATATTCTATATTTCTTAATCTTATCTCCAATGATGTATTAATGGTAAATTATTCCACTCCTTATGATTTTTTTTCTTTTTTCTCTCTTTTTTATTATTCTTAATCTATTAAAAAAACTATTAGAGGCAGAATGATTCAATTAATAATATTAATAATGTATGACTGATGTACATGAAATGTTTCTACCATAATATGTGTTTGCCAATTTATTGTTTACCTCTAATAAAAATATATTTTTAAAAAAAAGTATTAAAGGGCGTTCCTTTAGGAAGGAGATGAGGAGGAATTTCTTTAGCCAGAGGGGGGTGAATCTGTGGAATTCTTCGCCACAGATGGCTGTGGAGGCCAAGTCTCCGTGGGTATTTTTAAGGCAGAGATAGATAGATTCTTGATTAGTACGGTTGTCTGGGGTTATGGGGAGAAGGCAGGGGAATGGGGTTAGGAGGGGAGAGGTCGATCAGCCTAAATCCTAATTCCCAGGGCGGGCATAGAGTAGTGAGCAGTTGTGGCTGGAGATGGCAATGCCTAATAATGATGAATGGAGTCCGGCCAAATTGGGTGATGATGTTAGAATACGTTACAACGCTGGGAATTATATTGTGCTCCACAGCGTTTTACCACAATGGTAACTTTGACTGGGAGAAATAATGGGAGTGGGACTTGTAGTGGCCATTTGGCATCTTTTGTGTGTCATTAATTGTGCTATTTGCCTTTACATTTTAGACCGCCCATTATTATGTGGGTGGGATTCATGATGTATTCTAGGGAAGGGCGGGTTTGGTGCTGGGTTTCTTGCGCAGAAGTTTAGTTTTTAGTTTAGGTTTGAACTTACATCGGGAAGGTTTAACCTTCGACCATGCGACGTTTAACGGAGACACAAGGAGTTTTCTAACACTTAAGATTATTAAGGGTTTGGACACGCTAGAGGCAGGAAACATGTTCCCGATGTTGGGGGAGTCCAGAACCAGGGGCCGCAGTTTAAGAATAAGGGGTAAGCCATTTAGAACGGAGACGAGGAAACACTTTTTCTCACAGAGAGTGGTGAGTCTGTGGAATTCTCTGCCTCAGAGGGCGGTGGAGGCCGGTTCTCTGGATGCTTTCAACAGAGAGCTAGATAGGGCTCTTAAAAATAGCGGAGTCAGGGGATATGGGGAGAAGGCAGGAACGGGGTACTGATTGTGGATGATCAGCCATGATCACATTGAATGGCGGTGCTGGCTCGAAGGGCCGAATGGCCTACTCCTGCACCTATTGTCTATTGTCTGTTGTTTAGAGCAATATGCTGGAGTTTGGCGAAGATTAAAGTGTGCGGTCGGATGTACCTTATTGTTTTATATCAACAATAAAGAAACTATTAATCAAAAGACTGTGTTATGAAGACTTATCTGTGAAGAAGCTCTGAAGGTCTCACGGAGAGCTCACATGCGTATTACGTCATTCTCCTTCACCATGTAGTCTAACTTTGTGGCTAGAGGGAGTCATCTCTTGAACGATATAAAAATCTGCCACTACTGGACTACAGTGAGCAGAAGATGTTTCACACAATGAAGTGCAGAGTTTCTGGGGCAATAATGGCCAGAAATGAGCAGTTCAAACTAAACTAGCGACAGGCAGCTTCTGTGGCCTTGTGTGAGGATTCTAGCCCGCCTGTATGTACACCTTAATTATTGGCTCTTCCTGAGATTATTAGTAAAAGTTTATTCTTTATAAACTGAGATGATTAAATCATACCTCCTTGATGTCCCTCGGACTATCCTTGAGTTGAGACCCATCTTTGGACTTCTTGACCCAAAACGCCACTCATTCCTTCTCTCCAGAGATGCTGCCGGTCCCACTGAGTTACCCCAGCATATTGTGTCTATCTTCGGTGTAACCCAGCATCTGCAGTTCTCTCCTACACAAGTTTTTCACTGTACCTCAGTACGCATGACGTACCTCTTTGATGCCCCTCGGACTATCCTTGATCAGACTTTGCTGGCTCTACCTTGCACTAAACGTTATTCCCTTATCGTGTATCTACACACTGTAAATGGGCCGATTGTGGTCATGTACTGACTGGTTGGCACGCAACAAAAAGCTTTTCACTGTACCTCGGTACATGTGACAATGAACCACACTGTAACTGAATGGTCCTTCCATAAGCTGGGATATACTGTCAGACTCACCTTTACCGCATTGCGGATATTGGACTTTATCTCTGGAATGAATTGGCTGCTGTGTTCTACAATGCTGAGAACTATATTCTGGGCTCAATATCTTTCCTCCGACTATTGTACTATTGTAGTATTGTATTTTTGAATACAATCAAGTCAATACCAGCGGTGGGTACACAAAATGCTGGAGAAACTCAGCGGGTGCAGCAGCATCTAAGGAGCGAAGGAGATAGGCGACGTTTCGGGTCGAGACCCTTCTTCAGACCAGCGGTGCTGGTTCGAAGGGCCGAATGGCCTACTCCTGCACCTATTTTCTATTGTCTGTTGTCTATTGAATGCTGTCTAACCAGATCAGACAATATGTTAGCTGATGTGTTCGGATAGCGTTGAAAATAAAGCTTTACAGTACCAGGCTACACATGACAAGACTACGCCTAAACCTACATGTGACTGGCTAGATGTTACAAAGAACTGCAGATGCTGGTTTACAAACAAAAAAAAAACACAAAGTGCAGGAGCGACTCAGCGGGTCAGGCAGCATCTCTGGAGAGCATGGATAGATGGCCTGTCGGGTTGGGGCATTGTGCAGACTCAGAAGAAGGGTTTCAACTTGAAAAAATCATCTCTCCATGTTCTCCAGAGAAGCTGAGTTGCTCCAAGACGTATAGTTTAGTTTAGAGATGCAGGACGAAAACAGGCCCCTTCGCCCCACCGAGTCCGCGCCAACCAGCGATCCCCGCACATTCACACTACCCTACACACATCGGGGATGATTTCACATGCGCACCAAGCCACTTAACTAACAAACCTGCACGTCCTTGGAGTGTGGGAGGAAACCGGAGCACCCGGGGAGAACGTGCAAACTCCGTACAGACAGCAGGATCGAACTCGGGTCTCTGGCGCAGGAGGGCAGCAACTCTGCGCCACCCTGGTTTATATACTTTCATTACATTTTATTGTCCCAGGAATGTCATGATCTTATATATTGTTTATACATCACAAACAACTGAGGTCTCAGCACAGATCTCTGCGGAGCTCTGCCGACGTATTAAAAGCATTCTCTGATGAAGTGCGGACAGAGTATCAGACAGGCGGTGCTGAATCTACGCCCAGATAACCAAGGAGCTGGATCCACTCATGAGTTTCCTTCTGTGGATATTATTGGTGACCTTGGCAGATAAAAGAAACAGATGTTCCACCACTTTATGGGGTTGAGGAAGCTTCTACCCATGATTGATGAGATCAAATGTCCAAATGAATGTAATAACCCTGCAGGCTAAAGGGAGAGAGAGAGAGGGAGAGGGAGAGAGGGAGAGGGAGAGGGAGGGAGATGGAGGGAGAGGGAGAGAGAGGGAGGGAGAGGGAGAGAGGAGGAGAGAGGGGGAGACGGGGAGATGGGGAGGGAGAGGGGGGGATGGGGGGAGAGAGCGAAGGAGAGAGAGAGGGAGGTGGAGACGGGGAGAGGGGAGGGAGAGGGAGAGAGAGAGAGGGAGAGAGAGAGAGAGAGGGGGGGGAGATGGGGAGAGGGAGGAAGAGGGAGAGAGGGGGGAGAGGGAGAGAGAGGGAGAGGGGAGAGGGGGAGAGGGGAGGGAGAGGAGAAAGGGGAGAGAGAGAGGAGAGAGGGAGAGAGGGTGAGGGAGGGGGGGGAGAGGGAGAGAGGGAGAGGGAGAGAGAGAGGGAGAGGGAGCAAGAGAGAGAGAGGGAGAGGGAGAGAGAGTGGGGAGAGGGAGAGAGAGTGGGAGGGAGAGAGGGGAGAGGGAGAGCGAGGGAGGGAGAGAGCGAGAGAGAGAGAGAGGGAGAGAGAGTGGGAGGGAGAGGGAGAGAGAGAGAGGGGGAGCGAGAGAGAGAGAGAGAGGGAGAGAGAGGGAGAGGGAGAGGGAGAGAGAGTGAGAGGGAGAGGGAGAGAGTGAGGAGTGGGAGAGAGAGAGAGAGAGAGAGAGGGAGAGAGAGAGAGAGAGTGGGGAGAGGGAGAGAGAGTGGGAGGGAGAGAGAGGGAGAGGGAGAGGGAGGGAGAGAGCAAGAGAGAGAGGAGAGGGGGGGGAGAGAGAGTGGGAGGGAGAGGGAGAGAGAGAGAGGGGGGAGCGAGAGAGAGAGAGAGAGGGAGAGAGAGGGAGAGGGAGAGGGAGGAGAGTGGGAGGGAGAGGGGAGAGGGAGAGAGAGTAGAGGGAGAGAGAGAGAGGGAGAGAGGGAGAGAGAGTGGGAGGGAGAGTGGGAGAGTGGGAGGGAGAGAGAGGGAGAGGAGTGGAGGGAGAGAGAGGGATGAGAGGTGGGAGGGGAGAGAGAGGAGAGAGGGGAGAGAGAGAGGGAGGAGAGAGGAGAGGGGGAGAGAGGAGAGGGGAGGGAGAGGAGAGGGAGAGGGAGAGGGAGAGGAGAGAGAGGGGAGAGGAGAGAGAGAGAGAGAGAGAGAGAGGAGAGGGAGAGAGAGGGAGAGGGAGAGAGAGGGAGAGAGAGTGGGCGGGAGAGCACATGCGCTGAAGTAATCTTGCAGATCTACAAGTTACAAATTATAATGGAGGCGAGAGTGTGTAAAGCACTAATTGCACACATTAAATATATTTACACACATGATCTTAAATGAGTGAAGGAAGTGTGAAGGCATCTAAAATTAAGCAGGAAAGACAAGGTCAAATAGAAGGGATAAACATTCGCTGGTCTGCATGGTAGAGTTGCTGCTTTCAGCGCCAGACACCCGGGTTGGATCCTGACTACGGGCGCTGTCTGTACGGAGTTTGTATGTTCTCCCCGTGACCTGCGGGGGTTTTCTCCCGAGATCTTCGGTTTCCCCCCACGCTCCAAAGACGTGCAGGTCTGTAGGCTAATCGGCTTGGTGTAAATGTAAATCGTCCCCAGTGGGTGCAGGACAGTGTCAGTGCGCGGGGGTCGCTGGTGGGCGCGGAGCCGGTGGGCCGAAGGGGCCTGTTTCCGCGCTGTGGCCCCAAACTAAACCTGCACCGTGTAAAGAACCATTTGACTACCGCTGTGTCCCGACCGTACCGGCCTCATACACATCTAAAGGGAAATCTTCCAGAGGACAATGAACCTACAAACCCGCACGCCCTCCTTCCCCAAACCCATACCCTGCGCCTGTCCACAGCTCCGACACTGCTAACGACCCTGACGACAACCCCCACCCCCCCCCCCCACCCCCCCAACCCCCCTCTCCGACTCATCACACGTCTGTTGTGCCAGGAAGGCCAATCTCAACTACAACACGAGCAGAAAGGCCAAAGGCCTCCACATGGAACCTTTCCATCTCAGCTTTCAGTCATTTCGGGTCCTTTAATGGTGATTTGTTTTCTTCCCACTCACCAACCAGAAAAGCTGACAAACACTTTGAAAAAGAGCTGACAGCACAACAGAAGCGTACGACCAAAAATAGCAATGATTAAAAAAGCACCCGGCTAAGGCTATTCCTTCAAAACTGTTCGTATTGATTAAATGTTCCTGACCACACTAGATTTCAGAGATTTTAGTTGCACTTTAGTTTAAGAGGTACGGCTCGGAAACAGGCCCTTTGGCCCACCGCGTACCGCAGGACCAGCGATCCCCGCACACTAACACCATCCTGCACCTGGGACAGTATTTTACGATTAAACCAAGCCAATTAACCTACAAACCTGTGCGTGTTCAGGGTGTGGGAGGAAACCGGAGATAGGCGATAGACAATAGGTGCAGGAGTAGGCCATTCGGCCCTTCGAGCCAGCACCGCCATTCAATGTAATCATGGCTGATCATCCCCAATCAGTACCCCGTTCCTGCCTTCTCCCCGTATCCCCTGACTCCGCTATCTTTAAGAGCCCTATCTAGCTCTCTCTTGAAAGCATCCAGAGAACCTGCCTCTGAGGCAGAGAATTCCACAGACTCACCACTCTCTGTGAGAAAAAGTGTTTCCTCATCTCCGTTCTAAATGGCTCACTCCTTATTCTTAAACTGTGGCCCCTGGTTCTGGACTCCCCCAACATTGGGAACATGTTTCCTGCCTCTAGCGTGTCCAAGCCCTTAACAATCTAATATGTTTCAATGAGATCCCCTCTCATCCTTCTAAACCCCAGAGTGTACAAGCCCAGCTGCTCCATTCTCTCAGCATATGGCAGTCCCGCCATCCCGGGAATTAACCTTGTAAACCTACGCTGCACTCCCTCAATAGCAAGAATGTCCTTCCTCAAATTAGGAGACCAAAACTGCACACAGATCCCGGAGCAAACTCACGCAGGTCACGGGGAGAATGTAGAAACTCTGTAGAGAAGGCACCCGCGGTCGGGATCGAACCCGGGTGTCCGGCGCTGTAAGGCAGCAACTCTACCCTGCCGCCCATTTAAATGCCAAACATTTTAATTAATGTCTGATCTTTGTAAAAATTAATAATCAACAGGTTTGTGCATCAGAATCGATAAGAAAAAGTTACAGCCTAATAATGGAGTTTGCTGTGGTTTAACCTGGAGTTACAACCTGGTGCTGTGTTTTTTGGGGATAATATAAACACGAGTCCAATTTAAGCAAATGTGAATTAAGACATTTTTGAAGGAAACAATGAATTTTGTTGTTACCAAATGTGACTGTCCTTGGAAAATCGTAGCTTTGGGTTTTAGATCAGTTTATGGATACAGCACGGAAACAGGCCCTTCAGCCCACTGACTCCATGCCGACCAGCGATCACCTGGCCACACAAGTTCAATGCTATCCCCACATTTAGTTTAGTTTAGAGATACAGCGCGGAAACAGGCCCTTCGGCCCGCCCAGTCTGCGCCGACCAGCGACCCCCGTACACTCACGCTATCCAACACTCACTGGGACCAATTTACATTTATACCAAGCCAATTGGACCGCAAACCTGTACGTCCATGGGGTGTGGGAGGAAACCGGAGCACCCGGAGCAAACCCACACGGTTGCAGGGAAAAGGTGCAAACTCCACACGGACAGCACCCGAGGCCGGGATCGAACCCAGGTTTCCAGCACGACCAGCAGTGCCACTGTGCTGCTTTATTACAGACGCACGCCCTCTATCACTGGCTGTGGGCCAGGTGTGCTGTGGGCCAGGTGTGCTATGGGCCAGGTGTGCTGTGGGCCAGGTGTGCTGTGGGCCAGGTGTGCTGTGGGCCAGGTGTGCTGTGGGCCAGGTGTGCTGTGGGCCAGGTGTGGTGGGCCAGTTTGCTGTGGGCCATGTGCTGTGGGAGGTGTGCTATGGGACAGGTGTGCTCTGGGACAGGTGTGCTGTGGGCCAGGTGTGCTCTGGGACAGGTGTGCTCTGGGACAGGTGTGCTCTGGGACAGGTGTGCTATGGGCCAGGTGTGCTGTGGGCCAGGTGTGCTGGTGGGCCAGGTGTGGTGGGCCAGGTGCTCTGCTGTGGGCCAGGGTGTGCTGTGGGCCAGGTGTGCTATGGGCCAGGTGTGCTATGGGCCTGTGTGGGCCAGTGTGTGCTGTGGGCTGCTATGGGCCACAGGTGTGCTGTGGGCCAGTGGGCTGTGGGCCAGGTGTGCTGTGGGCCATTGCTCTGGGCCAGGTGTGCTATGGGCCAGGTGTGCTGTGGGCCAGGTGTGGGCCACAGGTGGCTCTGTTGCTGGGCCAGTGTGGGCCAGGTGTGCTGTGGGCCAGGTGTGTGGGGCCAAGGTGTGCTGTGGGCCAGGTGTGCTGTGGGCCAGTGTGCTTTGTATATGGGCCATGTGCCTTGTGCTTGGGCCAGGTGTGCTCATGGCCATGGGCCATGGGCCAGGTGTGCTGGTGTGCTGGCCAGTGTGTGTGCCAGGTGTGCTGTGGGCCAGGGGCCAGGTGTGCTGTGGGCCAGTGTGCTGTGTGTGTGTGGGCCAGGTGTGCTCTGGGCTATACTGGGCCAGGTGTGCTATGGCCATGGGCCTGTGGGCCAGTGTGCTGCTCCCAGCCAGGTGTGCTCTGGGCCAGGTGTGCTCTGGGCCAGGTGTGCTGTTGGGCCAGGTGTGCTGTGGGCCAAGGTGTGCTGTGGGCCAGGTGTGCTCTGGGCAGGTGTGCTGTGGGCCAGGTGTGCTGTGGGCCAGGTGTGCTGTGCCAGGTGTGCTCTGGGCCAGGTGTGCTCTGGCCTGTGTGCTCTGGGCCAGGTGTGCTCTGGGCCCAGGTGTGCTGTGGGCCAGTGTGTGCCGGTGTGCAGTGGGCCAGGTGTGCTGTGGGCCAGGTGTGCTGGGCCAGGTGGGCTGGGCAAGGTGTGGGCTGTGGGCCAGGTGTGCTGTGGGCCAGGTGTGCTATAGGCCAGCTGTGTGCTCTGGGCCAGGTGTGCTGGGCAAGGTGTGCTATGGCCAGGTGTGCTGTGGGCCAGGTGTGCTCTGGGCCAGGTGTGCTCTGGGCCAGGTGTGCTGTCTGGGCCAGGTGTGCTGTGGGCCAGGTGTGCTGTGGGCCAGGTGTGCTGTCTGGGCCAGTTGTGCTGTGGGCCAGGTGTGCTCTGGGCCAGGTGTGCTCTGGGACAGGTGTGCTGTGGGCCAGGTGTGCTGTGGGCCAGGTGTGCTGTGGGCCAGGTGTGCTGTGGGCCAGGTGTGCTGTGGGCCAGGTGTGCTGTGGGACAGGTGTGCTGTGGGCCAGGTGTGCTGCTCTGGGCCAGGTGTGCTCTGGGCCAGTGTGTGCTCTGGGCCAGGTGTGCTGTGGGCCAGGTGTGCTGTGGGCCAGGTGTGCTGTGGGCCAGGTGTGTGTGCTGGGCCAGGTGTGCTCTGGGACAGGTTGTGCTGTGGGCCAGGTTGGGTGTGCCCAGGTGTGCTATGGGCAGGTGTGCTGTGGGCCAGGTGTGCTGTGGGCCAGGTGTGCTGTGGGCCAGGTGTGCTGTGGGCCAGGTGTGCTGTGGGCCAGGTGTGCTCTGGGCCAGGTGTGCTCTGGGCCAGGTGTGCTCTGGGCCAGGTGTGCTGCTGTGGGCCAGGTGTGCTCTGGGCCAGGTGTGTGGGCCAGGTGTGCTCTGGGCCAGGTGTGCTGTGGGCCAGGTGTGTGTGGGCCGGTGTGCTGTGGGCCAGTGTGTGCTGTGGGCCAGGTGTGCTCTGGCCAGGTGTGCTATGGGCCAGGTGTGTGGGCCAGGTGTGCTCTGGGCCAGTGTGTGCAGGTGTGCTATGGGCCAGGTGTGCTGTGGGCCAGTGTGTGCTGTGGGCCAGGTGGTGTGGGCTGTGGGCCAGGTGTGCTGTGGGCCAGGTGTGCTCTGTGGGCCAGGTGTGCTCTGGGCCAGGTGGTGGGCCAGGTGCTGCTCTGGGCCAGGGTGTGCTGGCCTGGGCCAGGTTGGTGTGCTCTGGGCAAGGTGTGCTGTGGGCCAGTGTGCTGTGGCCAGGTGTGTGTGGGCCAGGTGTGCTGTGGGCCAGGTGGCTATGGGACAGGTGTGTGGGCCAGGTGTGTGGGCCAGGTGTGCTCTGGGCCAGGTGTGCTGTGGGCCAGGTGTGCTGTGGGCCAGGTGTGCTGTGGGCCAGGTGTGCTCTGGGCCAGGTGTGCTCTGGGCCAGGTGTGCTGTGGGCCAGGTGTGCTGTGGGCCAGGTGTGCTATGGGGCCAGGTGTGCTGGGCCAGGTTGGGCCAGGTGTGCTGTGGGCCAGGTGTACTATGGGCCAGGTGTGCTGTGGGCCAGGTGGCCAGGTGCTATGGGCCAGGTGTGTGTGGGCCAGGTGTGCTGTGGGCCAGGGTGTGCCCCAGGTGTTGGGCCAGGTGTGCTGTGGGCCAGGTGTGCTGTGGGCCAGGTGTCTGGGCCAGCAGTGTGCTGTGGGCCAGGTGTGTGCTGTGGGCCAGGTGTGCTGTTGCCTGTGGGCCAGGTGTGGTGTGCTGTGGGCCAGGTGTGCTGTGGGCCAGGTGTGCTGTGGGACAGGTGTGCTGTGGGCCAGGTGTGCTCTGGGCCAGGTGTGCTGTGGGCCAGGTGTGCTGTGGGCCAGGTGTGCTGTGGGCCAGGTGTGCTGCCTCTGGGCCAGTGTGCAGGTGTGCTCTGGGCTTGGGGCAGGTGTGCTGTGGGCCAGGTGTGCTATGGGCCAGGTGTGCTGTGGGCCAGGTGTGCTGTGGGCCAGGTGTGCTATGGGCCAGGTGTGCTGTGGGCCAGGTGTGCTATGGGCAGGTGTGCTGTGGGCCAGGTGTGCTGTGGCCAGGTGGCAGTGTGCTATGGGCAGGTGTGCTGTGGGCCAGGTGTGCTGTATGGGGCAGGTGTGCTATGGGGCAGGTGTGCTGTGGGCCAGGTGTGCTGTGGGCCAGGTGTACTGTGGGCATATGGGGGACACTGTGGGCCAGGGTGTGCTATGGGCAGGTGTGCTATGGGCCAGGTGTGCTGTGGGCCAGGTGTGCTCAGGTGTGCTAGGGAGTGCTGTGGGCCAGGTGTGCTGTGGGCCAGGTGTGCTGTGGGGCAGGTGTGCTGTGGGCCAGGTGTGCTGTGGGCCAGGTGTGCTATGGGCCAGGTGTGCTGTGGGCCAGGTGTGTGGGCCAGGTGTGTATGGGCCTATGGGGCAGGTGTGGGGCATGTGGTGTGGGCCCAAGTGTGCTATGGGGCAGGTGTGCTGTGGGCCAGGTGTGTGCAATTGGCAATGGGCCAGGTGTGCTGTGGGCCTATGGGGTAGGCTGTGGGCAGGTGTTGTACTATGGGGCAGGTGTACTATGGGCAGGTGTACTATGGGGCAGGTGTACATGGTGGCAGGTGTACTAGGTGCTATGGGCAGGTGTGCTGTGGGCCAGGTGTGCTGTGGGACAGGTGTACTATGGGCCAGGTGTGCTATGGGGCAGGTGTGCTGTGGGCCAGGTGCATTATAGCAAAGTTCCTCTGATATACTCTAGCTCCTTGCAGGACATGAGAATATCAACACATTAGGCTGCCGTCAGCCACACCATCTACCTCTCTGGTGACTATCATAGAAACATAAAAAATAGGCGCAGGAGTGGGCCATTCGGCCCTTCGAGCCAGCACCGCCATTCTATATGACCATGGGTGATCATCGAAAATCAGTACCCCGTTCCTGCCTTCCCCCCATATCCCTTGATTCCGTTAGCCAAGAGAGCTTTCCTCTATCCTTGATCAGACGTTGCTGGCATTACCTTGCACCAAACATTATTCCTTTATCATTTATCTACACACTGCAATGGTTCGATTGCAATCATGCCGTCTACTCTTTCCGCTGACTGGCTAGCACGCAACAAAAGCTTTTCACTGCACCTCGGTACACGTGACAATACACTAAACTCAACTTCAATTTTGAAAATACATTGCTTTAATTTATTGCGTAGGAAGGAACTGCAGTTGCTGGTTTAAAGCGATGATAGTGCTGGAGTAACTCAGCATCTCTGGAGAGCAGAAATGGGTGACGTTTCGGTTTGAGACCCTTCTTTAGATTGAGAAGCGGGGGAGAGGGAGACATAGAGATAAGAAAGGGTAAGGTGTGAAAACGAGACATCAAAAGAGATGGAGGGTTTGTGTCTTCTCCCTGTGTTCTCCCGTGGGTTTCCACCAGGCGCTCCGGTTTCCTCCCACGTTCCAAAGACGTGCACGTTTGTAGGTTAATTGGCTTCTGTAAACTCAGCCTGGTGTGTGTCGGGTAGTGCCAGTGTGCGGGGGCTGCTGGTCGGCACGGACTCGGTGGGCCGAAGGGCCTGTTTCCACGCCGTATCTCTGGACTAAATAAAACCAACGCCCCGCCGATTAGTGTTCATAACGTCATCAGCTGTGGGAGCAGAATCAGGCCGTTCGGCCCATCAAGTCAATCATGTCCGATCTATCTCTCCCTCCTAACCCCATTCTCCTGCCTTCTCCCCATAACGCCTGACACCCGCACCAATCAGAATCTATCTATCTCTGCCTTAAAAATACCCATTGGCTTGGCCTCCACGGCCTTCTGTGGCCAGTGGTTTTAAAAGTTCCCATATTCAGAGAGCAATGAGCCATTCTCTTGTTATTTTCGCTGGTTGTGGGATTAGTTCAGACTGCGGTGGGAAGGCAGGGCAGCCTTGGCAACCGGACAGGGGGATGTGGATGAGGCCATGACGCAGGGGTGATCAGGTGCATCCTGTTATACTGGGCCTCAAGGCTGCGTTGAATTTGCAACAAAAATAGACCCCTTTGCGTCCTGTTCTGCAACTGGCCCGGGAATTCAGGGAAGCCAGGGTCACTATCTCTTACCTCCAGTTCCATCCCCTCTACTTTCAGTCCGAAGAACGGTCCCGACCCCGAACCTCGCCCATCCTTTTTCTCCAGTGATGCTGCCTGACCCGCTGAGTTACTCCAGCACTTCGCGTCCAAGTCAAGTCAAGTCAAGTTTATTCGTCACATACACACACGAGATGTGCAGTGAAATGAAAAGTGGCAATGCTGGCAGACTGTGCAAAAAAACCTACAAAACAGAATAGAACAGAATCACAGATTCACATATTACATATTTGTGGGAGGGAAAAAAAAGAAAAAAACGGCAATTTTAAAAAGACACCACACAACAGTAAATAGGTCCAGGAAGTTAGTCCCTGGTGAGATAGGAGTTTACAGTCCGAATGGCCTCTGGGAAGAAACTCCTTCTCATCCTCTCCGTTCTCACAGCATGGCAACGGAGGCGTTTGCCTGACCGTAGCAGCTGGAACAGTCCGTTGCTGGGGTGGAAGGGGTCTCCCATGATCTTGTTGGCTCTGGGGTTGCACCTTCTGGTGTATAGGTCCTGCAGGGGGGGGCGAGTGTGGTTCTCACAGTGCGTTCGGCCGAACGCCCTACTCTCCGCGAGGCAGCAACTCTACCGCTGCGCGACCGTACCGCCCCACGGTGCTCAGTGACGCCCCAGGCTGTATTTCTTCATTTAACTGCACTTTCGGTTCTATAGAAATATGTTGCTGCCAAATCGGTGCCATTATAACACTAATAGCCTCACCATTATTCCTGCTTCAAATTCCAAGCCATAATTACTGCAAAAGTAGTGAAGGCTTGTTTCATTATAGCATTCTTAAGGTCTTGAAGATGGCGGAGTCAAGGGGTATGGGGAGAAGGCAGGAACGGGGTACTGATTGGGGATGATCAGCCATGATCACATTGAATGGTGGTGCTGGCTCGAAGGGCCGAATGGCCTGCTCCTGCACCTATTGTCTATTGTCTATTGATGTAAGGGTCCAACCTCCTCTCTCTTCCTAAGTCCGATCTAGTTGAGGCCATTTTAAGGCATTACGCTCACAAAGGTGAAAACGCTCACCTCCAGATTCAGGGACAGTTTCTTCCCAGCTGTTATCAGGCAACTAAACCATCCTACCACAACCAGAGAGTGGTCCTAACCAGACTACTAGCTCCCTCGGATAATCTTAGATCGGACTTTACTGGCTATATCTTGTACTAAACGTAATTCACGTAATTCCCTTTATCATGTATCTGTACGCTCTGGATACAATCATGTATTGTCTTCCCACTGGCTGGTTAGCACGCAACAGAAGCTTTTCACTGTACTATGGTATGCGTAACAAGAAGCTAAACTCATGAACTCAAGTGCCGGAGCAACTCAGTGGGTCAGGCAGCATCTCTAGAGGGCATGGACAGGCGATGTCTCGGGTCGGGACCCTTCTTCAGACCGATTGTTGGAAGAGAAGTGGGGGGGTGAGACAAAGCTCGGTGAGTGATAGGTGGATACAGTTGAGGGGGGGGGGGGGGTGGGGGGGGGGGGGGGGCGTTGGATGGGTGGACAAAGACTAGAGATGAAATAGGTGACAAAAGGAAGAGACTCATTTAGTTTAGCTTAGAGATGCAGCGCGAAAAGAGGCCCTGCGGCCCACCGAGCCCGCACTGACCAGCGATCCCCGCGCACCAACACTGTCCTACACACACGAGGGTCAATTTACAATTACACCAAGCCAGTTAACCGACAAACCTGCACGTCTCTGGAGTGTGGGAGGAAACCGAAGATCCCGGAGAAAACCCACGCAGGTCACGGGGAGAACGTGCAAACTCCGTACGGACAAGCACCCGCAGTCAGGATGGAACCCGGGTCTCTGGCGCCAATTTCCCGCCTATCGTTCTAATGAAGGGATAAAATAAAGCTATTGGTGGCAAAGAAAAATAAAAATTCCCAGTGGATGTCATTACCAGGGACATCTATTTGTTTACGACTGGATTAGTGAGTTAACCACACGGGAATGGCCACAAACATAGACTTAAAGCCCTGTCCCACGGTGCGAGTTCATTCCAAGAGCTCTCCCGAGTTTAAAAAAAAAATCAAACTCGTGGTAAGCACGGAGAATGAACGTAGCGGGTACGTCGGAGCTCGGGGACGTCTCTTAGCGGCTCGTACCGCTAACGGCAGGTACTCGGGAAGACTCGCTAACGGCAGGTAAGCACGGGAAGACGCGTGAAGATTTTTCAACTCGTTGAAAAATGTCCACGAGAGCCCCGAGTACCGACGAGCGGCCATTACCGTAAATCTCCGAGTTCGAATCAGGGCAAACTCGGGAGAGCTCTTGGAATGAACTCGTACCGTGGGACAGGGCCATTACTGTGGGATGTGAAGCTGGCTGGCTCACAGCTCAGCGAGTAAACACACACAACAAATGTGTATCACTCCACATTGGTAATTAAAGGGTAACATTAGGCTCACGCTGTGAGCTTAGAGCAACAAATACTAAACTAACAAATAAGGAATAATGTTGTTCTGAGACTGAGGGGTGGCTCGGAGCTGCTGCCTCTCGGTGCCAGAGACCCCGGGTGCGACCCTGACCTCAGGTGCTGCTTATGTGGAGTTTGCACGTTCTCCCCGTAAGCGCACAGGTTTCCTCCAGGTCATAGCGAAACTTCCGGAAGTGGCGGCGCTGCCTGGCAGCTGCGGCTCGCCAGCAGTCTGTCTGTTTTTTGTTTTCTTTTTGTTTTCTTGTGTCTGTTTTAGTTAAATTTTAGTTTATTAGGCGTGTGAAGGGGGGGGGGGGGGGTGGGAGAAACAGGGTTTTAGTCTCTCCCTTCGGGGAGGATGCGACTTTTTCTTGTCGTGTCCCCCGTCACTGTCTCCGTCTGTGCTGAGTCCTAATGGCGGAGCTGGCGGCCTCGGAGCTGTGACGGTGTTCCAGCGGCGGAGGCGGACCGGCTGCAGAGCTGTGGGTGCGGCGTTCCGACGACGGACCCGGCTGCAGAGCTGTGGCGGGGTTCCAGCGTTCCGGCAGCGGACCCTGATTCAGAGCTGTGGCGGTGTTCCAGCGTTACAGAGTTCCAGCGGCGGACCAGGCTTCAGAGCTGTGGTGGTGTTCCAGCGTTCCAGCGGCGGACCCGGCTTCAGAGCTGTGGTGGGGTTCCAGCGTTCCAGCGGCGGACCCGGCTTCAGAGCTGTGGCGGTGTGTTCCAGCGTTACAGAGTTCCAGCGGCGGACCCAGGCTTCAGAGCTGTGGCGGTGTTCCAGCGTTCCGGCGGCGGACCAGGCTTCAGAGCTGTGGCGGGGTTCCAGCGTTCCGGTGACGGGCTCAGCTTCAGAGCTGTGGCGGGGTTCCAGCGTTCCAGCGAGGGCGGTGGCGGCAGCCCGGCTTCGGAGGCTCGGCCGCCGGCCTAGTGGACGACAACATTGGAGGCCTGGATCGCCTCAGCGCAGAGGGAGAACAAGGAGGGAAGAAGACAAAGACTTTAAGATTTTTGCCTTCCACCACAGTGAGGAGGTTGCCCGGTGAACTCACTGTGGTGGATGTTAAATATGTGTTTTATTGTGTGTTTTGTTTTTTATTATATGTATAACTGCAAAGGCAACGAAATTTCATTCAGACCGCAAGGTCTGAATACAATAAAGGATACTTTGACTTTTGACTTTGACTATCCAGCGTGGATTACTGCCACTGCCGACCTATCTACACTCGCCCCACCTGCCTGCATTTGGCCCCGTTCCCCCTCGAAACCTTTCCTACCCATGTACCAACATCCTTTAAATATTGTTATTGCACCTACCTCAACTACCTCCTCTGGAAGCTCGTTCCATATACCCACCACCCTCATAACGTCCTATTAAATCTTCCCTCTCTCACTTTAAAACCGACTGTAGGTCCCCCTGGTTCTTGAGTCACCTACTCCGGGTAAAAATCTGTGCATCGATCGATCCTGTTTCCTCCCCTCGTGATCTGATACAGCTCTATAAGATCACCCCTCATCCTCCAGCTCTCTAAGAAGTAGAGTCCTATAGCCTGCCCAACGTCTCCCGATAGCTCGGGCCCTGCAAACATGGTCTAGAAGTTGGGAGGTCATGCTACAGCTGTACAAGACTTTGATGAGGCCACATGGAGAATATTATGTTTAGTTTTGGTCTCCCTGTCGTGAAGCTGAGAAGGGAGCAGAAAAGATTTACGAGGATGTTGCTAGGGCTTGAGGGCCTGAGCTATAGGGAGAGTTTGAGCAGGCGAGGACTTTATTCCTTGGAGTGCTGGAGAATGAGGAGTGATCTTATAGAGGTGTATAAAAGCACGTGAGAAATATATAAAGTAAATGCACAGAGCCTCTTGCCCAGAGTAAGGGAACTGAGAACCAGAGGACATTGGTTTAAGGTGATGGGGGAAAGATTTGATAGGAACCTGAGGGGCAGTGGTTTTACACAAAGGGTGTTGAGCTGCTGGAGGAGGTAGTTGAGGCAGGGACCATCACAATGTTTCAGAAACATTTAGACAGGTTTAGAGGGAAGTGGGCCAAATGCAGGCAGGTGGGACGAGTGTAGATGGGGCATGTTGGCCGGCGTGGGCAAGTCAAGTTGGGCCGAAGGGCCGGTTTCCACGTTGTAAGACTCCATAACGTCCTCATTAAAAAACGGGCGCTCTGGTTTCCTCCCACATCTCAAAGACGTGCGGGTTGCGGACAAATTGCCCGCTGTAAATGTCGGGAAAGTGGGATAACGTAGATCCTGTGTGAATGGGTGATCTAGTTTGGGGCAGGTAAGTGTTTCCGCAGATCTGCATCTGATCGTGGCCGCTGCAGCTGCAGCTCACCTGCAGTCCGTCTATCTTTTCTTTTTTTTTGTTTTCTTTTGTCCTGTTGTTTAGTTTATTTAGTTTATTTTAGTTGTGTATGTGTGGGGGGGGGGAGAAACTGTGTTTAGTCTCTTCCTTTGGGGGGACGCGACCTTTCTCGTCGTATCCCCCCTCTCCCTCTCCGTCTCCGTCTGCGCTAAGGCCTAATGGCGGAGCTGGCGGCCTCCAACTGGGACCGACCTCGAGGCTCCGGACGCAGAGCCAGGACTGACCAATACGAGGCGGCCACCCGACGTGGGAGGCTCGGCCGCGGGCCCAGTGGACGACAACGTCGGGAGCTCGCTCGCTGGTCCCGGGTTGGTGACCGGATCTCCGGAGCTCCCGCAACAACAGCTTCATCCGCTGGACTGGAGGCGGCAGCTTGGACCGCCCCGGGCCGCGGAGTTTGAACCGGCCCGTTCGCGGAGCTCGGATTTGGCCGCGGGACTTACCATCACCCGGCGGGGGGGCGGGGCCCAACATCGAAAGCCTGGATCTCCTCAACGCAGAGGGAGAACAAGGAGGGAAGAGACGAGGACTTTAAGACTTTTGCCTTCCATCACAGTGAGGATGTGCCTGGATGTAGTGGATGTTAAACTGTGTTCATTGTGTAGTTCTGTTATAATTCTATGTCATGACTGCAAGGTATGTAATTTCGTTCAGACTGAATTAAAGGATACTTTTATACTTTTTTTTTAAATAATCCATCCACTGAAGTTAAAGTGTGTTGGAAAAAACTGCAGATGCTGGTTTGCAACGAAGATGGACACAAAGTGCTGGAGTAGCTCAGCGGGTCAGGCAGCATCTCTGGGGAAAAGGAATAAGTGACGTTTCTGGTCGAGACCTTTCTTCAGACCGAGAGTCCGGGGAGAGGGAGACACAGAGATATGAACAGGTACATAGAACAAACACAGGACAATCCATTCATTATTTAAGCGGGGAAAGATTTAAGAGACGCATTTTTCCCACACCTCAAAGACACCTGTCGGCTAACGCCTTGTGGAAATTGTGATTAGGTTAAAACTAGTGTGCGGGGATTGCTGGCCAGCACGGACTCGATGGGCTGAAGGGCCTGTTTCCTCGCCGTGTCTCTAAACTAAACCAAACTATATCGAACCAAACACTCAGGAGGTCAGGCAGCATCTGTGGGAAGGAGAACATGATTGATGTTTCACATCAGAGATCCTTCATCAGAAGTGTGGGTGTCTGAGCTGAGACATTGACTCGGCTTTTCTTCCCACGGATGCTGCCTGACCAGCCATCGTTTTGCAACAGGTTGTCCCCATCCAGTTCACAAGCCAATAGCTTGGCCAGGCTGGGTCAGGCCTCAGACCGCTGAGATGAGTGATCCCAGAGGCAGTGTCAGCAGGAGCAACAAGGCAAGCATTGACTCAGCGAGCGCTGCTGACTAAGCCACTACAGTGAAGTCATACAGACACAGAGGCATAGAGTCTTATAGCGTGGGAACAGGCCGTTCGGCCCATCTTTCCCACACCAGCCAACATGTCCCATCTACGCTAGTCCCACCTGCCTGCATTTGGCCCACCTATTGTCGTGGTTTAGGGACTCAGGGTTGGGTAAGATGACACGGACACGGAAAACTCTTCAAGAAGACGAAAGCCTTTATTTGCAAATATCGGAGGAACATTCAGAGAGATGACACCACCTGTCCGTTCTCTAATTGCTCTCTGAGTCACAGAAACAGGCAGCTTCTTATTACAGTGTTTCAGCCGTACCTTCTCCATCTTATCTTGCACGCTGTACTCCTCTTGCATCAATCTACCATTGATTCTAGTATTCTCTGTCTCGCCACCATTAACTTCCGACCTTGGTTCAGTCTTTACATTTCCCCTCATATCTCTTCCTCCTTTGGCCGCCCTCAACTTCCAAACTTATTACTTCTAATCTCCCAGCTACGTCTTCTTTGCCACCATTATGTTCAAGTTCATCTACAAGAGAGTTTATTGTCAGGTGTGTCCCTGACAGGACAATGACATTCTTGCTTTGCCTCAGCACACAGAACATAGCAGGCATGAATACAGAACAGATCAGTGTGTCCATATACCATTGTATAAATATATACACACATGAATAAATAAACTTCTAAAGTGCAAATAACATATATTGGGTTATTAGTTATCAGAGTTTTGTCCGAGCCAGGTTTAATAGCCTGATGGCTGTGGGGAAGTAGTTATTCCTGAACCTGGTTGTTGCAGTCTTCAGCCTCCTGTAGCTTCTACCGGAAGGCAGCGGGGAGATGAGTGTGTGGCCAGGGTGGTGTGGGTCCTTGATGACACTGCCAGCCTTTTTGAGGCAGCGACTGCGGTAGATCCCCTCGATGGAAGGAAGGTCAGAGCCGATGTTGTCATGTTTTATGTTTTAGCTAAAGCCAAGGTTACACGCACCATTTTATACTGTCACATATTAGTTTATGTTTAATACAAAGATATAAATGTATTTATTAAGAATACAAAGGTGCAAAAGTAGAAATAAGTAACTTGTTTAGTGCCTTGATTACTAGATAAATTATTTATTTAAGTGCTGCTAAAAGGCTAACAATCACGTGAGGCTAAAGCTAATAATCTGATGTCTGATTACGTAACATAGCTGACATCTGCTGGCTATGATAAATGTTTTAATTAAGTGTTCTTCTATATAACTTCCATACTATGGAAGAGGGATATGGCGGAAGAGGCGGCGCTGCCTTGTCCGTTTGTCTTTTCTTTTTTTGTTTTATTTTGTCCCGCTGTTACAGTTTATTTCGGTTTATTTTAGTTGTGTATGTTTGGGGGGGGCGGGGGGGTGGAACTCGTTTTTTTGATTCTTCCTTCAGGGTGATGCGCCCTTCCTTGCCGTATCCCCCGTCTCCGTCTGCGCTGAGGCCGATCGCGGAGCTGGCGGCCTCCAACAGGGACCGGCCTCGAGGCTCCGGAGGCAGAGCCAGGACTTACCAACGCCAGGCTGGCCGACTTCGGGGCTGTGGTGGCGTTGCGACCCGGCTTCCGACCGGGCTTCGGAGACTCGGAGGCCCGGCCCCGGGCCCCAGTGGACGGCATCGTCGGGAGCTCGCGGGTCACAGGTTGGTGACCTGTTTTTCCGGAGCTCCCGCGGCAACAGCTGCGTCCGCTGGACTGGAGGGCGGCAGCTTCGGCAGCTTCGACCGCCCCGGCCCCCGTGACCGCCCCGGCCCGTTCGCGGAGCGCGGATGCGGCCGCTGGACTTACCATCGCCCGGTTGGGTCACAACATCGGAGGCCTGGATCGCCTCAACACAGAGGGAAAGCAAGGAGGGAAGACACATGGACTTTGGGACTTTGGCCTTCCATCACAGTGAGGAGGTGCCTGGTGGACTCACTGTGGTGGATGTAAAACTGTGTTGAGTGTGTGTTTTGTTATTTATTCTATGTATGACTGCAGGCTAAACCATTTTGTTGTACTGAAAAGTGCAATGACAATAAATTGAATTTTTAAAAAAACAAAAAAAAATCTATACTATTACTAAAACTCTCATCTTGTTCTCTTCCGGTTTGCGTTGTTTTTGGATTTGCGCAGAAACGGTACCCTATATCGCTAGGATTTTTATCGCCACCTTACTCACCGTTCTCCTCTGCTCCAAGCACAAAATGTTTTGTTCCGATCGGTGGAATATTACAGTTATTACATTATTTTAGGTTAAAAAAATCATGAGATCAGCACCATAAAGGGACTGTACAAGCTAGGTGCAGGAAAAATGTTCCCAATGTTGGGCGAGTCCAGAACCAGGGGCCACAGTCTAAGAATAAAGGGGAGGCCATTTAAAACTGAGACGAGAAAAAAACGTTTTCACCCATAGAGTTGTCAATTTGTGGAATTCTCTACAACAGAGGGCAGTGGAGGCCAATTCAGTGGATGAATTTAAAAGAGAGTTAGATAGAGCTGTCTCACGGTGCGAGTTGACCCCACGAGGTACCCCGAGTGAGAGACTCGTGGTTGTGCACGATATCCCAAGTTGATGTTCAAGTGTTTGAACCGAGTTCCCACGGGTAATGTATACTGCGATGTTCCAAGTTCGTCTCCCGTTTTTACTCTTGAGCTGACAAAGTTCGTCTCCCGTTAACTCTTGAGCTGACAACATCTCCTGAAATGTGACACAGTGTTTCTAACAGGAGTGACTTGATACACACAATAGACTGGATGGGCTCAACAGGTCCAGTGTCATAATGAAAGATGAGGCATTCTGCGGTTCGTCCGTGCGCTTGTTCACGCTGGATATCGGGCCAGATTGTTGGGAGACGGACCTCAGGGGTCGCCTCCTGAGCTGCTTTGGTGCCCAGCGTAAGTTGAGGTGGAGGGTGGTTGGGGGTGGGGGTGACAGACAAGGCTCTTGGGTGCTGGGATCATTCTCTGCGGGATGGTTAGCGCGGGAGACATGTGTAGGAGAGGAGTGCTGACTGCAGGCAGACACTTTGGTAGTGATTGCCCACCAGTCTCAAAAGCCGCTATGTCTCCCTGTCCCTATGATAGCAGGGGGCATTCAAGCAGCACAATAGCCCCCTCCCCCTCCACGCCAACACAAAGGGCAACGATCCCAAGGCTTTAGGGCAGAAACAGCGGACAGGCGAACAATCACCCGCCATAACGCGAGAGAGATCATGCGCTATTGTAGGTCTCCTTTGCACGTCGGTGTTTCTGTATTTCTCCATCTTATTGTTGGCCCTGACTGTCACCAGCCCCACCCCCACCCCTCTGCTTCCCGGCCATGTGTGTTGACCCCTTCCCTCCCCTCTCCAGCTCCCCGTCCATTGCACCGGGCGCGGGGGCTTCGCACCGTCTTCATGTTGGCGACGATCCCAAGGCTTTGGATGGAAGGCAGACGCAACAAGCTGGCGTAACGCGGGCCAGGTAACATCTCTGGAGAAGGTGACGTTTGGATAAGGGCTCGTCTTCTGAAGAAGGATCTCGACCCGAAAAGTCACCTATTCCTTCTCTCCAGAGTTGCTGGCCTGACCCTCTGAGTTACTCCAGCTTTTTCGTTGAATGGTGACATTTCGGTCGAGACCCTTCTTCGGACTGAAAATAAAACTTGCCTCGCTTGAAGCAGCTTGTAAATTAAAACATAAAATCAAGAAATATTAAAGGTCGACTCATTTTATTGCTGTATTCATTCACCTGGCCTATTGCTGTCCTCCCTCGACCACCGTGAGCGCTGGACAACCACCGGATGGAAACCTCCGCTGCATCCCGGGCGGAGGGCGATGATCATCGGACTGACCGGCAAGTAGAGGCGGCGGGTCAGCCAAGCCGGGCTCCCCGTCACCGGGATAGACACCAACAACTGGAGTAAGCTCAGCGGGATCTCTGGAGAAGTCTGAAGTAAGGTCTCGACCCGAAATCTCACCCATCCCATCTCTCCAGAGATGCTGCCTGTCCCTCGGAGTTACTCCAGTATTGTGTGTGTCTATCTCCGGTGTGAACCAGCATCTGCAGTTCCTTCCCAATCCCACACTCTCGGCCCCGGGGGGTGGATGGAGCATCACACGTGGACACATCCCACCCACCACCCCAGACTTGCCCCTTCGGCAGGTCTTTAACCGCGTCCTCATGAGACAGAGTACGAAGCCACGGGGCAGGCGCCTCAGTAATAAAGGACAAGTGGCAGATCATCGCAGAAAGGCCGAAGATAGACACAAAATGCTGGAGTAACTCAGCAGGACAGGCCGCATCTCTGGAGCGAAGGAATGGGTGGCATTTCGGGTAAGTCTGAAGAAGGGTCTCGACTCTATTCCTTCTCTCCAGAGATGCTGCCTGGTCCGCTGAGTTACTCCAGCATTTTGTGTCTATCTTTGGTTCAGTCTTTACTCGAGCAAAAGAACAGATTATTAAAGTTCCCACGGTACACTCACGAGACACTAAAGAAAACGCACGGGCCACTACGTTATTACAACGAGTTTAAATGTTTCCATTTTTAACTTGAACAGTTAATTTGACTCGTGGAAAAAATCAAACATGTTTGATTTTTTTCACGAGTTAACAAGTTTCCCGAGTACCTGCCGTTAGCGCCACGAGTCGATAAGTTGCTCGTGCGAGTTTCCGACGTTCCCGCTACGTGATCACCACGAGTGAAAACTCGGGGTCACTCGTGGGCCAACTCGCACAGTGAGACAGGGGTTTTAGATAGAGCTCTCGGGGCTAGCGGAATCGGTGGATATGGGGAGACACAGGTTACTGATTGTGGATGATCAGCCATGATCACAATGAATGGCGGTGCTGGCTCGAAGGACTAAATGGCCTCCTCCTGCACCTATTTTGTATGTTTAATCTTGGCTGATTTATCTCTCCCTCAACCCCATTCTCCCGCCTCCTCCCCATAGCCCCTGACACCCGCACAAATCAAGAATCTATCAATCTCCGCCTTAAAAATGCCCAATGACAACCGTTTGTGGCAATGAATTCCACAGATTCACCGCCCTATATGGGGTGAGATGAGGAGTGAAGTGTGAAAGGGAGGAGGGGGGGTGGGGGGGTATGTGGGTTGGAAGGGGGCTGGGGTGTTTGGACAAAGAGAGGAAATGGAGGGAACCCAGGGTGGTGAGGGGGGCAGGGAGAAGGTGGGGGAGGGCGGAGGGAATTACTGAACATTGGAGACGGCAATGTTCATACCGGTAGTTACTTGACGTTGTCACAGGGTGGCGCTCCTAGACCTTGTGTGGAGAGACTGGCCAAGTGTGATTGTTAAAGAAGGAAGCTGAAGATGCTGGAGAACCGAGGGTACACAAATGCTGGAGAAACTCAGCGGGTGCAGCAGCATCTAAGGAGCGAAGGAGATAGGTCGAGACGGGTCTGAAGAAGGGTCTCGACCCGAAACGTCGCCCATCTCCTTCGCTCCTTAGATGCTGCTGCACCCGCTGAGTTTCTCCAGCCTTTTGTGTAACCCTGGCCACGTGTGACCTTTTTTTGCTGCTTTCAAGTCTGAAGCTGCAGTAATTACCCCACACAACTCCCTTCCCTTTGAAGACCCCGAGCTGTGGTATTTAGCTCTTCCCCTTGTTGGCTGTTGAGACCTATTAAAAAGGGCTTCGTTTAGTTTGGTTTAGAGATACTGCGTGGAAACAGGCCCTTCGGCCCATCTGGTCCACGCCGACCAGCGATCCCGCACACTAACTGGCCTGTCCCACTTAGGCGACTCTTTAACGACTGCCAGGGACTAGTTTTAATGGAATTCACCATTGCCAGGACTAGAGGGTGTGAGCTATAGGGAGAGGTTGAGTAGGCTGGGTCTCTATTCCTTGGAGCACAGGATGATGAGGGGTGATCTTGTAGAGGGGTCCATTGTTGGCTGTGGAAGAGGTGATGACAAAGGGATGCGAACCGTGAAACTAGCAGAACATCCAAGGTGGGGGGGGGACGGAGTGAGAGGGAAAGCAAGGGTTACTTGAAGTTGGGGAAACATAGAAACATAGATGAAGGAGTAGGCCGTTCGGCCCTTCGAGCCAGCACCCGCCATTCAATATGATCATGGTTTTGTCCCTAAATAAAAAAATTTAGGGACAAAATATTTTCATACAAAATGCTTTTATTCAGAACAAACAAATGCAAAGTAGTAACACGATCAGAGTTCTCAAATTAAAATATTAACATTTTTATCAATAATACATTCGACCTCCCGCGGTGACCAGCGTTCACGGAAAGCCTCCACAGTCCCCGTGGACACCGCGTGTTCCCTCTCTAGGGACACGCGGGCACGGACGTAACCCCGGAAGAGGGGCAGGCAGCCGACTGCTGTGCGGCCGTCGACTGCCCGCTGCCTGGACCATGGCAGGCCCATCTTGGCCAGGCCCAGGAGCAGACGGACAGGGAGACCCCCTCCTCCCTCCCGACCTACTCCCCTCTGTACCGGGTGCCCAAAAATCAATAGCGTCGGACTAAAGTGGAGCCAAAACCTGCGGAGCAGCCCCTTCAGATACTCGAACAGGGGCTGCAACCTCTCACACACCGTGTAGACGTGGAACACGGTCTCCTCCTCGCCGCAGAAGTGGCAGGCGGCGGACGAGTCCGTGAACCGGCTCAAGTACCTGTTACAGGCCACGCCTTTGTGCAACACTCTCCACCCCAGGTCCCCGATGTTTTCTCCCTTATTTGTGAGTGAGAAAGTTGCTGAATCAGATCACTACAAACTATATGTCTGCAAGTTGAAAGTGATTCACGGGATCAACAACAGCAGCTGCACATGACTAACTGTTGTCTGATATGTGTGTGTGTGTGTGTGTGGTAATATCGCCCAGCTTCACCAACTGTCGGTATCTGCAAGGTGTCACATCTTCTATTTTCGATCAGTATCTGACAGCTGTCCCAGCTGTCCCATTGTAATGACCTCACTCAGACGCCTGTCGAATGCTCCAGGTCCACCCACCGATTTTCCCGGGAACCCTTGGCTCCAGAGCCGAGGCCTGAATGTTCCGCTTTGGCCGGACCAACAGACGGTCACTGTCCTCCGCGAGGAGTCAACGATTCGCGCGTGAATATGTGGCAACTGTGGACGGAATCTGCCGGCAGAAGGTACCACAGACTACCCGCTCCCACTCACCCTTTCCCCGACTCTCGTTCCATGTAAGAAGGGTCTCGACCCGAAATGCCACCTAATTCCTTTTCCACCAATAGTTGCTATCCAGTTCCTCGCTGATTACTCCAGCTGTTCATGCTGTCGTTTGGTGTAAAAAATCCAGCATCTGCTGTTACCTTCTGCACATAAATGTCCATGGGCCTAGTTTCACAACCGGGAGGGGGGGACCAGCAAGGGGGGGGGGGGGGGGATGGGGGGGGAGGAAAAGGCTGGGGGGGGGGGGGGTTGGGTGTGGGGGGGGTGGGGGACAAGGGAGGGCGGGTACATCTCTTATAATCTAGGGGTTAGTCAGCATATAAAAACATTTATATTTCTGATATACTGACCAACCTTCATGAATTATTTCGGCAGCTTTTTCAGCCAGGAGGACTGTTTGCTTTAGGAGAACTGTGTATTTGTTTATCTCGAGTAGTTTACACTGTATTTAACATTTACACGGCAAAATATGTATGTAGCTTTGGAACATAAAGTGCGGGAATGACTCAGCAGATCGGAGCTGCACAGTGGCGCAGCGCCCGAGACCTGGGTCCCATCCCGACTACGGGCGCTTGTCTGTGCCCAGTTTGTACGTTCTCCCCGTGACCTGCGTGGGTTTCCTCCGGGATCTCCAGTTCCCTCCCACACTCCAAGAACGTACGGGTTTGAAGGCTAATTGGCTCGGTGTAAATGTAAACTGTCCCCAGTGGTGTGTAGGGTAGTGTAAATGTGCGGGGATGGGCCGAGGGGGCTGTTTTCTTGCGCGCTGTATCTCTAAACTACATTTGGAAGAGTTGAATTTGCAGCAAAACCAAAAACAGTCACACCTGCTGTTCTTATCTCCGAGGTAGACAAAAGTGCTGGAGAAACTCAGCGGGTGCGGCAGCATCTATGGAGCGAAGGAAACAGGCAACGGGGGGGGGGGTAGAAATAGACCAAATCTGCACACTATACCCCCAAATGCGACCTGCCCAAAGTCCTACAAAGCTATTTCCATGCTGCATCACTCTATGGCACTATTTGCTTTTTACGAATACCCACCGCCTTCCTACCTCAATCTTCTCCAAGTCCACACAATTGTGTTTCTCCTTTATTATTTCTAAACTGCGCTTGGTTTGCAGTTGCCTGAGACACATCGTTATACTCTGTTGTAAATGGGAACGTTAAAAGTGCCATTTGCCAGCCATAACTAACCACGGGTGTCATAACTAATCTTGGACCCATTAGTAACAGGTAACTCTGGAGTAATAAGAGTGACTGATCACTTTTCTCCCTTTCCAAAAAAAGTGATGAATTAGATCTCATTAGAATGACCATCAAGAGGCAGGAAATCATCTTTTGCTCGACAGCGGTTGTACAGAATCTTCAAGCTTCCACTTTAATAAGTTGGGCTGGAGTCAAAGCCAGACTTAGTTTGGCTTAGTTCAGAGAAACCCCTAAGGCCCTACGGGTCCGCGCCGACCAGCGATCCCCGCACACTCGCACTATCCTACACGCTAGGGGCAATTAGTCCACAACCCTGCACGTCTTTGGAGTGTGGGAGGAAACCGGAGCACCCGGAGAAAACCCACGGGGTCATGGGGAGAACGTGCAAACTCCGTACGGGCAGCAACTGTGGTCAGGATGGAACCTGGGTCTCTGGCGCTGTAAGGCAGTAATACTGACCCACTTAGGAAACCTGAACGGAAACCTCTGGAGACTTTGCGCCCCACCCAAGGTTTCCGTGCGGTTCCCAGCGATTATTTCACAATATTCAAAACTGGCCGCGACTAATGGTATTGGAAGGTAAGACCTCCCTGGTGGAATAAAACTGGGTGAAAAAAAGGTCTTACCTTCCACTACCTGCAACCACCTTCAACTAGCATCGCAACCGGCTTCGACTAAAAAAATGACCGATTTTTAAAACGGCAATCTATTTTTAGTCGCGGCCAGTTTTGAAAATTTTGAAATAATCGCCGGAACATAGAAGGAGCGGAAACCACTTTCGACCATTAGGGAGACTGACAAAAACCTCCGGGAACCGCACGGAAACCTTGGGTGGGGCGCAAGGTCTCCGGAGGTTTCCTGTTCAGGTTTCCTAAGTGGGACGGGGGCACTACTCTACCGCTGCGCCACCGTGGTTAGCTGGTTAGCCCACACAAAAAAAAAACTCTCAGTGTCTCTTGGTAACCATAATTAATCAATACTAATACCAATAACATCCTTCCACGGATTACTCCCTTGTCTCGCGAAGGAGAATTACTATCCGATTGCCAGATTTGTGCGTTTATAACATTGCCCATCTGTGAGATCTGTGAGGTTGTCGTGATTAACTTTGACTCAAATGAAAGCAAACTAATTGAGTCTGATGCCTTTTTAATTTAGCATTTACTTCCAGTCAGAGAGACCTGGAGTGTGCAGTCAGCCTTGTGGCATGGAGATAAAAGTACCTGTTGTTTGCTTGCTATCTTCATAGGTTACGTGCAAATTCAACTACAATTCACAGGAAATGCTTGTTTGTCTTTGCAGGTTTCTGGAGAAGGTCCAAATCTTAATTGACGGGAACTAAAACAGAATAAATGTCATCTGTGACCGAAAACCAGGCTGTTCTCATTTAAAAATTAAATTATAGAAGCAAACAGCAGCTTTAAAGTGATTACGTGGGCTCAGAATAGCATGTGCGCGAGCTGGTATCATTACACTGGCCATGGAGGGAAATAATCAAATAGATTTGTTGCAGAAACGGTTCCATCTGAAGCAAAGGAGCAATACGATGCCCGTGTTACTCCATGTTACCTCAGAGATGCTGCCTGACAGGCTGACTTACTCCAGCACTTCATCTTCACCACTAATTGGAAGTGGCATTGAAACGTTGTACAGTTTTGGGGCGGCATGTTGGCGCAGCGGTAGAGTTGCTGCCTCTCAGCGCCAGGGTCCCGGGTTCGATCCTGACTAGGGGTGCTGTCTGGACGGAGTTTGTACTTTCTCCCAGGTGCTCCGGTTTCCTCCCCGTGACCTGTACGTTCTCCCCGTGACCTGCGTGGGTTTTTCTCCGGGACCTCCGGTTTCCTCCCACACTCCAAAGACGTGCAGGTTTGCAGGTTAATTGGCTTCTGAAAAATTGTACATTGTATAGTACAATGTCCTTGTATTCATGTTCCCAAGTGCTAGGAGCAGAATTAGGCCATTTGGCCCATGGAGACTGCTCCACCATGGTAGTTTACACCCCAGCGGTATGAACATTGACTTCTCCAATTTCAGAGAGTCCTTGCTTTCTCCCTCCTTCCCCTTCCCTTCCCAGCTCTCCCACAGCCCACTCTCTCCGCCTCTTCCTTTCTTCTTCCCGCCCCCAACCCCACATCAGTCTGAAGAAGGGTCTCGACCCGAAACGTCACCTATTCCTTCGCTCCATAGACGCTGCCCCACCCGCTGAGTTTCTCCGGCACTTTTGTCTGCCTTCGATCCTTCCAGCATCTGCAGTTCTTTCTTAATCACGGCTGATCTATCTTTCCCTCTCAATCCCATTCTCCCGCCTTCTCCCCATAACCCCTGACACCCGCACTAATCACAAAATCTGTCAAGAATCTCCGCCTTGGAAATATCCACAGTCTTGGCCTCCACAGCCTTCTGTGGCATAGACTGTGTGTGTGGATAGAGCTAGTCTATGGGGTGACTGCTGGTGGGCATGGACACAGTGGGCCGAAGGGCCTGTTTCCACGCTGAATCTCTACAGCCTAAATGAGCAACTGCCCCGCTCTTTTCAATTAAAATTCCTCCACCCTTCGCACCCCCCCGCCCCCAAACTCCTCCACCAATTCGACTGCTTTACCCTCTAATCTTCCCATGGAGTTTATCCTTCAAACGTACATTACATGGTGCGCTCCACAAGATGGAACCATTTGTGTTTCTAGGAAACTGGGCCCTTGGCTGATCGGTTGCCACGGTAACCGGACTCACTCTTGCTCTATTCTTGGCGGACGAGATGGAACAAATTCTTTTGATGATCCATGCTCTAAATGTATTGACTTTGCCGCTCAGGCAGAGGAGAATTCCTCGCGTGTCTGATGTCCGGCCTCAAATACGAGAGTTAAGAATGTCTTGGAGATTTTGTCGTGTTAAAATAATGTCATTCCAGCACAGGAGAACTCCCTAGGGACAATTCCCCTTTGCTCTGCTCTGTTCCGCTGCCAGTTGATTTGAACTGTACGTAAAATCACCAGAGGAATAGATCGGGTAGATGCGCAGAGTCTCGTGCCCAGAGTTGGGGAATCGAGGACCAGAGGACATAGATTTAAGGTGAAGGGGAAAAGACTTGAATGGGTATCTGAGGGGTAACATTTTCACACAAAGGGTGGCGGGTGCATGGTACAAGCTGCCAGAGGAGGTAGGTGAGGCAGGGACTATCCCATCGTTTAAGAAACAGTTGGACAGGTACATGGATAGGACAGGTTTGGAGGGATATGGACCAAGCACAGGCAGGTGGGACTGGTGTAGCTGGGACATTGTTGGCCGGTGTGGGCAAGTTGGAACGAAGGGCCTTTTTCCACACTGTATCACTCTATGACTGGGTTTAATTTTGCAAACAATTTTACTTCTGATTTCCCATAAAATTCCAACACAATGGCAGTGTGTGAGAAGGAACTGCAGATGCTGGTTTCCACCCAAGATAGACACAAAATGCTGGAGTAACTCAGCGGGACAGGTAACATCTCTGGAGAAGGGTCTCGACCTGAAACATCACCCGTTCCTTCTCTCCAGAGATGCTGCCTGTCCAACTGAGTTACTCCAGCATTTTGAGTCTGATTTTTAACCTGATGTTTATGCAACGGTTCGTATACAGCGCAGATAACTCTCAAGCACACACTCGAAGTTTCCTTTCCAAAACTGATAGTAATTGCTGGATGGGATGGGAGGATCAGGGATTGGTGTGTACCTAAACCATTTGTACTTGGTGTCCACAATGTTAAACTCGTCACGCAGCCCGAACAAAGATGCTTGGCACTTTAAGTGTGAAAAGATAAGGGCCTGTCCCACTTGGGCGTCATTTGCTTGTCATTTACGCGACATCCTAAAAATTGGTTGGCCCATCGTGACGCGCTCACGGCGCACGGTGTGGCGCACGCAGTGACACGCGGTAACTCACGGCCTCCCAGGATTTTGGTATGCTCAAAATCCTCGCGCCCCACTTGCGTGACGTATCCCTTGCGCACGCTGACGTACTGACGGCTTACGTGTAGCGCCTGGCGACACATGGTCACGCACGGTGACACACGAACATTGCCTATACTAATCTATCACGCGTCACCATGCGTCAACGCCCGTCACCATGCGCCGCCCGCACACCGTCGGCGCGCCATTTGCGCGTGATTTGAGCGCCGCACCATGTGACCACCCGGGTATAAAGCGCTCATAGTTTTGAAACATTTTCACTGGGAAAATCCTTGCCACGGAGATCGGACTAAGTACGAACGACATCGCAAATGGCTCCCAAAAGCAAGCAGGGCCCTCAAGAGTACTTGGCGAGCGACTGTCGCACTGCTAGACGATTTCCGCACGACAGTCGCGCGTCAGTCACTACCGGCCTGTCGCGTAAATGACGCACAAATGACGCCCAATTGGGACAGGCCCTATAGGCCTAGATTCCTAAATGCATTATTGGTACAAATGTACAAGGATGGGAAAGGGTATCTGCACCGTACACAACCCGTCGCAGAAACATCATGTTAAAAATCACACACCAAATGCTGGAGTAACTCAGCGGGACAGGCAGCATCTCTGGAGACAAGGAATGGTCGAGACCCCACAATCTTCAGACAAACATCCAGAATAGTGCAAGGACTGGATAGAGTGGATGTGGAGAGGATGTTTCCACTGGTGGGAGAATCTAGAACTGGAGGTCACAGCCTCAGAATTACAGGGAGGTTCTTTTCGGAAAGAGATGAGGGAAATTTCTTTAGTCAGAGGGTGGTGAATCTGTGGAATTATTTGCCGTAGAGGGCTGTGGAGGCCAAGTCAGTGGATATTTTTAAGGCAGAAATAGATAGATTCTTGATCAGTACGGGTGTCAGGGGCTACGGGGAGAAGGCAGGAGAATGTGGTTGGGAGGGAGAGATAGATCAGCCATGATTGAATGCCGAACAGCCTAATTCTACTCCTATTCCTTATGCTGGAGTAACTCAGCGGGCCAGGCAGCATCTCTGGAGAAAATGGATAGGTGGCGTTTCGGGTCAGGAGCCTGCTTCAGGTCTGAAAGGCCTGGTCTAGGTTGGCACAGTGGCAAAGCAGTAGAGTTGCCAGAGACACGGGTTTGATCCCGACTACAGGTGCTGTCTGTACAGAGTTTGTACGTACTCCCCATGACCTGCGTGGGTTTTCTCCGGGTTCTCCGGTTTCCTCCCACAATCCAAAGACGCACAGGTTTGTTGGTTAATTGGTTTCAGCTGCGAATTGTCCCTTGTGTGTGTGGGATAGTGCATGGGGTGGTCGCTGGTTGACGCAGACACGGTGGGCCGAAGGGCCTGTTTCTTTGCTGTATCTCTGAACTAAACTGAACTAAAAGGGAGGATAGACACAAAATGCTGGAGCAACCTAGTGGGACAGGCAGCATCTCTGGAGAGAAGAAATGGGCGACGCTTCGGGTCGAGACCCTTTCTTCTCTCCGGAGATGCTGTCCATCCCGGTGAGTTACTCCGGCATTTAGTGTCTATCCTTGGCATTAACCAGCATCTGCAGTTCTTTTTACATTAGTGTGTGAGAAGTTGAGTTGGCATCTGGTAACCTGCGTCAAGGAAAGTAACACATTTTATTTGATTCCCCTCATCTACAGAGAACGACTCGGGTACCATCTTGCCAACTTTGTGTCTTGGCCCCGGGCTGTGTAGAAAGCCCGAGCATTCTCTCCTCCACCGCTCCTGCCTTGCATGGCTCCTGTGACTTTGTTAGTGAGGGGGGGTGGCAGGTTGTTCAGATGCCCGCACGGGCAAACGAGAGGGGTGGTGTCGCAGGGCTGGGTGAGAGGGGAGGGGGGGGGGGCACGCCATGGGCGTGAGGTGAGAGTACCTGGAAAGGCATTCGCCCCATTCCCCATCCCTTCATCAGCATTGATGCCTTTGCCAGCAGCTCCGCACTCCCACCAGCCCACGCTGCCAGCCTCAAATAAGGCATCTGTCATCCTGCTTAAAGTGCCAATTGTTGGGTCAAAGCTTGCCGAGATTCATTTGGTTGCTGCAATTCATGCTCCACAGAGCTGGCTCATTCTCCCTGGCTCCTTGCGATGTGTTGTGTTGTTAACCCGTCTGGTCAGAGCCATCTCTCCATGTCACACAAACTGGAATGAAATAAGAGGAATCGAATATGGGAGCAAAGAGGTCCTTCTGCAGTTGTACAGAGCCCTAGTGAGACCACACCTGGAGCATTGTGTGCAGTTTTGGTCCCCTAATTTGAGGAAGGACATTCTTGCTATTGAGGGAGTGCAGCGTAGGTTTACAAGGTTAATTCCAGGATGGCGGGACTGTCATATGCTGAGAGAATGGAGCAGCTGGGCTTGTACACTCAGGAGTTTAGAAGGATGAGAGGGGATCTCATTGAAACATATAAGATTGTTAAGGGCTTGGACACACTAGAGGCAGGAAATATGTTCCCATATTGGGGGAGTCCAGAACAAGGGGCCACAGTTTAAGAATAAGGAGTAAGCCATTTAGAACGGAAACGAGGAAACACTTTTTCTCACAGAGAGTGGTGAGTCTGTGGAATTCTCTGCCTCAGAGGGCGATGGAGGCAGGTTCTCTGGATGCTTTCAAGAGAGAGCTAGATAGGGCTCTTAAAAATAGTGGAGTCAGGCGATATGGGGAGAAGGCAGGAACGGGGTACTGATTGGGGACGATCAGCCATGATCACATTGAATGGCGGTGCTGGCTCGAAGGGCCAAATGGCCTACTCCTGCACCTATTGTCTAATGTCTATAGTCTATTGAAAGGTGGCTTCCTGCCCCATCTCTCTGCTTGTGTCTTCAGATGGTCTCAGTATGCCCGGCATGCAAATAAATATTATTGAAGTTTAGTTTAGTTTAGTAAAGGTAAAGTATCCTTTATTGTCATTCAAACTTTTGGTTTGAACGAAATTTACGTGTCTTGCAGTCATGACAGAGAATAAAATAACAGAACACACAATGAACACAGATTACCATCCACCACAGTGAGTCTGCCAGGCACCTCCTCACTGTGATGGAAGCAAAAAGTCTTAAAGTCCTCGTCTCTTCCCTCCTTGTTCTCCCTCTGCGTTGAGGCGATCCAGGTTTTCGTCGTTGGGCCCCCCCCCCCGCCGGGTGATGGTAAGTCCCGCGGCCGGATCCGAGCTCCGCGAACGGGCCGGTTCAAACTCCGCGGGTGAAGCTGCCACCCTCCAGTCCAGCGGGCGAAGCTGTTGCTGCTGAAACTGAGTTTCGCTCCGTTTCGTTTAAATTTAGTTTAGTTTAGCTAACGGATACAGCGCAGAAACAGGCCCTCCGGCCCACCGAGCCCGCGCCCACCAGCCATCCCCGCACATTAACACTACCCTACTCACACTCGGGCCAATTGTACATTTATACCAAGCCTATTAGCCTACAAACCTGTACGTCTTTGGAGTTTGGGAGGAAACCGAAGATCTCGGAGAAAACCCCCACGCAGATCACGACGTACAAACTCCGCACAGACAGCGCCCGTAGTCGGGATGGAACCCGGGTCTCCGGCGCTGTGAGGCAGCAAGTCTGCCGCTGCCCTGTAGTAAATATTGTCGGAAACAAGACAGCCGCTTTATACACAGGGAGGGCTTCACGAATAGCAATATGATACTGACCTGATTATCTGTCTTAGGATCAACAAACTGGGCAGCAGGATATGAAAATCAAAACAGCCCACACGTTATCAATCTGAAATAAAAACAGAAACTGCTGGAAACATTCAGTAGGGTCAAGCAGCCTCTGTGGAAATAGAAATGGCATTAATGTTTCAGGCAAAGTACAAAGTGATCTCAGCGGGGTCAAGTGGAGGCACGTTTCGTGTTGGGCAGTCTGATTGAGCCCGCTACCCTCCGCTCTTAGGAGGTGCAGGCCATTCTCGAACCTGCACCGGGGACATTACCTGCCTTCTCTACATACCTTGATACCACAAGGGTTGAACTGGTTGGCAGAGGTGTGAAAAAAGTCCTCATCTTCATCGAACTTCCAGTCCTGCGTACCTTCTCTGATAAATGTCCTTCTGTGGAGACCAAAACTGTACGCACTCCATCTCCATTCACCTCCTGTCCTGTACTCAAATCCTTGCCCCCTCTCACCTTATGGCTGACACCCACGCATCTCCCTTTTCCTCGGGCCACCATTTAAATAATAGTCTGCTTTCCTGTTTTTGCCCTCTAGTGTTGGACACCTCCACCTGGGATACATTTTGACTGCAACACACCAGAGGAAGACAAAAAAATGGGAGAAATCAATGACATTGCGAAGGAGCAGGATTTAGGAATGATAAGCTGTTTAATGTTTACAAGCGCAGCACGGAAACAGGTTCTTCGGCCCACTGAGTCCACACCGACCCACGCTAAACACAGAGTGGTGAGTCTGTGGAATTCTCTGCCTCAGAGGGCGGTGGGGGCCGGTTCGCTGGATACTTTCAAGAGAGAGCTAGATAGGGCTCTTAAAGATGGCGGAGTCAGGGGATATGGGGAGAAGGCAAGAATGGGGTACTGATTGGGGATGATCAGCCATGATCACATTCAATGGCGGTGCTGGGTCGAAGGGCCGAATGGCCTCCTCCTGCACCTATTGTCTATTGTCTATTGACCATTGATCACCCTAGTTCACGCTAGTTCTATATTTCTCTCCCCCTCCTCTAAACCCACACGTCTTTGGACATTTAGGGACAATCAGAGCTCAGAAACAGGGCTGTTAAGCCCAACTCATCCATGCCGAGTAAGATGCCCTATCTATGCCGTTCCCATTTACCCGCATTTGGGCCCAATCCCTTTATATGTTAAGCTGACCACAAGGGACTTATAAGATTAAAATAATATAAGATTATTAAGGGATTGGATACACTAGAGGCAGGAAACATGTTCCCGATGTTGGGGGAGTCCAGAACCAGGGGCCACAGTTTAAGAATAAGGTGTTGGCCATTTAGAATGGAGATGAGGAAAAACTTTTTCACCCAGAGAGTTGTGTATCTGTGGAATTCTTTGCCTCAGAAGGCAGTGGAGGCCAAATCTCCGAATGTTTTCATGAGAGAGTTAGATAGAGTTCTTAAACATAGCAGAGTCAAGGGATATGGGGAGAAGGCAGGAAATGGGTGGAAGATCAGCCATGATCACACTGAATGTCGGTGCTGGCTCGAAGGGCCGAATGGCCTCCTCCTGCACCTATTGTCTATCAAATGCTTCACCATCTATCATTCTCATCATCTCCTCAATAAAACTCAATCAAGTCCGTATGACATGACCTGCCGTGACCAAAACCACGCTAACTGGTCCTAATCAGCCAACTCTCTTCCAAATGCAAGTCAATCCACACCTGAAGGATCCTACCCATGTACCTGTCCGAACGACTTTTAAATATTATTATACCTGCTCAATTATCATTCTTGCATCATGGCCGATCTCAGTCAGCATGGCCCATAAAACCAGAAAATACTCGGTGACCCGCCAGCTTCGGTGGAAGGAGAAACAGTTCGCATTTCGGGTGATGTCCTTCATCTGAATGCGTTTTTTCCAATCACATAAATAATATTCAATTTATTCTTATTGCACCAGATGAATTTCTCTCCCATCAGGGAAAAGGTACAGAAGTGCGAAAACGCACACCTCCAGACTCAGAGACAGTTTCTTCCCAGCTGTTAACAGGCAACTGAATCGTCCTACCATAGGCAGAGAGCAGTGCTGAACTACTATCTACCTCAATGGTGACCCTCGGACTATGCTTGAATGGACTTTACTGGCTTGACCTTGCGCTAAACGTTATTCCCTTATCACGTATCTGTACACTTTAAATGGCTCGATTGTAATCATGTATTGTCTTTCCGCTGACTGGTTAGCACGCAACAAAAAGCTTTTCACTGTACCTCAGTACACGTGACAATAAACTAAACTCAACTAAACTTTAGTATCCCCCGAAACTCCAGTCAAAGGCACTTTCAGCTTTCGGGAAGATTTTTAGTTTTTATCTTAAAAATGTTGTTTGCAGCCTCGAAGTTGAGCAGTTCCATGTCGCACAAGAGTTTGACATTGTGCTATTTTAAGCCAAAGCTTGACGGCTTCATGGCAGCTAACGATCGCATGGGAATCAGTCAGTTGTGTAGAATTCAAAGATAGACACTGTATGCCAGAGTAATTCAGTGGCTCAGACAGCACCACTGGAGAAAAAGGAATAGAAACCTAGAAAATAGGTGCAGGAGTTAGGCCATTCGGCCCTTCGAGCCAGCACCGCCATTCAATATGATCATGGCTGATCATCCAGAATCAGTACCCCGTTCCTGTTTTTCTTCCCTCCCTTGATTCCGTTAGCCTGAAGAGCTACAGTAAATCTAACTATCTCTTAAAAACATCCAGTGAATTCTGTGGCATGAGTTGTGAATTCACAAATTCACAACTCTCTGGGTGAAGAAGTTTTTCCTCATCTCAGTGCTAAATGGCCGACCCCTCATTCCTAAACTGTGACCCCTGGCTCTGGACTCCCCCAACACCGGGAACATTTTTCCTGCATCTAGCCTGTCCAATCTCTTAAGAATTTTATACGCCTCTATAAGACTTCCTCTCATCCTTCTAAATTCCAGCGAATACAAACCCAGTCGACCCATATGTCAGTCCCGCCATTCCGGGAACTAACCTGGTGAACCTACGCTGCACTCCCTCAACAGCAAGAATAGGCGACGTTTCAGGTCGAGACCCTTCTTCAGATGCTGTCTGACCCGCTGAGTTGCTCCAGCTTTTTGTGTCTATCTGCAGTTTAATACAGCGCATGCTATTCCTTCCTACGCGTATAGAATTCAAAGGAGGCTTCACAATAACCAACACGACAGGGCTGTCTTAACGCATGAGCACGTTGGGCAGTTGCCCGGGTCCCCACAAGCATTGGCGCCCCATGCTGATCTATATATGTTGTGACTTGCTGGCAATAAATAAATACTATACCATACTAAACTATAAATATTTGTTATTGGAAAATGCATATTTAGCATGTGTTTTACTAAAGATAATGAACAATATTCATGTTGATTTTTATGATAACAATTGGACATTGGCATCCGCTTCCGATTTAACATCACGGTCACCTCTGCAAACGCACGTGCATGTGTGTGTACGTCAGGCACGTGGCGTCAGGGTAGGCAAGGTAGGCACTGCCTACCCTGACTAAAATTATGACATGGTAATCACTAAATATAAATAGTGAAGGCATGAGGGAATTATGCCTGTCGAAGAGATTGATCTTTCGGGTAGGCATAATTCCCCGTGCCTTTCACCCGCAGCGCTTGTAACCCTTGAAGGTCTGCGCAGCCCACGTGCCGTCAGCGCTGCCTCAAGCGGTCAATTTCAAGCGGAGCTGAAGGCAGCTGAAATTCTGTCTTTGCAGTACTGCGCAGGTGCAGCAGCTGACTGCGCATGCCGCCGGGACCCGACAGCAGAACCGGCTGCCACTTCAGCCCCTTCTGCTGGTCTCCGCTCACCTCTGGCAGTGCTCTCCGTCTGAACACCTCACTCCTGCCGCTCGCCGGCCGGCTTCCCGCAAATCCTTAAATTCCAACAGCGCGCTCGCTCAAGGGACCAATTGAGGTTACCCGGCTGTGGGAATTTAAGGATTTGCGGGAAGCAGCTGACATGAGTGAAGCCGGCGAGCGGCAGGTGAGATATGTTCAGACGGATGGCACTGCCAGAGGTGAGCGGGCCGGCAGAAGGCGCTGAAGTGGCAGCCGGTTCCGCTGTCGGGTCCCGGCGGCCGCTCGCAGTCACCCGAGCTGCTTCTATCCCCGGAAGTGGCGGCCAGTTCTGCTGTCCGTGCCCGGAGCGCTGCGGCAGCGGTGAGTGAGTCTGACATGATCTCCGACCCCCTCCTTCTCAACATCCTGCCCTCCCCGCATCTTTAACCCCTGGCACAGACTCTCCACACGCTGTGAAAGGAACTCTCCCTCCAAATGGACCCTTGAATTAGTATTGTCATTCAATAAGATGACAACTGATTCAACGTCCCGGTGTGCTCCCGTTTTTCCCACCATCTCTCCACCTGCCGTCACCCTCCGTCCCCCACCTATTCAGTAATTAAAAAATGAAGGAGATTTGGAAGCCTTGGGAAAATTGAATTGCTACTTATTTTTATTTTTTATTTTTAAGGAGAGAACAATCTGCGCATGCGCGGTTTCGGCTCGTGCCTGGTGTATGTATCTCATGCGCTGCACAACTGGAAATCCTGGAAAAGTGAACCCACCGTATTTATCGGCAAACACTTGTGAGGAATTAATGGAATTAATGGGACAACATGTTTTTTGTGCTATTCTTGAAGAAATAAAAGAGTCAAAAGTGTGATTCAATAAGTGTGGATTCCACTCCAGACATCTCACACACCGATCAACTGACATTCGAGGATGTGAGCCGCTGGAACGTGTCATTAAGTTCATCCCCCATCTTTTCTCACGGAGCAAAGAATCTAGCAGACACTGTTGTGGATTTCCTTAATGAGAACAAAATTCGACTATCAAACTGCCGTGGTCGGTCGTATGACAATGCCTCAAATATGTCTGGACGCTGTACTGGATTGCAAGCACAGATTCATCAACTGTGTGAGTTCGCCATCTATGTCCCCTGTGCTGGACGCAGCCTGAACTTGGTGAGAATAAACGCGGCAGAAAAAATCATCTCCCCTCAATCCGGGACATTGCGAGCAAACGTTGCTAGTCCAAGGCCAACAGCATTATAAAAGACCCCACACATCTCCATCACGGACTGTTCACTCTGCTGCCCTCGGGCAAAAGGTATCGCAGTATCAGGAGCAGAACGGCCAGGTGTTTCAACAGCTTCTTCCCCCGAGCCAACAGACTCTTGAATTCCATATAAAGTGCCGCCACTATCATCTATTTTATCTTTTTATCTATTTTATCCTTTTGTTATTTTATGTTGCACGGTGAGCCAGATGCAACGACATTTCTTTCACTTGCATTTGTTGGTGTGTTTTTGAATGACAATAAAGTCTTTGATTGATTGAGAGTGTTGTCTGCAGACTGTAACGTTCTTCCCCTTCGTTCAGTGTCTGTATTCCTTTTTCTCTTCTTCTACACATCGATGGAATCTTCCGGCATCACCTTTAGGGAAGAAAATGTTGTGGCCAAGCGTCTGTGTGACACGAGATGGACCGAGATGAGAAAATCATTTTTCACACAGAGAGTGGTGAATCTGTGGAATTCTCTGCCACAGAGGGTCGTTGAGGCCAGTTCATTGGCTATATTTAAGAGTGAGTTGGATGTGGCCCTTGTGGCTGAAGGGATCAGGGGGTATGGAGAGAAGGCAGGTACAGGATACTGAGTTGGATGTTCAGCCATGATCATATTGAATGGCGGTGCAGGCTCGAAGGGCCGAATGGCCTGCTCCTGCACCTAATTTCTATGTTTCTATGCTCTGTACGGGGGCTTTGGAGAAAATTAACATGCACTGGATCCAGTATCAGCTGACACGGAACAGGAAGCGGACACAAGGCGAGAGGCAGGAGGATTGAGCGAGAAAATGGAGAAACAGGAAACGATCTTTCTCACAATTCTTTGGAATGACATTCTTGTGAAGAGTGAACAAAACAAGTCAGGTCCTGCAGTCAGAGGATGTGAACAAACCGGGTTGCCATAAATCTTCTTGAGTCTCTGAAAACCTATCTTCAGGAAATTAGAGACAAATTTAGTGAATACGAATTGAAAGCCAGGAGGAGGTGGCCAGATTCAGATTATAGCGATGTGAGAAAACGGGAATGAAGATGAAATGCGTAAGTAGGGGCTCCAGTGCACTGTTTTGGCCGAGGGCCTCTGAGGCTGTTAAGACAGCCCTACAACACGATACGGAATTCCATGGGCGAAAAAGGGCATCAATAATACCGGTGCCCAAGAAGAGCAAGGTGACGAGCCTCAATGACTATCGACCTGTGGCACTAACGCCTGTGGTGATGAAGTGCTTCCGAGAGGTTGATCATGGCGCAAATCAACTCCTACCTCGACAAAAACCTGGACCCACTGCAGTTCGCTTACCGCCACAACAGATCAACGGTGGACGCGATCTCACTGGCTCTCCACTCTGCTCTGGACCACTTGGACAACAAAAACTCATATGTCAGGCTGTTATTCATTGACTGCAGCTCGGCATTTAACACAATCATCCCCTCCAAGCTGGTTACCAAGCTCTCAGATCTAGGTGTCTGCGCATCCCTCTGCAATTGGATCCTCGACTTCCTCATTCACAGACCACAGTCTGTCCGTATTGGTGGAAATGTGTCATCCTTGATAACAATCAGCACGGGAGCACCTCAAGGCTGCGTGCTCAGCCCCCTGCTATACTCACTCTATACTCATGACTGCGTAGCTGGAATAGTGCGAACTCCATCATCAAGTTCACTGACGACACCACTGTTGTGGGATGTATCACTGATGGGGATGAGTCAGAGTATAGAAGTGAGATCAACCGGTTGACCAAATGCTGCCAGCACAATAACCTGGCTCTCAACACTAGGTAGGATGGGGAAAGACAGACCCGTTTATATCAATGGGTCGATGGTGGAAAGGGTCAAGAACTTCAAATTCCTGGGCGTGCACATCTCTGAAGATCTCTCCTGGTCCCAGAACACTGATGCAATTATAAAGAAAGCACAGCAGCGCCTCTACTTCCTGAGAAGATTACGGAGAGTCGGTCTGTCAAGGAGGACTCTCTCTAACTTCTACAGGTGCACAGTAGAGAGCTTGCTGACCGGTTGCATCGTGGCTTGGTTCGGCAACTTGAGCGCCCTGGAGAGGAAAAGACTACAAAAAGTAGTAAACACTGCCCAGTCCATCATCGGCTCTGACCTCCCTTCCATCGAGGGGATCTATCGCAGTCGCTGCCTCAAAAAGGCTGCCAGCATCATCCAGGGCCCACACCACCCTGGCCACACACTCATCTCTCCGCTACCAGGTAGAATGCACAGGAGCCTGAAATCTGCAACATCCAGGTTCAGGAACAGCTTCTTTCCCCCAGCCATCAGACTACAACACAACTTCAAACAAACTCTGAACTATAACAGCCTCTTGCACTTTATCTGTTTTTTTATATGTATATATATATTCAATGGTATATGGACACACTGATCTGTTCTGTATTCATGCCTACAATATTCTGTTGTGCTGCAGCAAGCAAGAATGTCATTGTCCTATCTGGGACACATGACAATAACCTCTCTTGACTTGACTTGACTTGAATCAAGGGATATGGGGAGAAGGCAGGAACGGGGTACTGATTTAGGATGATCAGCCGTAATCATATTGAATGGCGGTGCTGGTTCGAAGGGCCGAATGGCCTACTCGTGCACCTATTTTCTATGTTGCTATGCTTCTATGTTTCTATGACACGCTCCCCACCTCCGTTCATTTCCAGTTTCTTGATTGAGGAACGGCGTGTGAGGAACTCACACAGGTAGGTGAGCAATACATTAAACATGCTGTCCTCTGATTTCTAACTGAAGCAATTCTGTAGTTTGGGAGATTACTCTGTGGGCTTTCACGGAAATCATTTAGGCAAATAGAAAACTCAGACACCTCAGACAGACCAGGATAATTTACATTTATATTGTGTGCTGGCTTTCTCATTAATCAGCGGAAATTACTTTTTGATAAACTGGCCATAGCCTCCGAATTAAAGGATTCTTCATTAGTACGGGTGTCAGAGGTTATGGGGAGAAGGCAGGCGGGATGGCGGGACTGTCATCTGCTGAGATAATGAAGCAGCTAGGCTTGTACACTCTGGAGTTTAGAAGGATGAGAGGATATCTCATTGAAACATATAAGATTGTTAAGGGCTTGGACACACTAGAGGCAGGAAACATGTTCCCGATGTTGGGGGAGTCCAGAACCAGGGTTCACAGTTTAAGAATAAAGAGTAAGCCATTTAGAACGGAGACGAGGAATCACTTTTTCTCACAGAGAGTGGTGAGTCTGTGGAATTCTCTGCCTCAGAGGGCGGTGGAGGCCGGTTCTCTGGATGCTTTCAAGAGAGAGCTAGATAGGGCTCTTAAAAATAGCGGAGTCAGGGGATATGGGGAGAAGGCAGGAACGGGGTACTGATTGGGGATGATCAGCCATGATCACATTGAATGGTGGTGCTGGCTCGAAGGGGCTAAATGGCCTACTCCTGCACCTATTGTCTATTGTCTATTGTCTAATGGGGTTAGGAGGGAGAGATAGATCAGCCATGATTGAATGGCAGAGTAGACTTGATGGGCAGAGTGGCTAATTCTACTCCTATTACTTATGACCTTATGAGCTTATAACTTTCAGAATTAATTCGAACGATGGTTATACAATTGGAGATAGATGCAAAAAGCTGGAGTAACCTGGCGGGTCAGGCAGCATCTCTGGGAGAAGGGACGGCTGACGTTTTGGGTCGAGGCCCTTTGTCAGAGACTGAGAGTCAGGGGAGAGGGGGAACAAGAGACGTAGACGGCACTTAGGAGAGGTGAATGGAAGAGATGCGTAAAGCAACGATAAACAAGGTAAGGAGCAAAAATGACAGATCAAAGGATATACAAGATACAAGATAAAGATATATTTATTTGTCACGTTGCAGTTGGCACAGTGAAATGTGGTCACCATACAGCCAGACAGTAAAATAAAGAACACAACACACGATAGAGTTCAACATAAAACATCCCCACACAGCAGAACCAAAAGTTTCCCACTGTGAAGGAAGGCACCAAAGTCAGTCTCCTCCTTGATGTTCACCCGTGGCCGGGGCCTCCAGAGCCCCCCGCAGTCGCCGCTACGGGCAGCCCGCCCACAGCAGCGCTACATTCTTTAGTTAGAACGGTTTATTGCTAGCTGGGAGGAAGGTGACAACGAGGCATTCAAACTAAAATTAATCAGGAGGACAGCGAAACTAGTCACAGAACTCTGACGGGGGAGGAACGGCGTGAGAGGGAAAGCAAGGGTTACTTGAAGTTAGAGAAATCCATATTCATACCGCTGGGGTGTAATCTGCCCAAGCGGGGTATGAGGTGCTGTTCCTCCAAGTTGTAAGGCTGTACATTGTCTGAACCTCGTGCATAATAATTAACTTTCCATTAATGCCAGAACTGATCAGAGTGAACAAAAACCAAACATTTGCATGGTGTTGCTGCCCTGTCCGCCTTGATGTTTACTGTTCGTGTAGAAGATTAGTTGACCCTCTTGCATTTTGGGCAAATCTAGGTGACGCAGAGTTAAAAGAACAAACACCGTGTCAGTTCTGTTGTGGGCCTGTTCCAGTTACGCATTTGTTTCGGCGACTTGCCGGCACCCGGCAAACAGGCGTCACCACGACCATACGGGCGACATGTCGCGGGTTGAAGCCCGTGCGGTCGTGAGCAGTCGCCCAAAGAGCCGTACCTTGTTCTGGTCGCCGCTGGTATTTTCAACTTGTTGCGACACCGAAAAAATTGCGTAAGTGGGACAGGCCCTTTACAGTCACATCATGGGAGCCCCGTGCCAAGAAAACGGTCATCTGATGTGTTTGGTTTGGTTTAGCTTAGAGATACAGCGCGGAAACAGGTCCTTCGGTCTACCGAGTCCGCACCGACCACTAACGCTATCCTACACACACACTAGCGACAATTTACATTTACACCAAGCCAACTAAAGGGCCTGTCCCCACCAGCATGCGACTGCGTGCGGCGAGCGCGACCAAACGTGGTGGCTTGAGGCGTACGGCCTCGCGGGGCCGGTCCCACTTCCAACCGTGGAGCCGTATGGAGCTGGTCCCGACATCATACTCACCAATCAGCTGGGCAGGAGGCGGGCCAAGTGGATTTGGATGTCGCACGGCGTCTGGCGGTGACGTCATCACGCAACGACACGCCGGGAGGTGACATCATCGCGCAACGCCATGCGCTAGGCGTACAGCGTCATGACGCTGCGTACGATGTCGAGACGTTGCGTGCGGCCTCAATGCGGCTGCGGGCCGACAGGCCGTTGCCGCGCGGGATTTTTGAACAGTGTCAGTTTTTCGGAGCCCCGCGCGAAGTCGGGACCTGCCCCGCACAACTCCATACGGCTCCGGCGATTGAAGTGGGACCGGCGCCGCGAGGCCGTACGGCTCAAGCGACCACGTTAGGTCGCGCTTGCCGCATGCAGTCGCATGCTGGTGGGACAGGCCCTTAACTTACAAACCTGTACGTCTCTGGAGCGTGGGAGGAAACCGAAGATCTTGGAGAAAACCCACGCAGGTCAACGGGGAGAATGTACAAACTCCGTACCGGCAGGATCGAACCCTGGTCTCTGGCGCTGTAAGGCCACCATGCCACCCAAAAACGTGCAAAAGATCAAACCGTCTCCTGCTTGCGTTCAGAAGTGTGGACGGTACTGAAGGACAGATACTCCTCAGCCTCAGGGCTGCCGCACTGGAGTTAAATATTCTGTTCTTACCCCACTTGTCTAGGGGAGAGATATTGTGTGGACAGAGTGCTGGAGTAACTCAGCAGACCTGGCAGCATCTCTGGAGAACGTGGAGAGGTGACATTTCGGGCCCAAGTCAATGGATATTTTGAAGGCAGAGGTTGATAGATTGTTGATTAGCAGGGGTGATTAGCAGGAGAAGGCAGGAGAATGGGGTTGAGAGAGGAGCGACAGATCAGCCATAATTGACAAGTCAGCGTAGACTTGATGGGCCAAATGGCCTAATTCTGCTCATATCACTTGCGAACTTATGAAGAAGAAGTCTCGACGCGAAACATCAGCTATGCATGTTCTCCAGAGATGCAGCCTGACCTGCTGAGTTTCTCCAGCACCCTGGGTCCTTTTCCATCAGCTGGGGCAATGTCTGCATCGCCTCTGCCCCATTGAGGACGTTGAACTTTGTGTTACAGTACTAATGCGCTGCAATGCTGGGAACTATGTACAGGTCGCGAACCCCCCACCAGAGACCTGGTGCATCTTTAGCCAAAGCGGTTAACTAATACGGGGGCTAGAAATGCAATAAAGCAAAATACTTTATGGTCACATGTGACAAGTCACAGTGAAACGCTTTGCCTGCAGACCTTGCCACGGTGTGCGAATAGTGGCCCATAAAGGGCACTTACAAAGTGACAGATTCCATCCCCCCCCCCACTCCAAGCGCCCCATTTTTATTCCCCCCACCCCTCCATTATCCATTGTCCTACCCCGCCCCCTCACAGCGACCCCCCCACCCCCCACGCTGGGTCCCCTTTGCCCTTATAACAATCATTTCTACAGGCGATCCTTGTGCGTTGGCTCTTCAAGGCGGGGAGGGGAAGTGTGTTAACGGCCGAGTTTCGGCAGCCAGACCAACACGCTCGATTAGCTCTATTGCACATTTCCGCTGCTCGCTGCGAATGCGAGGCGGGTGAAGTGCGATTCATGCGACGTGATGCCGTGCGAGCGTGCGAAGGTGGCCGCTCGTACATGGAGTCGCGCTGCTCCCCGTCGATGCTCGCTCACGGCCTTTACGTTTGCTTTGCGGATGTACAGTTATTCCTCGTGTCCGGCCACCTTCTCTATCACGTCTTTCCGGTCGGTGGTTGCAGAATTGGCTACTTCAGTCAGTCACTGTGTTACAGTTCCTGTCGTCACGTGGAGGCTTCTGCTCGCATCGTACTGGTGTACAGTGTGAGAGCTGGTGTGGGGGTAAGGGAAGGCACAATATAGGTAAAGCACTATAACAGGGGTCCATATAATATCAGGCAGATGATGGCGATGCAATGACCTTTGCAGACATGACTGGGGATGAACGCTGCCTTACCCATCCCTGCATCACCATGGCAATATCCTGTGATACATCAGGATGAGAGAGCAGTACATTTCAAGAAAGGAGCCTCTGCCTCTCTCACTATTACTGACAAGCAACAACTGACAGGATTAAGCCTACCCATTTTACAAATTCTAATTAGACTGCTATGATTTTCGCTTTGTGAGTCCCCCCCGATCAATCCCCTTTACCAAGGGGGCAAACACCATCAGTAAAGCCTCGCTCTCCCACTTTATGCTCCCCTTCTTTACTGGAAGAGGTTCCATTGGGGATTCCAGTCGGGAATGGTCCTTTCTACCTCACATCCTGGGCGGCATGGTGGAGACGCCACCTCACAGCTCCAGAGTCCCAGGTTCGATCCTGACTGCGGGCGCTGTCTGTGCGGAGTTTGTACGTTCTCCCCGTTACCCACGTAGGCTTTCTCCGAGATCTTCGGTCTCCTCCCACACTCCAAAGACGTGCAGGTTTGTAGGTTCATTGGCTTGGTATAAATGTAGAATTGTCCCCAGTGTGTGTAGAATAGAGCTTAGTGCGCAGGGATCGCTGGTCGGTGCGGACACGGTGGGCTGAAGGGCCTGTTCCCGCGCCGTATCTCTAAACTAAACTGAAACCAAACCAAAAAGAGGCAAGATAAATCTAAAAATCTAAAGCAGAGTTTCAGAGTAAAGAACCATTTCAGGTCAAACAGTCTAAAGCTCGGGTGCTGTCTCTGTAAGTTAGCGTGTAGAAACAAGGAATTGCAGCTGCTGGTGAATACACAAAAGGACACAAAGTGCTGGTGTAACTCAGAAGATCTGGCACCAGCTCTCTCTGGAGAACATGGACAGGGGAAGCTTCGGGTCGAGTCTGAAGAAGGGTCTCGACCCGAAACGTCACCTGTGCATGTTCTCCAGAGATGCTGCCTGACTTGCTGAGTTACTCCAGAACTCTGTATCCTTCGCCATAAGCTGGGTCCCTGTCTGAATCACCTCTACCCCAGTGAGGACATTGGGCCTTGTCTGTGGAACTGATGCGCTACAATGCTGAGGACTATATTGTACACTCTGTGCCTTCCCCTTATACTTGAGTGTGACTTGACTGCATCAATGCATGGTATATCTGATCTGCTTAGATGCCATGCAACACAGGGGGGGGGGGGAGTAGACCAATACTGAACACTATACTCCAACAGCGACCTGACCAGAGTCCTATAGAGCTGCCAAAATACAGTCTAACGTATGGAACGAGGGCTCCATGGTGGCGCAGCGGTAGAGTTGCTGGGTGGAGACCTGCTAGATGTCTACAAAATTATGATAGGTCTAGACAGAGTAGGCAGTCAGAAGCAATTCCTCCCAGTGTGAAGATGTCAAAGACTCGATGTTTTCGCTTCAAGATGAGAGAGCCATTTGAGGAAAATGATTCCTGGATTGAAATTCAGCCTTTGGTTTGGATTGTTATGGTTTCAATAGGAGAGTAAAACAGGATTCCACTCTTTTTTTAGTTTAGTTTAGTTTAGAGATACAGCGTGGAATGAGGCCCTTCGGCCCACTGAGTCCGTGCTGTCCAGCGATCGCCCGCACACTAACTACCGCTCTCCTGCCCACACTAGGGACAGTTTACACCTTTACCAAGCCGATTAGCCTACAAACCTGTACGTCTTTGGGGTGTGGGAGGAAACCTGGAACCCACGCAGGTCACGGGGAGAACGTGCAAACTCCGTACAGACAGCACCCGTGATCAGGATCGAAGCCGGGTCTCTGGCGCAGTCAAGGCAGCAACTCTACCGCTGCGCCACCGTGCCGCCAAATGAATTATAATAGAACTGGACGGAGGAGAAAGGAGAAATGCTGTGTGTTTTTGTCACTGTTGCTAAGATCAAAGTGCCAAAGGCTTTGTAAAGCCACTTTTACAGCGAACTGAAAAGTTAGTCGTTCCAGTCCCAGATGCTGTGGGAAGAAGATTGTAGCATCCCATTACGCTTGATGGGTTTGAGGTGTCAGTAGCTGGGCAGGAGCTGTCTCAGGCTGCATTACAAGTGCCGTAAACCTGTTCCCAAAGCCACTTCCAATCTCTGGCCCCAGATCAAACTATAATCAAATTCTACCCTTTCATTTGGAAAGGTCACTTGGTTTGTAGCACATGATGTCTCTCAAACTCCCACATCAATTCCTCAGCTGCCTTCAGTCCCTTCACTTTGTGTTAACTCCTAATGCGGATCCTTATCCTCTGGTCCTCGATTCACCTGCCCTGGGCAAGAGACTCTATATGCATCTACCCCATCTATTCCTCTCATGATCTTGTACAGGTATATACCCTTCTTCAGACCCCGAGATGCTGCCTGACCCGCTGAGTTACTCCAGCCCTTGTCTAGGGACCGTTGAATGTGTGCAATTAACTGTGGCAGCACAAAGGGGAATGGAGCATATCCTAATGCTTCCAAGAGCACAACTGTAGAATGGAGCCACGACGAAAATGGATGGAGCCACAAGTCTGCGCCCATGAATTATATTAGAACTGTGCAGAGGACAAAGGATTTTAGACGTTAGAGATACAGCGTGGAAACAGGCCCTTTGGCCCACCGAGCCTGCGATCCCCCCGTACACTAGCACCAACCTACACACTAGGGACAATTTACAATTTATTTTACCTAGCCGATTAACCTACAGTCCTGCACATCTTTGGAAGTGTGGAAGGAAACCGGAGCACCCGGAGAAAACCGGGTCACGGGGGGAACGTACAAACTCAGGATGGAACCCGGGCGTCTGGCGCCGTACGGCGGCAACTCTACCGCTGCGCCATCGTGCCGCAGGAGGGGTTAACACAAAGTGAAGGGAACTGAAGGCAGCTGAGGAATCGATGTGGGAGTTTGAGAGACATCATGTGCTACAAACCAAGTGACCTTTCCAAATGAAAAGGGTAGAATTTGATTATAGTTTGATCTGGGGCCAGAGATTGGAAGTGGCTTTGGGAACAGGTTTACGGCACTTGTAATGCAGCCTGAGACAGCTCCTGCCCAGCTACTGACACCTCAAACCCATCAAGCGTAATGGGATGCTACAATCTTCTTCCCACAGCATCTGGGACTGGAACGACTAACTTTTCAGTTCGCTGTAAAAGTGGTTTTACAAAGCCTTTGCACGTTGACCTTTATCCAAGTAGCAACGTTGACAAAAACACACAGCATTTCTCCTTTCTCTTCTGTCCAGTTCTAATATAATTCATTTGGCGGCACGGTGGCGCAGCGGGGGAGTTGCTGCCTTGACTGCGCCAGAGACCCGGTTCGATCCTGATCACGGGTGCTGTCTGTATGGAGTTTGCACGTTCTCCCCGTGACCTACGTGGGTTCCAGTTTCCTCCCACACTCCAAAGACGTACAGGTTTGTAGGCTAATAGGCTTGGTAAAGGTGTAAACTGTCCCTAGTGTGGGCAGGATAGTGGTAGTTAGTGTGCGGGCGATCGCTGGGCAGCGATCTTACTGCGCCTGAGACCCGGGTTCCATCTTGACTACAGGTGCTGCCGTTATGGAGTTTGCACGTTCTCCCCGTGACCTGCGTGGGTTTCCCCCCGGGCGCTCCGGTTTCCACCCACACTCCAAAGACGTGCGGGTTTGTAGGTTAACTTGGCTTTCGTGAAGATTGTACACCCTAGTGTGTAGGATAGCGCTAGTGTGCGGGGATCGCCGGTCGGCACGGACTGGGTGGGCCGAAGGGCCTGTTTCAGCGCTGTATCTCCAAACTAAAAACTAAACTTATGTCTGCCAATGGAGAGGAAGAAGGTTGGTTTTGTTAGTTTGAAGAGATTTTGTTGGTTTCACCGCTTAAACCGGATGAAGAGGTTCATAGCTTTGGTTTTATTTTAGCGATACAGGATGGAAATAGGCCCTTCGGCCCACCTTGTCTGCACCGACCAGCAATCACCTGTACACTAGCTCTGTGTTATCTCAGTTTTGCATCGTATACCGCAAGGTGACTCTGACACACAGGATAGAAGAGACATGGTATCACATGGAACATAGTCTGCAAGCCTTGCTTAATAGATGTTATGGGAACCAAGGGGATGGGCTCGATGAAGGAAAATGTACTGAGGTGAAAGATCCACAGTAACCCTATTGAGTGGAGGAGCAGACACGAGAGGCTGTTTGACCTGCTCATGGCTCCATCTCTTATGGTCTTAAGGTAATGGCCCTTACTATTGACCAGGCAGTGTTTAGTTTAGAGATACAGCACAGAAACAGGCCGTTCGGCCCACGAAGTCCGCGCCAACCAGTGATCACCCTGCACACTAACACTCCTGCACACACTAGACACAATTGACATTTTTATACCAATAGGCAATAGACAATGGGCGCAGGAGTAGGCCATTCGGCCCTTCGAGCCTGCACTGCCATTCATACACCAAGCCAATTAACCTACAAACCTGCACGTCTTCAGCGTGTGGGAGGAAACCGAAGTTCTCGGAGAAAACCCACGCAGGTCACGGGGAGAAGATGCAAACTCCACACAGACAGACACCCGTGGTTGGGATTGAACCAGGGTCTCAGGCACTGTAAGGCGGCAACTCTACCGCCGCGCCAGCAGTGCTCAAAGCTCGTGTCGCCCTCGAATCCACCGGTTTCCTGACAGAGAGTCGAGATTAATATTGCCCTCGTGTGTGATTCCGTGTAAGAGTTGAGCTGCACAGAACCCGGCCTTTGTAGCTTGCCACCTTCCCCTCACTCTCCCAATCTGTGAACTGTAAAAGCCTGCTCATGAATAATGCAGCAAGACCCGGGATTAATGTTATTATTTATGAACAAGTGGCAGGCACACGGCACGAACACAACCTGCGGCTCCTCTCAGCTCGGGAGCGTTTGTTAAATCTCGCAGTCTCAAAACCAGATGTGGGGAAAAAATTGGAGAAAGATTCTAACAAACGGCACCATTTATTCAGTGCCGCTTAATTAGGATGCTCTTTATTTTCAAGAGGGCTATTTATTTTACTTAACTGATATAACTAGTTTGTTTTTGTGGTTTGGAGATACAGCGCGGCAACAGGCCCTTCAGCCCACCGCGTCAGTGATTGCCCCGTACACTTGTACTACCCTACACACGCCAGGGACAATTTACATTCATACCAAGCCGATCAAACTACCAACCTGTACGTCTTTGGAGTGGGGGAGGAAAACGGAGACCCCGCAGAAAGCCCACGGGGAAAACGTCCAAACTCATTACAGACAGCACCCGTAGTCGGGATCGAACCCGGGTCCCTGACGCAGTGAGGCAGCAACTCTAGCTGTGGTTCGGACAATGGACACAGAATGCCGGAGTAACTCAGCGGGACAGGCAGCATCTCTGGAGAGAAGGAATGGGTGCGGTTTCGGCTCGAGACCCCTCTGCAGGCTGAAAGCCAGGGGAGAGGGAGACACAGAGATAAGGAGGGGCAAGGTGTGAAAACGAGACTTCAAAGGGGATGAAGTCCCCCCCCCAGGAACATTTTTAATATATCATAGTTAGCTAGGGGAAGGAGATATCGAATCGCACAAAGATAATATGTAATTAGGAAGACAGTCGGACTGGTCAGAGAACTGGGATGGGGAGAGAATAGAGAGAGTCTATAATGAAATATCATTCATTCAGAACTCCTTCAACAGCTGACATGGGGTCAGCCGCTGAGCTGTAATGGGAGATTGGGATGCAACTTGCAGTGTGGGTCTGACCTTGACTGTTGTGAGCCAAGAATGTGGAACTTATTTGCCTTCAACAACATACGCTATCTCAACATTTCAACTCAGCCAGTGGAAGGTGAAATTAGCTTCCCTGACTTCACATCGGACAATAAACCAAAACAGAGAAAGCCAAATTGAAACAGGCACAAACTGTGCAGGAAGGAACTGCAGATGCTGCTTTAATCCGAAGATAGACGCAAAATGCTGGAGTAACTCAGCGGGACAGGCAGCATCTCTGGAGAGCAGGGATGGGTGATGTTTCGGGTCGAGACCCTCCTTCAGACTGACGTCGTGGGAGAGGGAGATACATAGATAAGGATGTGTCAGGTGTGAAAATGAGACAAAGGGGATGGAGATCAAGGGCACTGTAGAATAGGTCATTGTTAGCTGGGAGAAGGTAACAACTAAGCAAACAGAGATAAAATGTAGTCAGACAGAGAATGGTCGGAGAACTGGGATGGGGGAGGGGATGGAGAGAGAGGGAAAGCAAGGGTTAATTGAAGTTAGAGAAGTCAATGTTAATACCGCTGGGGTGTGAGCTGCCCAAGCGAAATATGAGGTGCTGGTCCTCCAATTTGTCAATTTGTCACTCTGACAATGGAGGAGGCCCAGGACGGAAAGGTCAGTGTGGGAACGGGAGGGGGAGTTGAAGTGTTGAGCAACCGGCCAAATGGAGAGCTCCTACTGAAGTGACAAGTGCGAAACATTTTCTGTTGTTTGGCCAGAATTAGGACGCAACGAACCACAGAAAAAAAAAAAAATGTACGCATTTAAGCATTTACTGACCTGTGGAATCTTTTATTTTAAGACTCAAAATGCTGGATTTACTCAGCGGGACAGGCAGCATCTCTGGAGTGAAGGAATGGGTGACGTTTCAGGTCGGGACCTTTCTTCAGACAGAGAGTCAGGGGAGAGGGAGACACAGAGATATGGAAGTGTAAGGTGTGAAATTGACAGATCCAAGCAGATGATGATAAGGTGATGTAGATTGGTTCATTGATTGCTGAGAGGAATTCGACATCACGGCACACAATCAACAGGAGGACTAGTCCCGACTTGTTAATGGATGTTGCCCTCTCCACAGCAATCAGTGCGAGTACTTTAAAATGCTTGTTTTAATGGGCGTAAATTTTACGATACAATTCCACCTCAGAAAATCAATCAGCGGGTGCAGCACCTAGGCAGAAGACCCTTCTTCAACTATAATTGTCAATACTGCCCTGCTTTAAAAAAAGCCCTGCCCTGTTTTAAAAAAAGCAGTTAAAAATTTAAAATAAAACACTTTACACTTTCACATATTGTCAGGCTGCCAGGCTGATGGTGGCCAGGAAATACAAAGAGACATTAGACGATAGACAATAGGTGCAGGAGTAGGCCATTCGGCCCTTCGAGCCAGCACCGCCATTCAATGTGATCATGGCTGATCATCCCCAATCAGTACCCCGTTCCTGCCTTCTCCCCATATCCCCTGACTCCGCTATCTTTAAGAGCCCTATCTAGCTCTCTCTTGAAAGCATCCAGAGAACCGGCCTCCACCGCCCTCTGAGGCAGAGAATTCCACAGACTCACCACTCTCTGTGAGAAAAGTGTTTCCTCGTCTCCGTTCTAAATGGCTTACTCCTTATTCTTAAACTGTGGCCCCTGGTTCTGGACTCCCCCAACATCGGGAACACGTTTCCTGCCTCTAGCGTGTCCAAGCCCTGAACAATCATCATTGATGCAGAATGAGCAGCATTTTATATTTTTCATAATCCGTAACAACAGGCGGCACGGTGGCGCAGTTGCATAGACTAGACATACAATAGCAGGAGTAGGCCATTCAGCCTTCGAGCCTGCGCATTCATGTGATCAGATCATCCCTCAGGGCCTTCTCTCCATCCCTGATCCCCTTAGCCACGGGCCAATGCTGCCTCAACTACCCTCTGTGGCACGTTCCAGAGTGTGTGTCTTTCTCATCTCGGTCTTAAAGGATTTCCCCCTTATCCTTAAGCTGTGACCCCCTGGTGATCTAGCCTGCTTAAGAATTTTGTAAGGTTCCAGCGAGTATAAACCGAGTCTATCCAGAGACATGACATCCCAGGAATCAGAACCTTTCTGCACTTCTATGGCTCCTTATGTGCATGCACTCCTTAATGTGCAGGCAATAACGTGCAGGTTTGTAGGCTGACTGGTATAAATGTAAATTGCCCGTGGTGTGTGTAGGATAGTGTCAGTGTGCGGCGATCGCTGGTCGGCGCGGACTCCGTGGGTCGAAGGGCCTGTTTCCGCGCTGCATCTCTAAACTAAACTAAACTAAAACTTATGCAGAATGATCAACATTTCATATTTTTCATATTTATTAACACAGAAGGGGACTGTTTATCTAATTGCGTCTATCTCGGCTCCGAGTCCCTCGTTCCTATTTCCATGCGGTACCCGGACGTGGCGCTGACGGACGAGAAGCCAAAGAACGGAATGGAAACGAGGGCCGAAACGCCAATAAACCGAAAGAGTCCGAAGACAAAACGCCTACTAACCGAAAGGATGGGATGCCTAAATGCAAACTAACCGAAAGGGTGGGACGCCTAAATCCCAAGGAACCGAAAAGCTGAGTCGCCTAAAAGCAAACTTAACGAATGGCCGCTCTTTCGAAACGCCACCTACCCGAAAGGCGGCGGCGCCTACGGGCCAAAGGGCCGACTGCCGCTCAAGAGAAAAGTCCAATAACGGACATGACGTTGCCGGGGTGCGGGACTTGCCAGCGATTGGTCCCGACCCCCGCGTCCATCACATCACTGTAAAGGCATGAACATTGTCCCAAACCTCCGCCCCACCCGACCCCGCAGCCCGCGGAGGGTGCCCGTGGGAGAGCGGGGTCTGCACACCTTCAGCCGCTTTCAACTTGGTGCTTGGGTTCAGACTGCCCAGTCACCCATGGGTTGTGTGGGAAAATGAACCGAAGATCTCGGAGAAAACCCGCGCAGGTTCACGGGGAGAACGCACAAACTCCGCACAGACAGCGCCCCCGGTCAGGAGCGGAACCGGGTCTCTGGCGCTGTGAGTCAGCAGCTCTACCCCTGAGCCACCGTGCTGCCCCTAGCTTGGAACAAAAGCTCTTCACTGCTTCTCAGTTCATGTGACAATAAACTAAGCAAGACAAATCTAACTTCGAAGTCGGAATGTTTAAAACAGGAAATCCTTAAGTGATGTCTATCTTGCTCGTTATTGTTATTTATTTATTGTTATTTATTTCGGCTGTGGTAATGAATTTATCATCAGACCCACATTAACATTACTGCCCACTTTATATCAGAGAGGGAGGTCCAATAATAATAAGATGACATCACAATGGGAATCGCTTTTGATGGCAGCGGTAGAGTTGCTGCCTCACAGCGCCAGGGTCCCGGGCTCGGTCCTGACCTCGGGTGCTGTCTGTACGGAGTTTGCACGTTCTCCCCGTGGCCGCGTGGGGCTTCTCCGGGTGCTCCGGTTTCCTCCCGCATTCCGAAGACCTGCCGGTTTGTGGGCGAATCTGTAAATTGTCCCTAGTGTGTGCAGGACAGAACTAGCGTACGGGGGGGTCGCTGGTCTGCGTGGCCCCGGCGCGCCGAAGTTGACCCGTGTTTCCGCGCCGTATCTCTAAAACGAAAGCCCGTTGAGCCTTCAACCGCAGACGGCCAGGCAGCGCGGAGTTAAACACCAGGAACGTATTATTTTAATTTCCTTATTTTGAACGCGGCTGCCTGATTAATTTCTCCTGTGCTAATTTAAATAACCTTTGAGAGAGCTGTGGGCCCGCCACTTGCCCTTGCGTTAGTCTGTTTTGCAATTCAGATTCGATTCACTTGAGAGGAAGGTAACCCACGCACGGATTTGCCTAATGACAAATAAAGTTCTACTGGCTGGGTCTGAAGCATCCTCCTCTCATCCAGATCTCACCTCATTCAAAGCATCTGGGCACTTTCCAGAGATTGAAATGGGCCACAGACTTGTAGGAGGAGCTCCTACACTTGCTTTTCACAGTCTACATTTTGACTGGTTGATTTATTGATTGAAAAATACAGCACGGAAACAGGCCCTTCAGCCCAGCTGGCTCATGCTGACCATCGATCACCTGTTCACGCTAGTTCTTTTTGTCGGATAGATGCAGCGCGGAAACAGGCCCTTCGGCCCACCGTGCTCGCGCCGACCACCGTTCACCCCTGTACGCTAGCACTATCCTACACACACTAGGGACAATTTGCAATTTTTACCCAAGCCAAAGAGCCTGCAAACCGAGATCACAGAGAAACCCCACGCAGGTCACGGGAAAAAAGAACGTGCAAACTCCACGTGGACAGCCCCCGTAGTCAGGATCGAACCCGGGTCTCTGGGGCTGTGAGTCAGCAACTCTACCGGTGCGGCCCTCAGCGACCAATGGTCCATTCATTCGACATCTTCCTTGATCTTCGTCCTCTGCGTTCTCTTGTTTTCACACCTTACCCTTCCTTATCTCTGTGTCTCCCTCTCCCCTGATTCTCAGTCTGAAGAAGGGTCTCCACCTGAAGCGTCATCCATTCCTTCTCTCCACGGACGCTGCGTGTCCCGCTGAGTTCCTCCAGCATTTTGTGTCTCTCTTTGATGTAAACCAGCATCTGCAGTTCCTTCCTACACAGTTTCTTCCCAGCTCTTATCAGGCAACTGAACCATCCTATCACCAACTGGAGAGCGGTCCTGAGTTACTATCTACCTCATTGGAGACCCTCGGACTATCTTTGACTGAACTGTACAGGATTTAATCTTGCACTAAGCGCTATTTGCGTTCTTTCCTTCGTCCCGTACGTGTGCACACTGTGGGCCACTCGACTGTAATCGTGTATTGTCTTTCTGCTGGCTGGTTAGCGCGCGACAAAAACTTTTCACTACAGCTCGGAACACCTGACAATGAACTAAATTCAATCAACTGAACTCACTTCAAAAAAATGGAGTAAAAGCCCTGTCCCACGGTGCGAGTTCATTCCAAGAGCTCTCCCGAGTTAAAAAAAAAATCAAACTCGTGGTAAGCACGGAGAATGAACGTAGCGGGTAGGCTGGATCTCGGGGACGTCTCTTAGCGCTAACGGCAGGTACTCGGGAAGACTCGCTAACGGCAGGTAAGCACGGGATGACTCGTCAAGATTTTTCAACACATTGAAAAATGCCCACGAGAGCCCCGAGTACCGGCGAGTGGCCATTACCGTAAATCTCCGAGTTCGAATCAGGGCAAACTCGGGAGAACGCGTGGAATGAACTCGTACCGTGGGACAGGGCTTTAAGAGAGAGGAAAGAGAGATCTATAATACTTTTCCATTAATTAGAATTTTAATGCACGCTAGCGTTTCAGCTCCTCATTGAGTGAGGTATTGCATGTTCATACTTGCCCGGAAACACGGCGGTTTTGGATTTGAAACGGTTCTTCGTTTTCATATTCTGAGAATAAAAGAAATCTGCAAGGTTCTCTGATCAATCAGTTCCATTTTCTTTGGTTCCTTCTGAGTCTTCTGGAATCAATTGAAAATCTGGCATTTTTCTAACACCTTGTCACAAATAATCAGCCAGATAGACTGTGAGATCTTTACTCTGCAGCTGAAACAACAAACACCCACCTGAGTCCCAGGTTTTCACTTCCCAACTGAGTTGATTAAAGTGAAATGGAACACAAAGGAAAAAAAAACCCTTCACATTGTTCAGTTCAGTTTAGTTCCTTGTCACGTGCAGTGAAAAGCTTTTTGTTGCGTGCTAACCAGTCAGCGGAAAGACTATAGCAACGGAACGGAACGTGGGCCTTTTTTTCATCCATTTCAGTAACCGGACCCTACCCGACCCGACCCGACCCGTCTCGCAGTGTAATCAACGATGCGGGGGGAACAGTTTGTGTTAATAAATTATAAGGAGAAGATTTTTACCAAAGAACTTTTAATTTTTACGAGGATGTTTCCGTAACCGGCTTCCGTAACCGGCACTAGTATCTTTGCTCCGCTGCGGGATCTTTGGTGCGGAGACGGAAGCCGGTTACGGAAATGGGGCCGACAATTACCCATCAATCTGCCCAGGACTGTGCTACGTAATTTTCGCCGAATGATCTATCTTGCTCGCTGTAGGATCTTTGCTTCGGACTGAGTCGTGGGAGAGGGCGACACAGAGATATGGAAGGGCAAGGTGTGAAGTCACAGATACAAAGGGGAAAAAAAAGCATTTACATTATTCAGTTCAGTTTAGTTTATTGTCACGTGTACCGAGGTACAGTGAACAGCTTCTTCACACTGACGTCAGAGGGGAGGAAGATATATAGATCAGGAAGTGTGAAGGTGTGAAAACAGGACAAAGGGAATGGAGATCAAGGACATTTTTATTGTCACGTATGTTCATTGTTAGCGCAGTGCTGTTGCCGGGCTGCAGTTATATTGACCAAGCCTTAAGCACGAGATGCGATTGACCTGACTGCGCTACTTTGCAAAGCACTGGTGCACTGGCTAATCATTATCCTTCAGCCAGACCCCAAAGGATAATTAATTGGCCATTACTGGATGCTGAACGCGGGAGCTGGTTCTAAACCCAATTAGCTCCAATGTTTCTTGCTCAGTTAAAGCCACACCTGGAAATGTTAGGACAGGTAATCAAAAGACAGATCAAAAAGGTACAAACTAGGAACTGCAGAGGCTGGTTTATACCAAAGATAGACACAAAGTGCTGGAGTAACTCAGCGGGTCAGGCAACTCTGGAGAAAACCCGTCACCCAAATCCGTCACCCATCCATTTAGGTTTTTTTTAGTTTAGAATGCAGCACAGAAACAGGCCCTTCGGCCCACTGAGTCCGTGCCGACCAGCGATCCCCGCACACTAACACTATCCCTACACACACCAGGGTTGATTTACAATGTTATCATGCCAATTAACCTACGATCATGCACGTCTTTGGAATGTGGGAGGAAACTGGAGCACCCGGAGAAAACCCACGTGGGTCACGGGGAGAGCGTACAAACTCCGTACAGTCAGCACCCGTGGTCAGGATCGAACCCGGGTGTCTGGGGCAGTGAGGCAGCAACTCTACCCCCGCGCCACCGTGCGCCCTTTGTCTCCAGAGATACTGCCTGACCCACTGAGTTACTACAACACTTGGCGCCTATCTTCGGATCAAAAAGGTAAGTCTGGTGAAATTTCCCGAAAGGAAAAGAAAGTTTTATAAAAATAATTCTGCTGCTTAATGGCTTGAAAGTGAAAGCTCGGCTGCCTCCAGCAGAACTGTTCAATCTGAGCATGGGCAAGACTCCAGATGCCTTTAGATTCGGCAGACCAACCTCCCTCTGGGGATGGAAAACGTTTTACTGTATTGTATCGTATCGCAGATTTGGAGAAGGTTTCAGAGGTTGAGAGGGATAAGGGACAAAATGGTCTAAAGTGTAGAATTTGATTTGGGATGCAATTGGAGTGTGGAATTCAGCAACAGACATGCTGTAATGAAAGCAGTTTCGGCAACACTCCTAATCTTAATTATACCATGCATGGCAACCCAGGAGAGAGAGAAAGGGAGAGAGAGAGAGAGAGAGAGGGAGAGGGAGAGATAGAGAGAGAGAGAGACAGAGAGAGAGAGAGAGAGAGAGAGAGAGAGAGAGAGAGAGAGAGGGGAAGAAGTGGCGAGAGAGGGGGGGCAGAGAGAGAGGGAGGGAGGGAGAGAGGGGGAGAGAGAGAGAGAGGGCGGAGAGCGAGAGAGAGGGAGAAAGTGGGAGAGATGAGGGAGAGAGGGAAGGAGAGAGAGGGAGGGAGGGAGAGAGAGACACACACACACTTTCCCCTGGCCTACACTGCATCCCTCAAAGCCAGCCTATCACCGACTGGCAGGATGTGAATGGTGACTGTATTTTAATTAAAAGCTTATTAGAGAAGCATGACTAGAGGCGGGTATGAATGCAGCCTCATATTCTGCCGGCAGATACTAAGCTGAGGCTTTAGATTTCCGACTGAGCAAACGTGACTGACGTTTACCCGTTGATTTATCCAGGGTGAGGGGAGGGGGTGATGCATTTAGTCCGCTTTAGCTGGCGTGTCGAGGCCCAGCGGGGAAACTGACTGAGGCAGATTGCCTCTTGACACCAGGTCATTTTGTAAGCAATGCTGAGGCAGGGCGTGGCTATACCTACACGGGAAGCCAGACAGCGTTCTCCTCTCCCCCCCCTGTAAAGAATAATGCAAGTCAGCAGAATTAGAAATGAGGAACAACATTGTTCTGACGCCTTGATGAAGACTTATTGAATGTGCAGTTCTATCGTCAGGTCAGATCAATGGAAGAGAGAAGCATCTGTATGAACCTGCTGTCTCATGCTCGTTTTGCCAGGGAAAGTGCTGGAGTACTGTTTTTCTTTCATGCCCCACGTGCCAAGCATTTTCCAGTATTTTTTTGTATTTATTTCAGATTTCCTGCAACTATATATATTTATATTTTAATTTTCAATAACTTTCGACATTTCCTATTCTAAAGTCCCATTTTCAATTCTTTTTTTGTTTCCAGTCTACACATGCTAAGCTCAGTCTTGTTCCGATTTCAGTGTTAGCCTGGAGTTTCCTTTAGGACAAGAAGATCGACGCAGTTGCTTCCACCACAGCGAGCGGAGAATGCTGTGATGGATGTTTGTGTTCAATTCGATTGAGTACAGTGTGTTCTTTTTTTTAAAACTGTCCCTGCATGGCAAAACTCTGTCCCAGCATGGCTGCGCTTGTACACTCTGGAGTTTCGAAGGATGAGAGGGAATCTTATTGAAATGTATAAGATTATTAAGGGTTTGGACACGCTAGAGGCAGGAAACATGTTCCCGATGTTGGGGGAGTCCAGAACCAGGGGGCCACAGTTTAAGAATAAGGTGTAAGCCATTTAGAACGAGGACGAGGAAACACTTTTTCACCCAGAGAGTTGTGAGTCTGTGGAATTCTCTGCCTCAGAGGGCGGTGGAGGCCGGTTCTCTGGATACTTTCAAGAGAGAGCTAGATAGGGCTCTTAAAGATAGCGGAGTCAGGGGCATATGGGGAAAAGGCAGGAATGGGGTACTGATTGGGGATGATCAGCCATGATCATATTGAATGGCGGTGCTGACTCGAAGGGCCGAATGGCCTATACTCCTGCACCTATTGTCTATTGTCGAAATGCTGGAGTAACTCAGCATTACTGAAATGTCACCCATTCCTTCTCTCCAGAGATGCTGCCTGTCCCGGATGGGGTCAAGATCTTCCTTTAGTAAAATGGATGTCACCTGACCCGCTGAGTTAAGGGCCTGTCCCACTGCCGGCGTCATTGTCTGGCATATCGGGTCTGAAAAACTCGCGGCGTGATGGCGTATTGACGCGCGGTGTTTTTTTTACAAGTGTTGCAACATTTTTTTTGTCGCCGCTGGATTTGGAAATGTTCAAAAAATGTTTTGGCGACGCTGATATGACACCGGCAGTCGCTGAAACAAATCGCCAAGTGGGACCGGCCCTTTACTCCAGCACTTTGCGTCTTTCCTTGGCATCTGCAGTTCCTTGCCTCTACAGATTCGAGATTCTTGATTCAACCACTGGATATTACAACCAGCTGATGGAGTTGATAAAACAGCCACCTTTCCTCAATGAAGAAGGCAGGAGATTCGGAGTCACCATTTACACTTTCACTATTGGTCACATCCTGCTTGCATGAAGAGCGTAACGAGTTTTCATTTTTTTGTTATTGAGCTTGTCAAAGGGATGAGTTTAGTGTTAGTTTAGTTTGGTTTAGAGATACAGGGCGCCAACAGGCCCTTCGGCCCATCGGGTTGGCGCCGACCAGCGATCCCCGCACATTAACACTACCCTACACACACTAGGGACAACTTACATTCATACCAGGCCAATTAACCTTCAAACCCGCACGTCTTTGGAGCGTGGGAGGAAACCGAAGATCTCGGAGAAACCCCACGCAGGTCGCGGGGGAGAACGTGCAAACTCCGTACAGACAGCGCCCGTGGTCGGGATCGAACCCTGTAAGGCAGCAACTCCACCACTGTGCCACCTTGCCACCCGTTAAATGAGGCAGCAGGTTCATCTTCAAGCTTCTCTCTTCCATTGATCTGACCTGACGATAGAACTGCACATTCAATAAGTCTTCATCAAGGCGTCAGCAGCTTTGTACAAAATGTTCTTCCTCATTTCTAATTCTGCTGACTTGCATTATTCTTTACAGGGGGGGAGAGGAGAACGCTGTCTGGCTTCCCGTGTAGGTATCGCCATGCCCTGCCTCAGCATTGCTTACAAAATGACCTGGTGTCAAGAGGCAATCTGCCTCAGTCAGTTTCCCCGCTGGGCCTCGACACGCCAGCTAAAGCGGACTAAATGCATCACCCCCTCCCCTCACCCTGGATAAATCAACGGGTAAACGTCAGTCACGTTTGCTCAGTCGGAAATCTAAAGCCTCAGCTTAGTATCTGCTGGCAGAATATGAGGCTGCGTTCACACACGCCTCTAGTCATGCTTCTCTAATAAGCTTTTAATTAAAATACAGTCACCATTCACATCCTGCCAGTCGGTGATAGGCTGGCTTTGAGGGATGCAGTGTAGGCCAGGGGAAAGTGTGTGTGTGTCTCTCTCTCCCTCCCTCTCTCTCCTTCCCTCTCTCCCTCATCTCTCCCACTTTCTCCCTCTCTCTCGCTCTCCCCCCTCTCTCTCTCTCTTTCCCTCTCTCCCTCTCCCTCTCTCTCCCCCTCTCTCCCCCTCTCTCCCTCCCTCTCTCTCTGCCCCCCTCTCTCGCCACTTCTTCCTCTCTCTCTCTCTCTCTCTCTCTCTATCTCTCCCTCTCCCTCTCTCTCTCTCTCTCTCTCCCTTTCTCTCTCTCCTGGGTTGCCATGCATGGTATAATTAAGATTAGGAGTGTTGCCGAAACTGCTTTCATTACAGCATGTCTGTTGCTGAATTCCACACTCCAATGGCATCCCAAATCAAATTCTTCACTTTAGACCACTTTGTCCCTTATCCCTCTCAACCTCTGAAACCTTCTCCAAATCTGCGATACGATACAATACAGTAAAACGTTTTCCATCCCCAGAGGGAGGTTGGTCTGCCGAATCTAAAGGCATCTGGAGTCTTGCCCATGCTCAGGTTGAACAGTTCTGCTGGAGGCAGCCGAGCTTTCACTTTCAAGCCATTAAGCAGCAGAATTATTTTTATAAAACTTTCTTTTTCTTTAGGGAAATTTCACCAGACTTACCTTTTTGATTAGGCGCAAAGTGTTGGAGTAACTCAGTGGGTCAGGCAGTATCTCTGGAGACAAAGGGCGCACGGTGGCGCAGTGGAAGAGTTGCTGCCTCACTGCCCCAGACACCCGGGTTCCATCCTGACCACGGGTGCTGACTGTACGGAGTTTGTACATTCTCCCCGTGACCCACGTGGGTTTTCTCCGGGTGCTCCAGTTTCCTCCCACATTCCAAAGACGTGCAGGATCGTAGGTTAATTGGCTTGATAACATTGTAAATCTACCCTGGTGTGTGTGGGATAGTGTTAGTGTGCGGGGATCGCTGGTCGGCACGGACTCAGTGGGCCGAAGGGCCCGTTTCTGTGCTGCATTCTAAACAAAAAAAAACCTAAATGGATGGGTGATGGATTTGGGTCGGGTTTTCTCCAGAGTTGCCTGACCCGCTGAGTTACTCCAGCACTTTGTGTCTATCTTTGGTATAAACCAGCCTCTGCAGTTCCTAGTTTGTACCTTTTTGATCTGTCTTTTGATTACCTGTCCTAACATTTCCATGTGTGGCTTTAACTGAGCAAGAAACATTGGAGCTAATTGGGTTTAGAACCAGCTCCCGCGTTCAGCATCCGGTAATGGCCAATTAATTATCCTTTGGGGTCTGGCTGAAGGATAATGATTAGCCAGTGCACCAGTGCTTTGCAAAGTAGCGCAGTCAGGTCAATCGCATCTCGTGCTTAAGGCTTGGTCAATATAACTGCAGCCCGGCAACAGCACTGCACTAACAATGATCATACGTGACAATAAAAATGGCCTTGATCTCCATTCCCTTTGTCCTGTTTTCACACCTTCACACTTCCTTATCTATATATCTTCCCCCCCCCCCCCCCCCCCCCCCGACGTCAGTGTGAAGAAGCTGTTCACTGTACCTCGGTACATGTGACACTCAACTAAACTGAACTGAATAATGTAAATGCTTATTTTTCCCCTTTGTATCTGTGTCTTCACACCTTGCCCTTCCATATCTCTGTGTCTCCCTCTCTCATGACTCAGTCTGAAGGAAGATTGCAACCATCACGTGGTCCGCCCTGTTTCGATTAATGCAATCAACCCGGCGTGCACATTAAAATAAGATCAATTAGAACAAGTTGTCCTACAACTTTAGGCTGTGCACGCCCTACGCAACAAGAAGAAGAAGAGTCTGAAGGAGGGTCTCAACCCGAAACGTCACCCATTCCTTCGATGCAGAGATGCGGCCTGTCCCCCTGAGTTACTCCAGCTTTTTGTGCCTATCTTCACAACAAAAAGCACTATTGTCTATTCATTCTTTCATGCCTCCCTCCAGCCAATTTCAGCACCAAGGTCAGCTCACGAATGGTGCACAGTCTAAGGAGAGGACCTCATTGCAAATGAAAGAGCAGTTCCAATAATTGACATGCACACCACAGGGTTTTATATGAAAGGGAGAAAATGTACCACCTGATCCAAGCATTCTTAGAAGCATTTCGAGAAATAGTTCTGGCAAAATCTGGTGAACCGCACCCCTGGCCACTTCCTCTTCTCCCCTCTCCCATCGGGCAAAAGGTATAGAGGCGTGGAAAAGCACACCTCCAGAATCAGGGACAGTTTCATTCCAGCTGTTATCAGGCAACTGAGTCTTCCTACCACAACCAGAGAGCAGTCCTGAGCTACTATCTCCCTGATTGGTGACCCTCGGACTATCCTCGATCGGACTTTGCTGGCTCTACCTTGCACTAAACATGTGTTTCCTCATCATGTTTAAGAAAGAACTGCAGATGCCGGTTGAAATCGAAGGTGGACACACAATGCTGGAGTAACTCAGCGAGACAGGCAGCGTCTCTGGAGAGAACAAATGGGTGACGTTTCGGGTCGAGACCCTTCTTCAGACCCTGCTGCCTCACCCGCTGAGTTTCTCCAGCATTTTTGTCTACCTTTGATTTTTTTTACCCGCATCTGCAGTTCTTTCTTGAACAATGTGAAGGGGTTTTTTCCTTTGTGTACCATTTCGCTTTAATCAACTCAGTTGGGAAGTGAAAGCCTGGGACTCAGGTGGCAGTTTGTTATTTCAGCTGCCGAGCAAAGGGCCTGACCCACTTGGCGATTTTGTTTCGGCGACTACCGGCATCATTGACTGACCTATCAGGTCACCGGAAAAATACGCGGCGTGATGCGGCATGACGCGGCGTGACGACGTATTGACGCGCGCTGTTTTTTCAAGTGTCGCGACATTTTTTTTTGTCGCCGCTGGATTTTGAAATGTTGAAAATCTTTCAGCACCAAGGTCAGCTCATTAACGGTGCACAGTCTAAGGAGAGGACCTCATTGCAACGAGGCAGTCGCTGGAAAAATCGCCAAGTGGGACAGACCCTTAACGGCTTCAGGTTGACGTCCCTTCGTTGCAACTGGTGAGGAGAGAAAACAAGTCAGTTTTAAGTTCCAAAGACTGTGGGGAAAGGATGAATAAAATATCGGGAGCCTCTGAAATGTGTAGGATGGAACTGCAGATGCCGGTTTACACCGGAGATGTTGGAGTAACTCAGCGGGACAGGCAGCATCTCTGGAGAGAAGGTGGCATTTCGGGTCGAGACCCTTCTTCAGCGACTCTGAAACCTTGTGGCTCTCTTCAGCTGCCCGCATTTGACAGTCTTTATCATCCTTTACCAATGTATTATTAGTTATTAAAGTAAAATTATCAAACTCTTTCCAAATATCTTTAGTTATAAAACTTTGGCATGGATTTATTTTCAGTTAAAATGAACTATTTAATTATGGTTAAACAGAGATAAATAAATAAAAAGAGAAATAAAAACAGAAGTTGCTGGTAAACACTCAGCAGGCCAGGTTTGTATCCCGATCTGAAACGTTGTCTATTCCTTTCCTCCGCAGATGCTGCCTGACCTGCACAGTTACTCCAGCACTCTGTGTCTTGTCTTGTAAACCAGCACCTGCAGTTCCTTGGATCCACGATGTATGTGACATGGTGCCTAGACTGTGCGACATTCAAAATGCATCCACAGAGCCACCCTGAGCTGTATTTATTGATCACTGAGCCTGTCCGTTTGGTTTCTTCTCTCCTGCAGTTGTACATGGCCCTAGTGAGACCACACCTGGAGTATTGTGTGCAGATTTGAGGGAGGACATTCTTGCTATTGAGGGAGTGCAGTGTAGGTTCACAAGGTTAATTCCCAGGATGGTGGGACTGTCATATGTTGATAGAATGGAGCGACTGGGCTTGTATACACTGGAATTTGGAAGGATGAGAGGGGATCTTATTGAAGCATATAAGATTATTAAGGGTTGGGACACGCTAGAGGCAGGAAACATGTTCCCGATGTTGGGGGAGTCCAGAACCAGGGGACACAGTTTACGAATATGGGGTAAACAATTTAGAATGGGGACAAGGAAAATATTTTTCACCCTAAGGGTTGTGTATCTGTGGAATTTTGTGCGTCAGAAGGCAGTGGAGGCCAATTCTCTGTATGCTTTCAAGAGAGAATTGGATAGAGTTCTTAAATGTTAGCGGAGTCAGGGGATATGGGGAGAAGGCAGGAACGGGGTACTGATTGTGGATGATCAGCCATGGTCACAATGAATGGCGGTGCTGACTCGAAGGGCCGAATGGCCTACTCCTGCACCTATTGTCCTTAGATTTAATTCCCAGTTCACAATGTTGTGGGTTGCAGTCCACGGGTGCCTCATCTGCCACACTACCGATGGGATGATGCAGAATGCCACATAAATGCAAAGATATGAGAGTTTTGCAGTCAGTATTGAAACGTGTCAATGTTACTTGGATAAAGTAACAGAGATGCTGCCTGTCCCGCTGAGTTACCCCAGCATTTTGTGTCTATCGTCGATTTAAACCAGCATCCGCAGTTCCTTCGTATACATCCTGAACAATTTATTGGGTGGACACCACAAGTCAATGCCAGTGGTCATTATCATCGGACAGATTAAGACCAGCTGTTTCAGTTTAGTTTAATTTAGTTTAGAGATACAGCGTGGAAACAGGCTCTTCGAGTCTGCGCTGACCAGCGATCCCCGCACACTAACGCTACCCTACACGCACTAGGGTCAATTTACATTTATACCAAGCCAATTAACCTACAAACCTGTACCTCTTTGGAGCGTGGGTGGAAACCGGAGATCTCGGAGAAAAACCCACGCAGGTCACGGGGAGAACGTACAGACTCCGTACAGACAGCACCTGTAGTCAGGATGGAACCTGGCGCTATACGGCAGCAACTCTGCCGCTGAGCCACCATGTCACCCTAAATATCAGTGGAGCAGATGTCCCAGAAAGAGGATGTCGCGCTGCATTCTGTACCAAAGAAATTAATTTGGGATCTTAGAAACATAGAAACATAGAAACATAGGTGCAGGAGTAGGCCATTCGGCCCTTCGAGCCTGCACCGCCATTCAATGTGATCATGGCTGATCATCCAACTCAGTATCCTGTACCTGCCTTCTCTCCATACCCCCTGATCCCTTTAGCCACAAGGGCCACATCTAAATTCATGGAACTGGTATAAGTGTAATTATGGAATAAGGCCTGTTTTATTTCAGCAATTTGTAAACCGTGGCATTATACAAAACATAAATACATCTTTCTCATGCACTGATTTATTTTCCTCGTTGCTATTCAAGTTACTTGATTGTGTTCTCGCCCCAGTTAACTTGCGTAAACTAAAAGTGATATTAACCTTTAGCTCGTTAAATAATTCATTTGAAAATTATCAGAAGGTAATAGCTGATCCCTTCTTTCGTCAACTTTTTCTAGGCCGCTGCAGCTGGCTGTGTGTTAAAGAGGGAATACAAGTAAAATATTACCTCATTAAATATCCATTAATTATAAAATTCCATTATTATTTTTATCAGACTCAAATATAATCCATTCAAGGAGAAACGTCCAGGAAGCAGCTTATTAACAATTTTCAATTGCACTTTGAAAGAGCAGACAAAAAAAGCAATGCTCAACAATTATCATTAGATTAGTCATATTTATAGCTTCACATCCTAGTTTCAGAAGCTTTGCAGTTTTGTTTGAATACATTTGTCCGTGTTTAGCATCAAACCTGCCTTTAGTATCCTTCTAGTTATAACCTTGGGCTATTTGTGATCATAAAACATGAGAGAACCTCATAAGTATGCAAGTGCTAGGAGCATTTTAGGCCATTCGGCCCATTCAATCATGGCCGATCTATCTCTCCCTCCCAACGGCATTCTCCCGCCGGCTCCCTATAACCCCTGACTCCCGTACTAACCATGAGTCTGCCAATCTCCTACTGAAGAAACTAGCCCAAAATATCATCTATCCAAGGGTACACAAAATGCTGGAGAAACTCAGCGGGTGCAGCAGCATCTAAGGAGCGAAGTAGATAGGCGACGTTTCGGGTCGAAACCCTTCTTCAGACTGATGGGAGGTGGGGGGGGGGGGGGGGGGAGCGTGGAGAAGAAAGGAAAAAGGAGGAGGTGGAGCCCGAGGGCTGAGGGGGAGGTGGGAAGGGGAGGAGACAGCAAGGGTTAACAGAATTGAGAAAATTCAATGTTCAAGTCCAGAGGATGCAGACTCCCCAAGCGGAATATGAGGTGCTGTTCCTCCAACTTGCGGTGTTGCTCACTCTGGCTGTGGAGGAGGCCCAGGACCGAGAGGTCGGATACGGAATGGGAGGGGGAGTTGAAGTGCTAAGCCACCGGGAGGTCGGGTTGGTTAATGCGGACCGAGCGGAGGTGTTCGGCGAAACGATCGCCAAGCCTCCGCTTGGTCTCACCGATATAGATCAGCTGGCATCTGGAGCAGCGGATGCAGTAGGCGATGCAGTCTGTCCATTCCGTCCATGGATGCTGCCTGACCCACTGAATGTAGTTGTTTCTTTTGGTTCGAGGTAGAGCGTGGCAACAAGCCGTTCGGCCCACTGTGTCCGCACGGACCATGGATCGATAGCCCGGACAATAGTTCTATGTTATCCCACCTATCCCTCCTGCACTTTGCGTCTATCTTCAGTCTGCAGCTTAACAGCTTCTGGGCCATTCCAGGCCAGGGTAAAGGGAACTAACTGCAGCATGGCAATGCGTGGCAAGGTGCTGCGTTAGGGAGGAAGGCGGACTTTAACTACTGCCGGAGAACAGAACAACCTTAACCCGTCTTTGCAATCGGCAGCATCCAGCAGCTCAACATACTGTAGCTGTGTGGGGATTGCAGACTTCTGACGGAGTCATTCTCTTACTCACCACTCTCTTATAGTCTGGGCGCTATGAATTCTGAGGCATCTTGTAGTCAGAAGAGCTTTAATTCCCCGAAGACAGACACACACACACACACACACACATTGATGGAGTATCTCAGCGGGTCGGGCAGCATCTCTGGAGAAAAAAGATGGGTGACTTTTCGGATCGAGACCCATGTTCAGACTGAAAGCCTGAATTTACAGCTGGTGTGTAGGCAACGTTAGTTCATGATGTCACTGCCCTTTTCCCAGATGGGCGCACAGTGGCGCACCTGGTGGAACTGCTATCTTGCTGCACCGCAGACCCAGGTTCGATCCTGACCTCGGATGAAGGTGGACCTCATTGAAACCTACTGAATTGTGAATGGCCTGGATAGAGTGGATGTGGGGAGGATGTTTCCACGAATGGGAGAGCCTAGGACCAGAGGGCGCGGCTTCAGAACACTGTAAAAGGACGTACGGGGAAGGGGGGGGGAGTGAGTCAGTCTACCTCACGACTCTGTAATAAAATCTGACTCTCTTCATGCTATATAATCATGAAAATGATTATATATATGATTGTTAATGTAACACCTCTAAACTGTAGACACAAAATGCGGGATAGGCAGCATCTCTGGAGAGAAGGAATTGAGTGACGCCTTGGGACGAGACCCTTCTTCCAACAAGTTTCATTTCTGTTCAATTTAAGGGCCTGTCCCACTTTCACGAGGTAATTCACGAATTCTCCCGAGTTTTCCCCCAGATTCAAGCTCGCAGAATGTTCGTAACGAGTCCGTAGGAGTCCGTAGATATATCGTAGCGTCTCGTTATGCCAGCCGCAGGTTCTCGTGGCACCAGGTAAGTCGGGACGGTTTTTCCAGCCCGATGAAAAATCGCCACGAGTGAAAAAATGGTCGGGATGAAAGAATGAAGTCATGAAAGTGGGGACAGGCCCTTAACTAAATGTGAGTTGCTTTTATAAGTAACTGCTGAAACGTCACCCGTTCCTTCTCTCCAGAGATGCTGCCTGTCCCGCTGAGTTACTCTGGCATTTTGTGCCTATCTTTGGTATAAACCAGCATCTGCAGTTCCTCCCTGCATGAATCATCCACAATTATTCATTATTAATTCCCTGCCATCAATCTCATTGATCCCAGCAAAAGATTTCTGCTTTAAATTGGAATGGGAATTATTTGAATGAACAAAGCACTGGATCATCAACCTGCAATTTGTTCATTTCATCGGGTCAGGGACATCTAAACGTTGCTTGCTTTAATTTGCATTACCTCATTAAAATTACGTGCGATATTTTAATGAGGATGCTCCCCTAATAAACATAATTTTCTTTAATTATCTGCTGAGATGCATCAGTGTCAAAACAAGGTCGCTATGTAAAGTCACTGGATATTAAATAGATTTGGATGTCTGGAAAGCTTTCAACATACTCACCAGAGATTGAGTTGCTAGAGACCCGGGTTCGATCCCGGCTACGGGTGCTGCCTGTACGGAGTTTGCACGTTCTCCCCGTGACCGCGAGGGTTTTCGCCGAGATCCACAATTTCTTTCCACACTCCAAAGGCGTACAGGTTCGTAGGTTAATTGATGGTACAAATGTAAATTGCCATTCAATCATGGCTGTTCGATTTTCCCTCTCAACCCCGTTCTCCTGACTTCTCCCTGCAACTTTTGGCGCCCTTCCCAGTCAAGAACCTATCAGCCTCCGCTTTAAAAATACCCAATGACTTTAAGAAGGAACTGCAGATGCTGGAAAAATCGAATGTAGACAAACATGCTGGAGAAACTCAACAGGTGAGGCAGCATCTATGGAGCGAAGGAATAGGTGACGTTTGGGGTCGGTCTCGAGCCGAGACGTCACCTATTCCTTCGCTCCACTGCGGAGATGAATTCCACAGATTTGCCACCCAATGGCTAGAGAAATTCATCCTCATCTCCATGCTAAAGGTGCGTCCTTTTATTCTGAGACCGTGCTCTCTAGCCCTAGACTCTCCCACTGCTGGAAACACCCTCTCCACGTCCACTCTGTCCAGGCCCATCAAAGACATCAAAGAAACACCCATCAACTATTTTTTCTTTACGTTTGATGCAACTTCGGATTTCATATCCGATTTGTTTAATGGTCAAATTTCAAGAACTGTCGCAGAGAAAAAGCTGAACGATGCCATTATCTGCTTCCCTGTGACGCTGCATTATAGCCAATTTAATTTGCCAGTCGATCATTGGATGCAGGCAGATTAAACATTTAATTTCCAAACCCCACAATAAACTTTCAGGCTGCAGATCATTTCTGAACTAGGCCTTATCGCCATGGTGACCTGCCGCACAGATTAGCCATGCCTGATCAGGCTATGAACCACTTAACAATTTGCCCCTCATAAAATATTAACAGTGCACTGGTACATTTACTTTCCTCGGGTGCACCAGATTGGTTCGCTAACATTAAATGAGACTTTGAGCTGTTATTCCAAGTCAACTGTGAAAAAAGAAGTCTGCATTACTTTCATATTCAAACGGAAAAACAGCTGGATAGTCAGAATGATAGATATTATTAGTCATCGTTTCTCTATTAACACGGTGCAGAATAGTAATTGAATGTACTTTGAGACACACCAAAGCTAAGGAACATACTATCTAAATCTTCAGACTTGACATGTCACTGATCCATGTTCTCCAGGGCAGACAAATGTGCTGGAGAAACTCAGCGGGCGAGGCAGCATTTATCGAGCGAAGGAATAGGCATTTTACCCGCTGTTTGCCTAAATAATCATTCGCAAGGCAGGCTACTAATGAGAGAGACCGCTTGTTAGTCAGCATGTGTAGGTAGGAAGTGCAGATGCTGGTTTACACTGAAGATAGACACAAAATGCTGGAGTAACTCAGTGGGTCAGACAACATCCCCGGAGAAAAGGAATAGGTTTCAGGTCAAGACCCTTCTTCAGACTCATCAGTAAGTCAGTAGGTAGACAAAAATGCTGGAGAAACTCAGCGGGCGAGGCAGCATCTATGGAGCGAAGGAATAGGTGACGTTTCGGGTCGAGACCCTTCTTCAGTCTGAAGAAACGTCACCTATTCCTTCGCTCCATAGATGCTGCCTCACCCGCTGAGTTTCTCCAGCATTTCTGTCTACCTTCGATTTTCCAGCATCTGCACTTCCTTCTTGCAGTTCTCCAGGGATGCTGCCTGACCTGCTGAGTTAGTTTAGTTTACTGTCTTTTATTGTCACATGTACCACGTTTCCGTGAAATGCTTCATTGTTGTGTGCTATCCAATTAGCAGGAAGGCTTTACATGGTTACGGTCAAGCTGTTCACATTGTACAGATATAGGATCAAGGAATAATGTTTAGGGCAGATCAACTTCAGTAAAATCCGATTGAAGATAGTCCGAGGGTCTCCAATGAGGTAGATGTCAGGTCAGGATCACTCTCTAGAGAGTGGTGAGTCTTCTCACAGTGAGTGGTGAGTCTGTGGAATTCTCTGCCTCAGAGGGCGGTGGAGGCCATTTCTCTGGATGCTTTCAAGAGAGAGCTAGATAGGGCTCTTAAAGATAGCGGAGCCAGGGGATTATGGGGAGAAGGCAGGAATGGGGTACTGATTGTGGATGATCAGCCATGATCACATTGAATGGCGAGGCCTACTCCTGCACCTAATGTCTATTGTCTATTGTCTCGTGCCTCTTGTTGTTGATAAGATGGTTCAGTTGCCTGATAACAGCTGGGGAGAAACTGTCCTTGAATCTGGAGGTGTGCGTGTTCACACCTGTGTACCTCTTGCCTGATGGGAGAGGGGAGAAGTCGGAACGGCCAGAGCGCGGCTCGTCCTTGAATGTGCTGCTGACCTTGCCGCGGCATCGTGACGTGTAGATGGAGTCAATGGAAGGGGAGACACGTCGAGTCTATTTGTTTGTGATCCACCATTTGCAGTTCCTGGTTTCTAATCTTAAACGTCAGCAGGGCAAGGAATCCAGTTCAGTGATTCCCAAGGGTGAGCGTGGACGTCTGTAGATATCTCGGAGCTTGCATTTATTCACACCAGGAAATGATGTCATCAGGAATTTGAGCAACAATACCGGCTTATTGACGGTTCTCCAGTGATCCATCTGCTGTTGAAAGTGCTGCTGCCAGTAAGAATTTCATTGTTCTACCTGGGACATTTTACAATACATCGCTCTTGACTCTGGGCCCCTCAACAATCCAGTCTCTCAGACACCACGGTCGTTCAACGGTCCAATAGCTCTTTATTATCTCATGTACCAATGTACAGTTTTGCATACAGTTGAGCAAGGCATTGAGCAGGTTATGGGTTATGTTGTAATCCAGTGCCTCATCATAGATTTTGCTTCCAGTTTTCTTGCTTTTAGGACATGAAACAGGGGCGGCACGGTGGCGCAGAGCTAGAGTTGCTGCCTCACAGCGCCAGAGACCCGGGTTCGATCCCGACCACGGGCGCTGCCTGTACGGAGTTTGTACGTTCTCCCCGTGACCTGCGTGGGTTTTCTCCGGGATCTCCGGTTTCCTCCCACACTCCAAAGACGTACAAGTTTGTAGGTTATTTGGTTTGGTACGAATGTAATTTGTCCATAGTTTGTGTCGGATAGTATTAATGTGCGGGGATCGATGGTCGGCACAGACTCGTTGGGCTGAAGGGTCAGTTTCCGCGCTGTATCTCTAAGCTAAACTAAACGAAACATAAAACAGTACATCACAGGAACAGACCCTTCGGCCCACAAAGTCTGTGTTGAACATAATGCCAAATCCAACTCTTACCTTGCGTATAATCTATACATTTTCCCTTTGATTTCCAGAATCATTTTCATTTTGATGAGCTGGACCTTTCTAACAATAGGCATAGGGTCCAGAGAGGACAACCAGCCACAGTGCAGTGGAGGCAGGGTGGCACAGCACTAAAGTGGCCACCTCACAGCGCCAGAGATCCAGGTTCGATCCTGACGACGGGTGCTTTCTGCTCAGAGTTTCAACGAGTCTTCCTGTGACCAGGTGGGTTTTCTCCGGGCGCTCCGGTTCCCTCCCACACTCCAAAGACGTACAGGTTTGTAGATCAATTGGCTTCTGTAAAATGATAAATAATCCCCAGTGCGCAAGGGAAAACGGTGTGTAGTCCAGCAAGGGGGAAGACTGGAGTGTTTGACCACCCTCACCCCCCCCCCATCCCACTCCCATTCAAACCACTAGCCAAAGCCAGTATACCTCCACCCAGTGATTTGTCCTGCGCCATTTGAGTATATATTCATAGAAACATAAAAAATAGGTGCAGGAGCAGGCCATTCGGCCCTTCGAGCCAGAACCGCCATTCAATATGATCATGGCTGATCACCCAAAATCAATAACCCTGTTCCTGCTGTTTCCCCATATCCCTTGATTCTGTTTGCCCCAAGAGCTAAATCTAACTCTCTCTTGAAAACATCCAGTGAATTGGCCTCCGCTGCCTTCTGTGGCAGAGAATTCCTCAGATTCACAACTCTCTGGGTGAAAAAGGTTTTCCTCATCTCAGTCCTAAATGGCCTACCCCTTATTCCTAAACTGTGACCCCTGGTTCCGGACCCACCCAACATGGGGAACATTTTTCCTGCGTCTAGCCTGTCCAATCCTTTAAGAATTTTATATGTTTCTATAAGGTCCTTCCAAATTCCAGTGAATACAGTCCCAGTCGACCCATTCTTTCATCATATGTCAGTCCCGCCATCCCGGGAATTAACCTGGAGAACCTACGCTGCACTCCCTCATTCAGTCAGTAAACATGTTACACGCTGTAGGGGCATCAGTGCAGCCTGTTCAATAAATTGTACTAACCTGTATATTACAAGTACTTTACTGGAACTGCATATCATAAATATGTCAGACAGGAACAATATACTATTTATGTAGATGGAGTATAAATAATTCAGTGCTTCTTAATCATAGGTGAAACATAATTTAAAATGAAATCTACTGACTGCAAAAAATGGTGAGAGAAATTTGACAATTTATTTCTCTTCTGCATTTGTCTCTGAAGCTGTGAATTTCTGGAAAGAACGATATAATGTTCCACATGACATCAATATGTGTTTCTCGATGCTAGGTGACACAGTTCCCTTCTTGGCAGGTCCTCAAAGTGATTATTTTTCACTGCCCATTATTGCAACAGTATCTCTGCATCTTCTCCTTACGTAGAAACATCGAAAATAGGTGCAGGAGTAGGCCATTCAGCCCTTCGGGCCAGCACCGCCATTCAATATGGTCATGGCTGATTCTCCAAAATCAGTGCGCCAGTCCTGCTTTCTCCCCATATCCCTTGATTCCGTTAGCCCCAAGAGCTAAATCTAACTCTCTCTTGAAAACATCCAGTGAATTGGCCTCCGCTGCCTTCAAATATAATGCTCAGTGCAGAATCCAATGAGATATATTAGAGTGTAGTCCATTGTTTTGGGTTGTGTAAGGTCCATGGATCTTACAAATTGAAAATGTGGTATTCTGTCATATCCTAAGATGGGGTGCGAGATTTTAAACTTCACGTGGTCCGCCCTGTTTCGACGAATGCAATGCAATCGACTAGTGCACAAACGGAAGATCAAATAGAACAAGTTGTCCTACAGCTTTAGGCTGTGCACGCCACACGAAAGAAGAATATCCTAAGATGAGTTTAGTTTAGTTTAGAGATACAGCGCGGAAACAGGCCCTTCGGCCCACCGAGTCCGCGCCGACCAGCGATCCCCCCGTACCCTAGTTCTATCCTACACACGTTAGGGACAATTTACCAAAGCCAATGAACCTGCAAGCCTGCACGTCTTTGGAGTGTGAGAGGAAACTGGAGCGCCCGGAGAAAACCCACGCAGGTCACGGGGAGAACGCACAAACACAGTACAGCACCCTGAATCAGGATCGAACGTGGGTTCCTGGCGTTGTGAGGCATTAACTCTACCGCTGCACCACCGTCCTGCCCCAATATTCAAGATTCAAGATTCAAGAGAGTTTATTGTCGTGTGTCCCTGACAGGACAATGACATTCTTGCTTTGCTTCAGCACTACACAATATAGTAGGCATGACTACAGAACAGATCAGTGTGTCCATGTACCATTATATAAATATATACGCACATGAATAAATAAACAGATAAAGTGCAAATAAACAGATAATGGGCTATTCATGTTCAGAGTTTTGTTTGAGTTGAGTTTAATAGCCTGATGGCTGTGGGGAAGTAGCTATTCCTGAACTGCAAGGTCCCTTGCAGTCAGAAACAGGTGAGTTGATCATGGGGAACAAGGATATGGCGGACCAATTGAATAACTACTTTGGTTCCGTCTTCACTAAGGAAGACATAAATAATCTGCCGGAAATAGCAGGGGACTGTGGGTCAAAGGAGGAATTGAGTGAAATCCAGGTCAGTCGGGAAGTGGTGTTGGGTAAATTGAATAGATTAAAGGCCGATAAATCCCCAGGGCCAGATAGGCTGCATCCCAGAGTACTTAAGGAAGTAGCTCAGGAAATAGTGGATGCATTAGTGATAATCTTTCAAAACTCTTTAGATTCTGGAGTAGTTCCTGAGGATTGGCGGGTAGCAAATGTAACCCCTCTTTTTAAGAAGGGAGGGAGAGAGAAAACGGGGAATTACAGACCAGTTAGTCTAACATCGGTAGTGGGGAAACTGCTAGAGTCAGTTATTAAAGATGGGATAGCAGCACATTTGGAAAGTGGTGAAATCATTGGACAAAGTCAGCATGGATTTACGAAAGGTAAATCATGTCTGACGAATCTTGTGGAATTTTTCGAGGATGTAACTAGTAGCGTGGATAAGGGAGAACCAGTGGATGTGGTATATCTGGACTTCCAGAAGGCTTTCGACAAGGTCCCACATAAGAGATTAGTATACAAACTTAAAGCATACGGTATTAGGGGTTCAGTATTGATGTGGATAGAGAACTGGCTGGCAAACAGGAAGCAAAGAGTAGGAGTAAACGGGTCCTTTTCACAATGGCAGGCAGTGACTAGTGGGTACCGCAGGGCTCAGTGCTGGGACCCCAGCTATTTACAATATATATTAATGATCTGGATGAGGGAATTGAAGGCAATATCTCCAAGTTTGCGGATGACACTAGCTGGGGGGCAGTGTTAGCTGTGAGGAGGATGCTAGGAGACTGCAAGGTGACTTGGATAGGCTGGGTGAGTGGGCAAATGTTTGGCAGATGCAGTATAATGTGGATAAATGTGAGGTTATCCACTTTGGTGGCAAAAACAGGAAAGCAGACTATTATTTAAATGGTGGCCGATTAGGAAAAGGGGAGATGCAGCGAGACCTGGGTGTCATGGTACACCAGTCATTGAAAGTAGGCATGCAGGTGCAGCAGGCAGTGAAAAAGCGAATGGTATGTTAGCTTTCATAGCAAAAGGATTTGAGTACAGGAGCAGGGAGGTTTTACTTCAGTTGTACAGGGTCTTGGTGAGACCACACCTGGAGTATTGCGTACAGTTTTGGTCTCCAAATCTGAGGAAGGACATTATTGCCATAGAGGGAGTGCAGAGAAGGTTCACCAGACTGATTCCTGGGATGTCAGGACTGTCTAATGAAGAAAGACTGGATAGACACGGTTTATACTCTCTGGAATTTAGGAGATTGAGAGGGGATCTTATAGAAACTTACAAAATTCTTAAGGGGTTGGACAGGCTAGATGCAGGAAGATTGTTCCCGATGTTGGGGAAGTCCAGGACAAGGGGTCACAGCTTAAGGATAAGGGGGAAATCCTTTAAGACCGAGATGAGAAAGACTTTTTTCACACACAGAGTGGTGAGTCTCTGGAACTCTCTGCCACAGAGGGTAGTTGAGGCCAGTTCATTGGCTATATTTAAGAGTGAGTTGGATGTGGCCCTGGTGGCTAAGGGGATCAGAGGGTATGGAGAGAAGGCAGGTACGGGATATTGAGTTGGATGATCAGCCATGATCATATTGAATGGCGGTGCAGGCTCGAAGGGCTGAATGGCCTACTCCTGCACCTAATTTCTATGTTTCTATGTTTCTATGAACCTGGACGTTGCAGTCTTCAGGAATCTCTAACTTCAAGTAACCTTGGCTTTCCCTCTCTCTCCATTCCTCCCCCATCCCAGTTCTCCGACCAGTCTGACTGTTTCCGAACACATTTTATATGTTTGCTTTGAACTGAGATAGAAATGCAGCCAACTCCCAGCTCACAATGATCTACTCTACATTTTCCCTGAACCTCATTCCCTTTGTCCTATTTTCACGCCTTACACTTCCTTATCTCTGTATCTCCCCCTCCCCTGACATCAGTCTGAAGAAGGGTCTCGACCCGAAACGTCGCCCATTCCTTCTCTCCAGAGATGCTTCCTGCCCCGCTGAGTTACTCCAGCATATACATATACGCACACGCACACATACGTACACATTAAACAGACGATAATAGTGCAAAAATAACAATAGTATTCTATTGTAGTTCAGAGCTTTTTGTTGTTGCGTTTAATAGCCTGATGGCTGTAGGGGAGAAGCTGCTCCTGAGCCGGGACGTTACAGTTTTCAGGCTCCTGTACCTTCTTTCTCGATGGCAGGGGTGGGATGAGGGTGTGGCCAGGGTGGTGTGGGTCTCCGGCGATGCTGGCTGCCTGTTTGACCGCATCAGCAAGGGCTGCGTTGGTTGGGTATTTGAGGAAGCAGGTGGCGGAGTGACTCTCCGCGGCCTTGCGGTTGGGTGTGTTTTATTCCGGGATAGCTTCTGTTCCCAAGGAGAGCCGCTCAGCGGTTTGGCGTGATCGAGAACGCGGTGAGACTGAGTGGCATGAAAAGCATCGCGTCTACTTCAAGAGCATCGGGAAGCGACACTCACGATACTCCGTGCTTGACACCCTCCGCTTCAATACGATGCTCGCACAGACCAATGGAGCTGAAAAGTGCTCAGCTTCGCATCTGGGAACTGATAGATTGGTTTCGTTTGCGGAGAGCGGTGATCGCGACACACCGGTGGCACAGCGGTAGAGTTGCTGCCTCGCAGCGCCGGACACCCGGGTCCGATCCTGATCACAGACGCTGTCTGTACGGAGTTTGTACGTTCTCCCTGTGACCACGTGGGGTTTTCTCCGGGAGCTCCGGTTTCCTCCCACTCTCCAAAGCCGCACAGGTTTGAGGGTGAATTGGCTCGGTGTCAGTGTAAATCGTCCCTAGTGTGTGTAGGCTAGTGTTAGCGTGCGGGGATCGCTGGTCTGGGCCCTGTGGGCTGAAGGGCCTGTTTCCGGGTGCTCCTGTTTCCTCCCACATACCAAAGAGGTGCAGGTTTGTGGGTTAATGGCTCCTGTGAAATTGTCCCCAGTGTGTAGGATAGTACTAGTGCACAGGTGATAATGGTCGCCACGGACTTGATGGGCCAAAGGACCAGTTTCCACGCTGTATCTCTAAACTAAACCAAAGTAAACCAAACCACTCATCCGCCAGAAAAGATCAATGCTGTTTCATTGCAATGACAATGGCAATCATTATTTATAATAGCTAAGCATATTTATTATTAATTAAACCTTCAGGGAATAGTGAAGAGGGATGAATTAATGTCAGGATGCCTGTGCAGTCACGGTTAGTCAATTGCCGTTTGTTTGTCGAGCACCTTTGTAACTGGAGCGGCAATTCCTCTGGGCCAGGGCCTCCGCCTGTAGTCATGCCTGCTTCTAATGAAAACTCTTTAAGGGAGCAACAGAAATAGAATTAAAGCAATGGCTCTCGGAGCTAAAGTTGCAGACGAGTTTTAAATGAAAAGAAAATGTCATTAAGTGGCAGCACTGTATCTCCTCCCACAAGGATTCAAAAGATCCAGTGAAGGATTATTTGGATCTAATCTCTTGAATCTGATCTAATTTTGGGGGGGGGGGGGGTGACACGTTGGCGCAGCGGTAGAGTTGCTGCCCCACAGCGCCAGAGACCCCGGTTCGATCCCGACCACAGGTGCTGTCCGTGTGGAGTTTGTACCTTCGCCCTGTGACAGTGTGGGTTTTCTCCGGGTGCTCCGGTTTCCTCCCGCGCTCCAAAGCCGGACAGGTTTCTGGGTTAATTGGCTTGGGTAAAAATCGTAAACTGTCCCTAGAGTGTGAGGGATAATGCTATTGTACGGGGCGATCGCTGGGTCGGTGCGGACACGGTGGGCCAATGGGCTTGTTTCTGTGCTGTATCGCTAAAGTCTAAAGACTGAAGTGTATTAGATGACCAGATTGCTATTACTTTGGTGCCCGATTAGTTCTTTACGGATTCATCACATCCTTGGATTGTTGCTAGGGTTGTCCATTGAAAATAAAAAAATATAGTTCCTCTGAAAATAATAAAAAGAGTTCTTCATGTCGTTAGACTATCATTCTTTAGTGACATAAATATTGATGATCAGAGGGTCCTTGGGGGTCATGTCCACAGTCTTCCTTCTTCGCGTGTGGCGTGCATCGCCTAATGTTGTAGGACAACTTGTTCTATTTGATCTTATTTGATTGTGCGCGATAGGGGCGGGAGATAGGGGCGTTGAAACAGGGCGTGGTCCGCCCTGTTTCAATGAATACAATCAAATGTCCACAGTGGCCACACAGGTAGGTAGAGTGGCGAAGGTATTAAATAGAATGCTTGCCTCCATAGGCCTGAAAACAAAGGGGGAACCGCCGTGTGGGGACCGCCATGAGGGGGGGGAGGGGAGAACAAAGGAGGGATCCGGCATGGGGAACTGCCATGAAAATGAGGACCTGCTGCCGGATACTTTGTAACATTATTGACGTCCTTTATGTGGCCCCTCTTTGTATACCTCGTGTATGCGAAACAAAGAATATCACTGTGACTTGTCACATGTGAAAATAAAGTCTCTGTAAATAAAGAAAATGAAATTCAGGGCATTATATCGTATGGTGAAGAGTCAAATCAAGAATCCAGTATTTAATCCCCACAGGTATTGACGATGGAACAATGGAATTCTGACTGGCAGCAGAATGACAGGAAAATACAGAAATACAGAAAATACTGAACTCATAGATAATAAACCAGTTCAATAGATGAAAAAAGAACAATATTAGTGCATCGATCGGTCAGTTCACAGGAACTGCTCCAGTACATTGAGCGCACAGGCCGACAGGACTCTGGACTTTGAATAATGGTGGCGCCCGCATGTGAAATATATGCAACAGGAATTTCGCCGTGCAGTCGCATACGTGACAACTGAAGCCCCTTTGAACCATTGAAAAAAACTCAAAGTCCCAGGTGCAACAAAGACAGTTCGTAGCTTGTGGTTTAGTTGGTGTTTGTGGTTTAGTTGTGTTCAAGAGTAAGTAAGTAAAGTAAGTACGTTTATTGGCCAAGTATTCACATACAAGGAATTTGCCTTGGTGCTCCGCCCACAAGTAACAACGTGACATACAGTGACATACAGAGCCTGATGGTTGTTGGGATGAAGCTGCTCCTGAATCTGGAGGTGACAGTTTCCAGACAGTTTCCCCCCGACGGCAGGGGTGAAAGGAGAGCGTGGCCAGAGTGGTGAGGGTCCCGAGAGTGCACTTGGAGTATTGTGCGCGGTTTTGGTCACCACACCACGAGAAGGATGTCATTGCGATTGTGCTGGAGAGATTCACCGGGATGCTGCATGAATTGGAGCATTTTAGTTATGGGGAGAGATTGGATAAGTTGACCCGAGAGCAAAGAAGGTTGAGAGGTGACCTTATCGAAGTATATAAACGCTCAGGATACCAATAACAAGAGGGCATAGGCTTTAAGAAGAGAGGAAAGAGTTTTAAGGGGGACACAAGGTTCATTTCTGGCTCGAAGGACAATTTTTTTCAGTAGTAATTCTTAGAGGTGGCACAGTGGTAGGGTTGCTGCCTTACAGTGCCAGACACCTGGGTTTGATCCCGACTACAGGTACTTGTCTGTACGCAGCTTGTACAGACTGCGTGGGTTTTCTCCGGGTGCTCCAGCTTCCTCTCACATTCCAAAGACGTGCAGGTTTGTAGGTTAATTGGCTTCAGTAAAGATCGTAAACTGTCCTTCATGTGTAGAAATGAGCTCCAGCCCGAGCTACTCCGTGGAAATTCTAAATTAGACCACATCGGCCCGAAGAAACAAGCACCATGACCTTGTCTCTAATGTTTGGTTATAAAATCTTTGCTGTCCCTCTTTAAAATAAACAAAGTCTGGGTTTAAAATGTGAGGCAGAAGGTGGCATATTGTTACAACAAAAGCTTAGTGACATTCCAGTACCATGGAGAGCTCAGTGGGAGAAAGACTGAACTTTTTTTATTTCTTCAACCTTTATTTCTCGAACCTTCTGAATTCACACTGAGTAAAACACCGCAAGAACATGTACCAAAGCAGACACTGTGTACCAGCAAACATGGATTTTTTTTGTGACTGGATTTGATTGTATTACTAGCAACATTAACGTCAGGAAATGAACATGTTAGAGGCTAGAAGGGGAATCGAGGACCAGAGGACATAGGTTCAAGGTGAAGGGGAAATGATTTAATAAGAATCCGAGGGGTAACATTTTCGCACAGAGGGTGGTGGGTGTATGGAACAAGCTGCCAGAGGAGGTAGTTGAGGCTGGGACTATCCTATTGTTTAAGTAACATGTACATGGATAGGCCAGGTTTGGAGGGTTATAGACCAAGCGCATGCAAGTGGGACTAGGGTAGCTGGGAAATTGTGGGCGAGTTGGGCCGAAGGGCCTGTTTCCACACTGTATCACTCTATGACTCTATATTCCCATCTAGAGGAAGTCCTGATTTGGTATCCGTACCCTGGGGATGGCCTGATGGTAATCAAGTAATGTCTTTCTGCTGGTAGACAAAAGTACTGGAGAAACTCAGCGGGTGCGCCAGCATCTATGGAGCGAAGGAAATAGGCAACGTTTTGGGCCAAAACCCTTCTTCAGACCGATGTAGGGTAGGGGGGGGGGGGGGGGGGGGGGGGAGAAGAATGGAAGAGGAGGAGCCAGAGGGCTGAGGGAGAGCTGAGAAGGGGAGGGGACAGCAAGGGCTCTCGGAAATTGGAGAAGCCAATGTTCATGGCGCTGGGGTGCAAACTGCCCAAGTGAAATATGAGGTGCTGCTCCTCCAATTTCCGGTGATGCTCACTCTGGCCATGGAGGAGGCCCAGGACAGAAAGGTCGGATTCGGAATGGGAGGGGGAGTTGAAGTGCTGAGCCACCGGGAGATCAGGTAGGTTATTGCGGACCGAGCGGAGGTGTTCGGCGAAACGATCGCCAAGCCTACGCTTGGTCTCACCGATGTAGATCAGCTGACTGGACAGCGCAGCAAAAAAACAACGAGAGCTGGAGGTCAGAGCAGTTACTCGGGCTGGGAGATTGCAACCTTCACGTGGTCCGCCCTGTTTCGACTAATGCAATCAACTCCACGAGCACAAACGGAAGATCAAATAGAACAAGTTGTCCAACAAGGAACTGCAGATGCTGGAGAATCGAGGGTACACAAAAAGCTGGAGAAACTCAGCGGGTGCAGCAGCATCTAAGCAGCGAAGGAGATAGGCGACGTTTCGGGTCGAGACCCATCTTCAGACTGGTCAGGGATCAGGGAAACGAGAGATCAAATAGAACAAGTTGTCCAACAACTTTAGGTTGTGCACGCCACACGAAAGAAGAAGGAGAAGCAGTTACTCCAGCTTTTTGTGTCTATCTTCGGTTTAAACCAGCATCTGCAGTTCCTTCCTGCACCTTTTCTGTGTACCTGGGTACACATGGCAATGCTCCCTGAATCCTGTATCTGCACACTGCGGGCGGCTTGGTAATCATGTACAGTCTTTCCACTGACTGGATAGCACGCAACAAAAAAGCCTTTTGCACAGTACCTCAGTACACCTGACAATGAACCGCACTAAACAAAAATACACAAATGCATCGCGGTTTAAACTTGGGAAATAATTGTTAAACATAGTGTGAATTGTTAGTTGAAGAGCTTGACATCCTAGCTCTCATCTATCATCATTTCTCACCGTTCAGGCGTTGTGTCAACTTGCCTCTGTGATAGCCAAGGTTTTATCATCAGATAGCTTCGTGCCGACGTAGAAAGAAAGGGCTAGCTCACGGGATAATGGATTAACTGTCAGTCCTTTATAGTCTAACACACCTTGCGGCTGCTGATTCAAGCACCTCAACGGAAGCAAGGAATAATTTACAAAATACCGCGCACACATTTAACAAACTAAATATCACGAATATGCAGACAAGAGGCTGCAGGGTGTCAATAGACAATAGACAATAGACAACAGGTGCAGGAGTAGGCCATTCAGCCCTTCAAGCCAGCACCGCCATTCAATGTGATCATGGCTGATCGTCCCCAATCAGTACCCCGTTCCTGCCTTCTCCCCATATCCCCTGACTCCGCTATCTTTAAGAGCCCTATCTAGAGCTCTCTCTTGAAAGCACCCAGAGAACCGGCCTCCACCGCCCTCACCTTGCATTTTCTCCGTGCAAATGAATGAAAGACCACTGTTCTCATCATTAAATGATGCTAATTCCGCATGTGAACAATAAGCAACGTTTCGCATGTACAGTGAGGGGGAACATTAAGTTCAGCTCAGTTTAGTTTATTGGGGACGATCAGCCATGATCACATTGAATGGCGGTGCTGGCTCGAAGGGTCGAATGGCCTACTCCTGCGCCCATTGTCTGTTGTCACGTGTGCCGAGGTACAGTGAAAAGCCTTTGTTTCTTTTGTTGTGGGCAGAAAGACAAAACATGATTACAATCGATCCATTTACAGCCTATAGACGCATGATAGGGGAATAACGTTTAGTGCAAGGCAAAGCCAGCAAAGTCCGATCAAGGATAGTCCGAGGGTCATCAAAGAGGTAGATAGTAGTTCTCTCAGTCTGAAGAAGGGTCTTGACCCGAAACGTCACCCTTTCCTTCTATCCGGAGATGCTGGCCGTCCTGCTAAGTGACTCCAGCATTTTGGGTGTATCTTTGGTGTAAACCAGCACCTGCAGTTCCTTCCTACACACTAAGTTTTATGTGCTAACTTAAAGGTCACCCTTTGCAAAAAAAGGACAAAAACATTTTTTTTTTTCCCCGTTATTTCTGCTGAAACATCATTGACATTCCGTTCTATAACTGCAGATCAATACTCAAACACTGACGCAAGGTAAAGCCACAATGATTGCGATCGATTTCCCCTCCAGTAATTTCCAACACAAATGCAGGCAGCTTAAAGTGTGGTGTCTGGTCGGGCGTTGGATTGAGGTCTCTTTCTCTCTCGCGGAAAAAAGGTGTGGAACAGTAAAGCGCTCAGAGACGGCACATTGATTTTTTTTCCGTTCCTGTCAAATACCAGCAGTGTGCTGCTCACGCTTAATGGAATTCAGAGGCAGCAGGATGAAGAAATTGGACACTTTCACTCAATTGTTTAAGGTGTTTCAGACTCCTCGGTGCTTCCGGGAACTTTGATGTGTCTGTTCATTATTTGATCGGACTTGTTACCCCGTCCAAAAAGCATTCCACTTAATGTGTCACAAAGGGATATAATGGATGCTGCCAATTTAGTCTGATCTTTCCAGAGAACCTGCAGCCGGTTACATGATGTGCTCTCATGCAAAGAGTACCCAGTCAAGTGAAGATAGGGAGCTGAAACCGGCACCTTGCCGATCGAGAAGGGCAGGCAGCCAGCATTACTGGTATCTGCAGGGGCTGTGGATTAATGATTTGGAATGGAAAACAGTCTTTATTTAAGATCATAAGGTCAATAGACAATAGACAATAGACAATAGGTGCAGGAGTAGGCCATTTGGCCCTTCGAGCCAGCACCGCCATTCATTGCGATCATGGCTGATTATCCCCTTCAGTACCCCGTTCCAGCCTTCTCCCCTTCTCCCCCTCAGTGATAGGAGTAGAATTAGGCCATTCGGCCCATCAAGTCTACTCCGCCATTCAATCTTGGCTGATCTATCTCTCCCTCCCAACCCCATTCTGCCCATTACCTCTGACACCTATACTAATCAAAAATCCATCTCTCACTGCCTTACAAATATCCACTCTCCAGCCTTCCGTGGCAAAGAATTCCATAGATTCACCACCCTTTTCTTGTTGAAATGTTATTGTCTTAGACCTGAAGAAGGGTCCCGACCCGAAAATGTCACCTGCCCATTTTCTCCAGAGGTTAGTTAGTTAGATTAGTTTATTGTCACAGTGTAAAGCCTTTTTGTTGCGTGCTAACCAGTCAGCGGGAAGGCAATACAGGATTACAATCGAGCCGCCCACAGTGTACAGATACAGGTTAAAGGGAATTACGTGAGAAACGTTTAGTGGAGGATAGAGTCCAGTAAAGTCTGATTAAAGATAGTCCGGGATAGTCTCCATTGAGGTAGGTGGGAGGTCAGGACCGCTCACTGGCTGATGATCGGATGGTCCAGTTGCCTGACAACAGCTGGGAAGAAACTGTCTCAGAATTTGGAGGCGTGGGCTTTCTCCTTTAGTTTAGTTTAGAGATACAGCGTTGGAACAGGTCCCTTGGCCCACCCAGTCTGCACCGACCAGCGATCCCCGCATATTAATCCCGCACATTAGGCCGGTCACGGTGGCGCAGCGGGAGAGTTGCTGCCTTACAGCGAATGCAGCGCCGGAGACCCGGGTTCGATCCCGGCCACGGCTGCTGTCTCTACGGAGTTTGCACGTTCTCCCCACGACCTGCGTGGGTTTTCTCCGAGACCTTCGGTTTCCTCCTGCACTCCAAAGACGTCCAAATTGGCTTGGTAAATGTAACAATTGTCCCTAGTGGGTGTAGGGTTGGAATGGAAAACAGTCTTTATTTAGGATAGTGTTAATGTGCGGGGATCGCTGGTCGGCGCGGACCCGGTGGGCCGAAGGGCCTGTTTCCACGCTGTATCTCTAAACTCTAAACTAAACTAATTAACACTATCCTGCAAACACTATTTTGGACACGCGGCTGTCCGGCGTGTATGCATTTCGTCTCTACCACGAACTCGGTTTCTCCCTTCAGAGATTCTCCCGACATGTTTGCCGTGCTTCCAGCTTTTATTTCAGATCCCCAGTGGCCAACGTTTCCAGCGGTTGCTTCATTTTTCTTATCGTTTTCCAATCCACCCCATGGGAGCCTTCGCATTGCAGCCTCTATATTTCCCCGCCAGTCCAATTTACTCCCACCATTGTAGTACTGCTACACAGTGCATGTCAGGCGTCACACAGGGACACGATTTACAAGACCAGGCTTGATAAGGTTAACAAACTTAGAGATGATATTTTACTGAGGTGAATTACCGCTTTGAGATAAGACTGCCCAAGTGCACATCTGGGAATTCAAAAGCCATCACTTCTCTTTATGTGGTGGTAAACCTCCCCACTTTATAGGGCAGTATAAGGCCTTATGTTGCTCCATTTGCCAGTTTAGCTCAGCCCTCCATTCTCCCAGGGCCACACCATATAAAAATGTCCAATAAACTGCAACAAAGTCCAAAAATAGCACAGGCGGAGAATCTTACAGCACCAGAGATCCGTGTTCAACCCTGATTAGTATTTTGATAAGTAATCAGGGTGTTAGGGGTTATGGGGAGCAGGCAGGGGAATGGAGTTGGGAGGGAGAGATAGATCAGCCATGATTGAATGGCGCGTAGACTTGATGGGCCGAATGGCCTAATTCTGCTCCTGTCACATGGCCTTTCGACCTTCCGATCTGGTGGTTAGTGACACCATACACCACAGAATGCACAATCTTTGCAAACCTCCATGCATTCTGCATTTGAAGATAACGTTTCATTTAATCTGCACCTGCCCCAATCTTATCACGAGTACAGTTAAAAAAGTAGGTAGAGGTACTGAAGGAAAACAGGTCCTAATCTCCATTAGAGGGTCAATTTTTGAAACATAAAACAAATGTAAAATAAGGGTGTGTAAGAAGGAACTGCAGATATAGAGTTCAGACTCTATATTGTTAATAAAGTTGGACTTGAATCACCCAAAATGGCACCCAAAATGTGGAGACTTATGTGCTGCCTCAGTATAATCTACTGTTCTTGCGTTCTCATACCTAATGCCCCTGTCCCACTTAGGAAACCTGAACGGAAACCTCTGGAGACTTTGCGCCCCACCCAAGGTTTCCGTGCGGTTCCCGGAGGTTTTTGTCAGTCTCCCTAATGTGCGAAAGTAGTTTCCGCTTCTTCCATGTTCTGGCGATTATTTACAAAAGATTGAAAAAACCATCGGGAACCTGATAAAAACCTCCAGGAACCTGATAAAAAACCTCCGGGAACCTCCGGGAACTTCCGGGAACCGCACGGAAACCTTGGGTGGGGCGCCTAGTCTCCTGAGGTTTCCGAAGTGGGACAGGGGCATTAGTATGAAGTATGATGGGGCCTATGTACAGTAAGATTTTTCCTGAACTGTACACAAAGAATAAATCTCACTGCATCTAGGCACATGTGACAATATAACACCATTGAACCATGCTGGTTTACAGCGAAGATAGACACACAACGCTGGAGTAACTCAGCGGGTCAGGCAGCATCTCTGGAGAGAAGGAATGGGTGACATATCAGGTCGAGACCCTTCTTCAGACTGAGCATCAGGGAAGAGTGAAACTAGAGGCATGGAAAGCGACGGAACAAATCAGAGCCGGCACCGAAGGCCAAGGAGCCCACAATGGTTCATTGTTGGCTGTGGAGGAGGTGATTTTATTTTCCCTTTCCAGAGCAACCAATACTGCAGCCCATGACTAATAATTGTTGTATATCTTTATTATTGACACGTACATAAATCCGACGCATATTTTAATAGCCCAGATCTCAACCTTGTAAATATTTAACAGAAGCAGTGTTCCTGATAAATAGAACATATTATACAAACAAGTTATTTTCGGTTTGAGGTGCCATGCGGATAGTGTGATGTCCCTGGCAATACATGTTAGAAGCAATACTGTTCATTTCTTTCAGTCCCCCTGAGGATTATTGGCATGGGGTATTTATTTCCTAATAAGTACATGCGGCACGGTGGCGCAGCGGTAGAGTTGCCGCCTCACAGCGCTGGCAGCGCCGGAGACCCGGGTTCGATCCCGACTACGGGCGCTGTCTGTACAGAGTGTGTACGTTCTCCCCGTGACCCGCGTGGGTTTCCTCTGTGATCTTTGGTTTCCTTCCACACTCCAAAGACGTGCAGGTTTGTAGGTTAATTGGCTTGATACAAGTACAAATTGTCCCTAGTGTCTGCAGGGTAGTGCGCGGGGATCGCTGGTCGGCGCGGACTCGGTGGGCCGAAGGCCTGTTTCCACGATGTATCTCTAAACTAAACTAAACTAAACTACGGTTCGTTCGTCCATGGACAGTGACTAATGGATAACTATTGAAATATACCGATTGACTGCTGTACTCTATGTACAGATTGGATAGGAAAGATTTAGAGGGATATGGGCCAAACGTGGGCCAGTGGGCCTAGTATAGAAGGTAGCATCTTGGTTGGCGTGGGCAAGTTGGGCTGAGAGGCCTGTTTCCATGGCGAATCCATGCCTCAGATTGTGCCCAGGCCGCTGCATTGATTTCATGACACTATAGAAGGCTGCTAACACACCAGACATTGTGGCACAGCGGTAGAGTTGCTGCCTTACAGCGCCAGAGACCCGGGTTCGATCCTGCACAGAGTTTGTACCATCTCCCAATGAACCGCGCGGGATTTCTCCGGGTGCTTTGGTCTCCTCCCACGCTCCAAAGACGTGCAGGTTTGAAGGTTAATTGGTTTCGGTAAAAATTGTAAATTGTTACCAGTGCGAAGGATAGTGCTGGGGATCGCTGGGCGGTGTGGACTCAGTGGGCTGAAGCTTGCAAGCACTCCGTGACCTTGACTATTTTCGTCCCCCCCAGGTGCCGTCTTACTGGAAGAGTATTTTCTGTTTTTACTGCCGAATCTTTGCATTTCCTTGTTTATGCCGCTCTGTAAAGGTCAGTGCGGCCATGAATATTTATGCACAGAGCTCCTTCTGGGATGGAGTTGAAATATGAGAAGCGTCTCACAGTTTGCCATCCACGGTTGCAAAAGCCAGATCGCAGGGGTGCTTTATGCCGAGACATCAGAGTACATTTTGTTCGCTCTTAACAGGCAGCAGTGAACAGAATGCAGAGAGCTTTGTGGAGATTGAGCCCTGCCTGCGGATGGGAGCTTAACGCCCCTGTCCCACTTAGGAAACCTGAACGGAAACCTCTGGAGACTTTGCGCCCCACCCAAGGTTTCCGTGCGGTTCCCGGAGCGTTTTGTCCTCCGGCAACCACCTTCAACTAGCATCGCAACCGGCTTCGACTAAAAAAATTACCGATTTTTAAAACGGAAACCACTTTCGACCATTAGGGAGACTGACAAAAACCTCCGGGAACCGCACGGAAACCTTGGGTGGGGCGCAAAGTCTCCAGCGGTTTCCGTTCAGGTCTCCTAAGTGGGACAGGGGCATTAGTCAACCACCGTGAAGGAGGGGGAGGGAGGGGGCTGAACAATGGAGGATCCCAGGAATGAGTAGGTTAGCCTAGAATGAGTGTTTGTCGGCACTGGGCCTGTACTCGCTGGATTTGAGAAGAATGAAGGTGGGGAGGGGGTGCTCATTGAAACATACAGAATAGTATACAGAATAGTGAAAGGCTTGGATAGAGTGGATGTGGAGAGGATGTTTCCACTAGTGGGAGAGTCTGGGACTAGAGGCCAACGCGTCAGAAACAAAGGATGTTCTTTTAGGAAGGAGACAAGGAGAAATGTCTTTAGTCAGTGGGTGGTGAATCTGTGGAATTCATTGCCACAGAAAGCTGTGGAGGCCAAGTCAATGGATATATTTAAGGCAGAGATGGATAGGTTCTTGATTAGTACGGGCGTCGGAGGTTATGGGGGAGAAGGCAGGAGAATGGGGCTAGGAGGGAGAGATAGATCAGCCATGATTGAATGGCGGTGTAGACTTGCCGGGCCAAGTAGGCTTAATTCTACTCCTATTCCTTATGACCTTATGACCCGGCGTGGGGGGACGGCCGTGAGGGAGGGGGAAGAACAAAGGGCAATGGGGACCCGGGGTTGGGGAACCGCTGTGGGGGGGGAGGGAGAACAAAGGAGGAGCCGGCGTACTTTGTAATTTTCTCAGTGCCCTTTATGTGGCCACTATTTGTATACCTTGGGTGTGCAAGAAAATAATTTCGCTGTGCTTTGTCACGTGACAACAAAGTGTTCCATTGCATAACGTGCCATCGGCTACAAGACTCCCCTCCTGTTAAGTTTATTTAGTTTGTTACTGTCGCGGGTACCGAGGAACTGTGAAAAGCTTTTTTTGTCGCGTGCTATCCAGTCAGCGGGAAGACTGTACATGATCTACATTACACATAACACAAATATATATATAGTATTCATACATCTACACTATACATACTCAAGCCATCCCCAATGTACAGATACAGAATAAAGGGAATAACGTCTTGTGCAAGATAATGACTGATTCCAGATAGCCCGAGGGTCTCCAATGAAGTAGATGGTAGGTCAGGGCTGCTCTCTAGTTGGTGATAGGATAGTGGTCCTTGTGGTGGTTTCCGTGGTGATTCTGCGACATTATTTGAATTTATTGAGTGTATTTGTGGGCCCAAGACCCGGGTTCGATCCCGACTACGGGCGCTGTCTGTGTGGAGTTTGTACGTTCTCTCCGTGACTGCCTGGGTTTTCTCTGACATTTTCGGTTTCCTCCCACACTCCAAAGATTAGTAAGGCAATTGGCTTGGTATAATTGTAAATTATCCCTCATGTGTGTAAGATAGTGTTAATGTGTGGAGATCGCGGGTCGGCGCGGACTCGGTGGGCCGAAGGGCCTGTTTCCGCACTATCTCTAAACTAAACCAAACCAATTGTGCATTTTATGGGGTTTTTATGTTGGCAGAATGGAGGGCTGACCTAAACTGGATAATTGAGCAATTAAAGGTCCCATTCTGCCATAGATAAAACAAACTTACCACTACATAAAAGAGAGTGGTGTCTATTGAGCTCTCAACATATACAATACAAATTGTAGACTCCATTTATACATTGTTAAACAAAAATTATATGTGTATATGCGGCTCTTTTAAGACCTTCCTCTGACATCAGTCTCAGGAAGGGTCTCGACCCGAAACGTCGCCCATTCCTTCTCTCCAGAGATGCTGCCTCACCCTCTGAGTTACTCCACCATTTTGATTCTCCCTCCAATTTTAATTCTCCTTCCCTCCCCCGTTGTTTGAACATGTCCAAGAAAATGGTGTTGCTCCTCAATACACGTGCGTATGCTTCATGGCCTTAAACGACTCTCTCTGCCTGTGCACAATCCATATCCCTCCCTCCCTCTGCATATCCCACCGGCACAGCGGCAGAGTTGCTGCCTCACAGCGCCAGAGACCAGGTTCGATCCTGACTACGGGTGTTGTCCGTACGTTTGTACGTTTCTCCCCGTGACCACGTGCGTTTCCCCCTGGTGCTCCGGTTTCCTCCCACAGGCCAAAGACGTACAGATTTGTATATTAATTGGATTCGATACAGGTTTGTTCCTGGCGTGTAGGCTAGTGCCAGCGTACGGGATCGCTGGTCGGCATGGACTCGGTGGGCCGAAGGGCCTGTTGTCCGCGCTGTATCTCTAGGCTAAACCAAACTAAACTAATCGAAGGTAGACACAAAATGCTGGAGTAACTCAGCGGGACAGGCAGCATCTGTGGAGAGAAGGAATGGGTGACGTTTCGGGTCGAGCCCCTTCTTCAGACTGATCTATGCGCCTATCCCAAATACCTCTGAAATGCCACTGTTGTATCTGAATCCACTGTCACCTCTGGAGCACGTTCGAGGCACCCATCATACTCTGTGTAAAAATAATTTGCCATGTACACCTTCTTTAAACATTACATTCTCAACTAAAAGCTGTCCCCTCTAGTCTGACATTCCCACCCTGGGAGAACAGTTCTAACCATCCACATTGTCTATGCCTCTCATAATTGTCTCCCCTCAACCTCTGGCATTCCAGAGAAAACGGTCCAAGGTTGTCCAACCTCTCCTTGTAAGGTAATACAGTTTGTCCGCACTCACCTGGTACTTTAGTTTTAGTTTTAATATTAGTTTTAGATATACAGCGCCGAAACAGGCCCTTCGGCCTAGCGAGTCCACGCACACCAACACCACCCTACACACACTAGGGACAATATACGCTTATATCAAGCCAGTTAACCTACAAACCTGTACGTCTTTGGAGTGTGGGAGGAAGCCGGGGTCCCCGGAGAAAAACCCACGCAGGTCACGGGGAGAACGTGCAAAAGCTCCGCACAGACGGGCACCCGTAGTCAGGGACGAACGACCCGGGTCTCCGGCGCTGTGAGGCAGCAACTCTACCGCTGCGCCACCTGCGTCCGTTAACATTGCAGTCTTTTTGTTGCGGGGGAAGGAAAATGTTTTGAAAGAAAAGACCTGCTGCCTGACTTTCACTCGGTCTTTAATGTTTGACCTTGGAAAAACAAGCATGTGGGGAATTTGGGAGCTCATCCACTTCACACATCCTGAATACCGAGTGGGAAATAACCTAGACCGAGAGCTGACAAAAAAACGGGCAGCACGAAAACTAAAACTCTAATGCGATCACACAACTAGTTGGCTGACCAAAATGCTGGAGAAACCCAGCGGGTGAGGCAGCATCTACGGAGCGAAGGAATAGGTGACGTTTCGGGTCGAGACCCTTCTTCAGGCCGATGTGTGGGCGGGAAGAAGAAAGGAAGAGGCGGAGGCAGTAGGCTGCGGGAGAGCTGGGAAGGGGAGGGGAAGGAGGGACTACCTGAAATTGGAGAAGCCAATGTTCATACCGCTGGGGTGTAAACTACCCAAGCGAATTATCAGGTACTGCTCCTCCAATTTGCGGTGGGACTCACTCTGGCCATGGGGGATCTACCTTTCTTTCTTGACCAACTAGTTGGCTGATCATTTTTGGAGCCGCTTCAAGAAAGGTAAACGCTAGCAGTTACTGGAGATAGACACAAAATGCTGGAGTAACTCAACAGGAATGGCAGCATCTCTGGAGAGAAGGGAATGGGCGACGTTTCGGGTTTGAGACCCTTTGCGTCTCGACCCGAAACATCACCCATTCCCTTTGGATCTCGACCCGAAACATCACCCATTCCCTTCTCTCCAGAGACACTCCCTGTCCCGCTGAGTTACTCCAGCATTTTGTGTCTATCTTCAATTGGAACCAGCATCTGCAGTTCCTTCCTATGTAGTGACAGTTTCTTTTGTTTGTGTAAAAAGGAATTGCAGATGCTGGTTTATACCAAAGATAGACACAAATTGCTGGAATAAGCCAGCGGGACAGGCAGCATCTCTGGAGAGAAGGGAATGGGTGATGACCAGTCTGATGAAGGGTCTCAGAGATTCGTTGAGCTTAGTATGTTTTGGGATACAGCATGGAAACAGGCTCTTCGGCCCATCCGAGCCCTCCGAGCCCTTGCCAACCAACAATCCGTGCTGTCCGTGTTGTGATAACCACGACACAAGATCTACCCTGTCCCACCTTCGCATCCTGCACAGAAGCCAGTTCACCTACAAACCTACGCGTCTTTGGAATGTGGGAGGAAACCAGAGCGCCCGGAGAAAGCCCACGCCAGCCAAAACGTCACAGGGAGAACGTGCAAACTCCACACAGACAGCACCGGTAGTCAGGATCGAACCCGGGTCTCTGGCGCTGTGAGGCAGCAACTCTACCGCTGCGCCACCGTGCCAGCTCGTTTGGATTCAGTCTTGGCACGCGAACCTCGTTGGGAAAAACACAGACTATTGCGACAAAATGGAGTATAATGGAGAGGTGATAATAATATTAACCGTATCGAGTGTGGCTGTCCTTCCAGCAATCAGTTTATGAAATTAGATTATTTTTCTATTTTTGCTTCTTCTTCTTTTCGTGTCCATCTTGTTACAAACGTTGACCTCGCTGTCATCGTCCGTCCTAAAAAGGACGCAGGCTGCCGGCGGCAATCAGTGGGAGCCATCACTTGTTGCAATAGATGGTGGCGGCAGCAGAATAGGCTCGGGATACGTCCAGTTTCCAGCCCCGCCACGTGGACGCTTCTGCTATGGGGCCTTTATTTTTGCTTAAAGATATTGATTGAAAAATACCATCCAATATGAAGGTCCATAAGGTCATAAGTGATCGGAGCAGAATTAGGCCATTCGGCCCATCAAGTCTACTCCGCCATTTAATCATGGCTGATCTATCTCTCCCACTCCTAACTCCATTCTCCTGAAGAAGGGTTTCGGCCCGAAACGTTGCCTATCTCCTTCGCTCCATAGATGCTGCTGCTCCCGCTGAGTTCCTCCAGCACTTTTGTCTGCCTTCCATTCCCCTGCCTTCTCCCCGTAACCCCTGACACCCGGGAAGTTTCCTTCCGTTTGGTATTGTGGGCACTCCTCCACGAGGATAGTTGCTGTTCAAGAAGGTATCCGGCAAGGGCCAATAATTGCCAGGAGTGTGCACACGTGGTGAGATGAATCTGAACTAACTCAGCGAAGGCGTGAACTACACAAAACCCATCGATGCAAACGCAATGAGATGTATCAGCGTAGGATTCCCATCTCCACAGGCATGGCAGCAAGACTGCAGCAAGACTCTGGCACTGAAGACGTTACTGCAATGATAACATGAACTCTGACAATTCATAAACGACACCAGGACTCTGCGACTGAATAATGTTTCATAACTACTCACCATCTGTTTGTTATTCCTTATAATATACCGTGAATAGTTTAATTTTAGCGTGTTTAAGTGTTCTAATTTTTACGTGGCAGGTACACAGAGCAAGCACAGTGTGCCTAAGTAGCAGGCTGGTAAAGATACTGCGTGCCAAATATTCCATGCAAGATGTTCGAGAGGGTGTACATTTCTGTTTGGGAAGTTTAACAGTTGGCGAGCTTGCTCGCGCTGTATTACAACTCCAGCCTGTGCTTGTCCCATCGCTCCTTGTCCGGTGACCACCTTCCATTCCCACCATCGCATTTCCTTCTCAGTTTAGTTTAGTTTAGCTTAGTTTAGGGGTACAACGCGGAAACAGGCCCTTCGGCCCATCGAGCCCGCCCCAACCAGCGATCCCCGCACACTGAAGGCCCTGTCCCACTTACGCGACTTTTGTCGGCGACTGCCGGCGCCCGTCATAGGTCGTCGCAGGTCGGCGAAAATGTTCAACACGTTGAAAATCCAGCGGCGACCGGAAAGACGCGACGACTCTTTGGGCGACTGAGGTGACGACGCGCGACCATACGGGCGACATGTCGCGGGGTGAAGCCTGTATGGTCGTGAGTAGTCGCCCAAAGAGTCGTACCTTGTTCTGGTCAACGCTGCATTTTCAGCATGTTGGAAATTTTTGGCGACCTGGAACAACCTATGACAGTCGCCAAACAAGTCGTGTAAGTGGGACAGGCCCATAACACCATACCTCACACACTGGGGCCAATTTTACATTTTTACCAAGCCAAAGAACCTTGCGCCTTTTTTTTTAGTTGGATTCTTGTTGGATTACAGTTTCTGTCCCAACTGAGCGGCTCCTGTTGGCACTGTCGTTCTGCCACAGAGCAGATTTAAAACGCACACAGCCGGAAGGAAGCGTGCTGAGGTTGTTCTGATAACTGCTATCCCTTGGATAAGGTCCAGAAACATGACATTAGTCAAGAGAGTCAGGAGTGTTTCATTAACGTATGTCCCAGACAGAACAGTGAGATCCTTACTTGCTGCAGCACAACAGAATATGTGAACACGTTCTGTATACTTCTGTTTAGAAGGATGAGAGGGGATCTTATTGAAACATACAAGATTATTAAGGGTTTGGACACGCTAGAGGCAGGAAATATGTTCCCGATGTTGGGGGAGTCCAGAACCAGGGGCCACTGTTTAAGAATAAGGAGTAAGCCATTTAGAACGGAGACGAGGAAACACCTTTTCGCACAGAGAGTGGTGAGTCTGTGGAATTCTCTGTCTCAGAGGGCGGTGGAGGCCGGTTCTCTGGATGCTTTCAAGAGAGAGCTAGATAGGGCTCTTAAAGATAGCGGAGTCAGGGGATATGGGGAGAAGGCAGGAACGGGGTACTGATTGTGGATGATCAGCTGTGATCACATTGAATGGCGGTGCAGGCTCGAAGGGCCAAATGGCCTACTCCTGCACCTATTGTCTATTGTCACAGCCCACTATAAACAATATAATAAACAAAAGAAACGTTCAGTATGCATATATATATATATATATATATATATATATATATACACACACACACACACATGTGTATGTGTTTATAGCTTAATTGTTTTTTTTAAATTGTCCCTAATGTGTGGGAGAGGACTATAGAACCGGGGTGATCGCTGGTCAGCACGGACTCGGTGGGCCGAAGGGCCTGTTTCCATGCCGTATTTCTAAACTAATCTATACATGCAAGGTTGCACCCCCTGTTAGAGCCCCTTTGGCCCACCGGGTGTGGGAGGAGACCGGAGCACCCGGAGAAAACCCACGAGTTGCAGGGAGAACGTGGAAACTCCGTGCAGACAGCACCCGTGGTCGGGATCGAACCCGGGTCTGCGGCGCTGGGAGGCAGCAACTCTACCGCTGCGCCACCGAGCCGCCCTGGTTGAGAGAAATGGTTTAACAATCCGCCAGGAATATACTACAGGCTGAACTCCAGTCATATATTCTGATACAGCAGCTACCAATCTTATTAAGACTATAACATCCACATTTTATTTGATTGCTTCCGAACAGGGCTGCAATCTGATCACTGCCTGCACAATCTGAGGTTTCTTCAACCATGCAAAGACCAGATGAACCATATCTTGGTGAATCAGAAACCCCCCCACACCCCCCCCCCCCCCCCCACCCCCACCCCCACCCCCACCCCCACGTAACGCAAGCTCTCCGCTCAAACCCGAGGTTGCCACGGCAACCGTTCGGAGCAGTGGTACCGGGTATTTGTCATAAACTCTTCCCTTCACTTCCCAGCCAGGCAATTAAAGGTTGCGATGACGTCTTCGCCAATTAACCTACAAGAGAAGCCTGTCATTTGTTGGAGAAGGCTGTCGTAGGTGAGCTCATGTAATTGTTTAGTGTCTGGAATACACGTTGATGTGTAAATAACAGCCAGGGTGGACAGTGAAGTGCATCAGTATTATTAACACCTCATGCCCTGGAATCTCCAAACACATTTCTCGCAGTAAAGGCTGTTATGCGTCACCATAAACATGAGGAAAACCAAACTCAGACTTGTTCTTGAATGGTAGGCACCGAGTACCGGTGCGACTCAGCGACACGGGGGCGCAGCGGTAGAGTTGCCGCCTCACGGCACCAGAAACTCGGGTGCTGTCTGTGCGGAGTTTGTACGTTCTCCCCGTGACCTGCCTGTGTTTTCTCCAGTGCGGTCGGTGCGGACTCATTGGGTCGAAGGGCCTGTATCCGTGCCGGATCTCTACACTGGAAGGGCAGCACCTCTGGAGAGTAAGACCAGTTCCAATCTTCAGATGGACTTCACCTTGAACGGTGGAATCGTTTATGGCAATCTCTGCCTAAGTGCCAGTGGACAGGGACAGGGAAACATAGAAACATAGAAATTAGGTGCAGGAGTAGGCCATTCTGCCCTTCGAGCCTGCACCGCCATTCAATATGATCATGGCTGATCATCCAACTCAGTATCCCGTACCTGCCTTCTCTCCATACCCTCTGATCCCCTTAGCCACAAGGGCCACATCCAACTCACTCTTAAATATAGGGAAGGGATCAATGTACCTTAAGTGTCAATTGGGTTTCAATTAAACATTTAAGCAAAGAAAGTAGGTGCTGGAGTAGGCCATTCGGCCCTTCGAGCCAGCACCGCCATTCAATATGATCACGGCTGATCATCCAAAATCAGTGCCCCCGTTCCTGCTTTCTCCCCATATCTCTTGATTCCATTGGCTCTAAGAGCTAAATCTAACTGTCTCCAGAAAACATCCAGTGAATTGGCCTCCACTGCCTTCTGTGGCAGAGAATTCCACAGATTCACCACTCTCTGGGTGAAAAGGTTTTCCTCATCTCACTCCTAAATGGCCTACCCCTTATTTTTAAACTGTTACCCCTGGTTCTGGACTCCCCCAACATGGGGAACATTTTACCTGTCCACTCTAGCCTGTCCAATCCCTTTAGAATTCTATATGTTTCTCTAAGATCCCCTCTCATTCTTCTAAACTCAAGTGAATATAAGCCCAGTCAATCCATTCTTTCACCATATGTCAGTCCCGCCATCCCGGGATTTAAGCTGGTGAACCTAGTTTAGCTTAGTTTAGAGATGCAGCAAGGAAACAGGCCCTTTTGTCCCACTGGGTCGGTGCCGACTAGCGATCCCCACACACTAGTTCTATCCTACACACACTAGGGACAATTAGGGAATTAGCCTCCAAACATGCACGTTTCTGGAGTGTGGGAGGGAAGTGGAGCTCCCGGGGAAAACCCACGCAGGTCACGGGGAGAACGGCCAAACTCCGTACAGACAGCACCCGTGGTCAGGATCGAACCCGGGTCTCCGGCGCTGTGAGGCAGCAACTCGACCGCTGCTGCTGAAAATAGAATGGATAATAGAAAAATACAATTTTCTGAAGAAGGGTCTCGACACAAAACGTCACCCATTCCTTCTATCCATAGATTCTGCCTGTCTGATTCTGCTGAGTTACTCCAGCATTTTGTGTTTATCTTCTGGGTAAACCAGCATCTTCAGTTCCATGATGTATTCAAGAGAGAGTTGGATTTAGCTCTTGGGGCTAACGGAGTCAAGGGATATGGGGGAAAAAGCAGGAACGGGGTCCTGATTCTGGAAAATCAGCCAAGATCATATTGAATGGCGGTACTGGCTCGAGGGGCCGAACGGCCTACTCCTGCACCTATTCTATATATTTCGTACACAATGTAATTTGACAAATGTGGAAAAATCTGCTCAAAACTGAAACGACGGCAGGTACTCAGTGAATTGGGTTTATATCTATGGAGCGAGTGAAAATGATTAGTTAATGTTTCAGGTCATTGGGTGGTTGTCAGAGCAGGATAATTATATTACGCAGCTAACACATTCTGCATGCCCATGAATTGGCACCAACTGAGCTTTGGAAACTCCTGCCAAGTATTTAGCGGCAACGATTTCTTCTGAACTGGCATAACATGATACCAGTTTACAGCGAATCTGGCAAAGATGACTTGGAAATATTATTGATGGCCACCCACGTGCTCTGGAACTTAATCAGGTTGTCGCTCTTGTAAATTCTCCTATTGTGGAAGGGTGACAGATTGAAGCACGACGTCCAGCCCAATGCACTGTAGAAAGGACGGCATCTCTGTGCATCCCACGACATCTCTGTGCAGTTTCGGTCTCCTAGTCCGAGGAAGGACATTCTTGCCATTGAGGGAGTGCAGCGTAGGTTCACCAGCTTAATTGGATGGCAGGAGTGACACATGATGAAAGAATGGGTCGACTGGAATTCATAAGGATGAGAGAGGATCTCATGGAAACATATAAAATTCTTAAAGGATTGGACAGGGGAGATGCAGGAAAGAACTGTCCTCATGTTGGGTGGGGGGGGGGGGGTTCAGAACCAGGGGTCACAGTTTAAGAATAAGGGGCAGGCTGTTTCGGACTGAGATGAGGAAAAAGCTTTTCACCCAGAGAATTGTGAATCAGTGGAATTCTCTGCCGCAGAAGGCAGCGGAGGCCAATTCACTGGATTTTTCCAAGAGAGAGTTAGATTTAGCTCTAAAGGAATCAGGGGATGTGGGGAAAAAGCAGGAACGGAGTACTGATTTTAGATGATCAGCCATGATCATATTGAATGGCGGCCCTGGCTCGAAGGGCCGAATGGCCTACTCTGCACCTATTGTCTATGTCTGTATCCACCCATCACCTGTATCCACCCCTCACCTGTATCCACCCTCACCTGTATCCATCCATCACCTGTATCCACCCATCATCTGTATCCACCCATCACCTGTATCCACCCCTCACCTGTGTCCACCCATCACCTGTATCCACCCCTCACCTGTATCCACCCCTCACCTGTATCCACCCATCATCTGTATCCACCCATCACCTGTATCCACCCATCACCTGTATCCACCCCTCACCTGTGTCCACCCATCACCTGTAGCCACCCATCACCTGTATCCACCCATCACCTGTATCCACCCATCACCTGTATCCACCCCTCACCTGTATCCACCATCACCTGTATCCACCCATCACCTGTATCCACCCCTCACCTGTATCCACCCCTCACCTGTATCCACCCCTCACCTGTATCCACCCATCACCTGTATCCACCCATCACCTGTATCCACCCCTCACCTGTATCCGCCCCTCACCTGTATCCACCCCTCACCTGTATCCACCATCACCTGTATCCACCCATCACCTGTATCCACCCATCACCTGTATCCACCCCTCACCTGTATCCACCCATCACCTGTATCCACCCCTCACCTGTATCCACCCCTCACCTGTAGCCACCCATCACCTGTATCCACCCCTCACCTGTATCCACCCATGACCTGTATCCAACCCTCACCTGTATCCACCATCACCATAACTTTGTCAACGCCCTTTATGGGTGACTATTTGCATACCTTGCAAATGCAAGAAAATAATTTTAATAAAGTATCAATTCAGTACTTTGTACTTTTCTCAAAATTCCAGCATTGCAGTCTCTTGGTCGACGTCGGTCGGGACGGTGGAGTCGCTGCCTTATTGCGCCGGGTTCTATCCTGACCGGAATTACTGTAGCACTTTGTTTGTATGGAGTTTGTACGTTCTTATTGTGGACCACGTGGGTTTTCTCTGGGTGCTCCGGTTTCCTCCCACAGGTTTGTTGCTTAATTGGCTTCTGTAACTTGTCCCTGGAGTGTAGGACAGAACTAGTGCACGGGGTGATGTCTGGTTGGCACGGTGGGCCGAAGGGCCTGTTTCCATGCTGCATTAGAGATTAAAAAATAATCTGAACTAAAATAGCGAAACTAAAGAACTAATCTCAGTCCTTGTTGGTTTCGCTAGAAAACCTTATCTTCAATTTCATCGTTGTGTCTGCACGCGTTTAAAGTACTTTATTTTCACATTTAAATTATAATGTTTTAATTTGAATTATCTACTGCATATCGTGTTTTTTCCCTGGCGAGCAAAGCACCACGGCAAATTCCTTGTATGTGTACATGCTTGGCTAATATTATTCTGATTCATTCATTCTAGCATTTTTGTTAGGATATGAGATAACCATATAACATATAACCATATAACAATTACAGCACGGAAACAGGCCCTCTCGGCCCTTCCAGTCCGTGCCGACCATTTGTTTTCCCCTAGTCCCATCTACCTGCACTCAGACCATACCCCTCCATTCCCTTCACGTCCATATACCTATCCACTTTACTTTTAAATGTTAAAGTCGATCCTGCCTCCACCACTTCTGCTGGAAGCTCATTCCACACAGCCACCACCCTCTGAGTAAAGAAGTTCCCCCTCACGTTACCCCGAAACTTCTGTCCCTTTTAGATCCTAAGCTGTTAACATACATCAACCTGCTCTCCAACACCACACATCACCCTTTACCTCCCTCATCTATGGAATACCAGATACTTTCTGGGGCATCACTCAGACTTAGGCTATCTAGACAACGATACGGGCAGTTGTCTACATTCTACTACAGTAGACAGTAGTAGAATGTCTATTGAAGTTCCTTTTTGATGAATGGCAAGATGTGAATGAAAGATTTATCTGCGGTGGCCATTTTTGAATGATTTAAGAGATTTAATGGATTTAAGAGAGTTAGATAGAGCTCTAGGAAGTAGTGGAATCAAGGGATATGGGGAGAAGGCAGGCATGGGTTTTTGATTGGGGACGATCAGCCATGATCACTATGAATGGCGGTGCTGGCTCGAAGGGCCGAATGGCCTCCTCCTGCACCTATATTCTATGTTTCTATGTTTCTATGTTTCTATGACTGCAAGATTATTGTCCTCCATTTATGCTGCCTTGCGAGCTTCAGCCCAACCAACAAATGCGAACGTTCTCATTTATTCTCCTGTCCAGTGAAGTCATTTGGCCTCTAACCGTACAACTGCTTGCTAGATTTACATAGAAACATAGAAACATAGAAATTAGGTGCAGGAGTAGGTCATTCGGCCCTTCCGAGCCTGCACCGCCATTCAATATGATCATGGCTGATCATCCAACTCAGTATCCCGTACCTGCCTTCTCTCCATACCCTCTGATCCTCTTAGCCACAAGGGCCACATCCAACTCCCTCTTAAATATAGCCAATGAACTGGCCTCAACTACCCTCTGTGGCAGAGAGTTCCAGAGACTCACCACTCTCTGTGTGAAAAAAGTCTTCCTCATCTTGGTCTCAACGGATTTCCCCCTTATCCTTAAGCTGTGACCTGGACTTCCCCAACATCGGGAACAATCTTCCTGCATCTAGCCTGTCCAACCCCTTAAGAATTTTGTAAGTTTCTATAAGATCCCCTCTCAATCTCCTAAATTCTAGAGAGTATAAACCGAGTCTATCCAGTCTTTCTTCATAAAACAGTCCTGACATCCCAGGAATCAGTCTGGTGAACCTTCTCTGCACTCCCTCTATGGCAATAATGTCCTTCCTCAGATTTGGAGACCAAAACTGTACGCAATACTCCAGGTGTGGTCTCACCAAGACCCTATACAACTGAAGTAGAACCTCCCTGCTCCTATACTCAAATCCTTTTGCTACGAAAGCTAACATACCATTCGCTTTCTTCATAGCCTGCTGCACCTGCATGCCTACTTTCAATGACTGGTGTACCATGACACCCAGGTCTCGCTGCATCTCCCCTTTTCCTAATTCGGCCACCATTTAAATAATAATTTCACCTGGTGGTGAATTATTTTGATTTCAGTCATTCCCAAAGTTCCTGAAAGATGATGACCGATTTTTTTTTTTAGGTTTTCAGGGTTATTACTTCTGGAAGGCAAGTGAAAAAGCTATGGATGCGAGGCTGAATACATGTAGACCACGTGAGTGTGGGCGCTGCACTGTTTTACATATTTGCAAATTTTATAAATGCAACAAAAAGGCACTTTTAATGCAGAAAATGATTCCTGGCTAACTTCAACATTCCCCAGCCTCGGAGCGATGTGGTCCAATCCTGCCTGCTGTGTGAGACCAATTTACTAAGCCTGAATCAAACCGAGAAACCTCCCCAACATGTCTGGCAATGTCTTGGTCGCTAGAAATGCTTACGCTTGCCCTCTTCGAGGTACATTTGAAAATCGAACCCCAATAAGTAGATCTAATCAGTGATTTTTCTTTTTAAAGCGCCTTTTTTCCCCCAGAAGCTGAAAGCTAACGTGTTTAGAGTTGCAACAGCCAAAAGAATTGTTGTACTGAAGGTCGACAACTGAAGGGATAATGACAGTGACTGCATGTGGGCAATGATTCACTGCTGCCCAGGATTATAGATATTAGAAACTAAAGCCTAAACAGTCCCTCTGGCGCTTGCGTCTTGGACCTAGTCATTATGCTCCCTCATTGCTGGCTGGAACGGCAGCTCCATTAAATTTCTAGTTTTGCCAGAATCTCTGACCTTCATGGACTGAGAACAATATTGGTTTAGTTTAGAGATACGGTGCGGAAGCAGACGCCCCGGCCCAGCGAGTGCGCGCCGACCAGCGATCCCCGCGTCCTACACTATCCCCCACACACACACACACACAGGACAATTTACATTCATACCAAGCCAATTAACCTATGTATAAGTATAATGTGGATAAATGTGAGGTTATCCACTTTGGTGGCAAAAACAGCAGGGTAGACTATTACCTTGCAAATGGTGGCAAATTAGGAAAAGGGGAGATGCAACGAGACCTGGGTGTCATGGTACACCAGTCATTGAAAGTAGACATGCAGGTGCAGCAGGCAGTGAAGAAAGCGAATGGTATGTTAGCATTCATAGCGAAATGATTTGAGTATAGGAGCAGGGAGGTTCTACTGCAGTTGTACAGGGTCTTGGTGAGGCCACACCTGGAGTATTGCGTACAGTTTTGGTCTCCAAATCTGAGGAAAGGACATTCTTGCCATAGAGGGGGTACAGAGAAGGTTCACCAGACTGATTCCTGGGATGTCAGGACTTTTATATGAGGAAAGACTGGATAGACTCGGCTTGTACTCACTAGAATTTAGAAGACTGAGGGAGGATCTTATAGAAACTTACAAAATTCTTAAGGGGTTGGACAGGCTAGATGCAGGAAGAGTGTTCCCGATGTTGGGGAGGTCCGGAACAAGGGGTCACAGTCTACAGATAAGGGGGAATTCCTTTTGGACCGAGATGAGGAAAAAAAAATTCATACAGTGAGTGGTGAGTCTCTGGAATTCTCTGCCACAGAAGGTAGTTGAGGCCAGTTCATTGGCTATATTTAAGAGGGAGTTAGATGTGGCCCTTGTGGCTAAAGGGATCAGGGGTATGGAGAGAAGGCAGGTACAGGATACTGAGTTGGATGATCAGCCATGATCATATTGAATGGCAGTGCAGACTCGAAGGGCCGAATGGCCTACTCCTGCATCTATTTTCTATGTTTCTATGTTGACCTACAAACCTATTCTGCACTCTGTCGGCCCTGTCCCACTTGGCGATTCTTATCGGCGACTGCCGGCGTCATTGACTGACATATCAGGGTCGCCGAAAGATTTTGAACATTTCGAAATCGAGCGGCGACAAAATAAATGCCTTGGTGCTCTGCCCGCAAGTGACAACATGACATACAGTGACAGTTAGGAATGACACATAAAACATTAGTGATCACCCGTTCAAACTAGTCCTATGTGATCCGACTTTCACGTCGACTGCCTACATATTAGGAGCAATTTACAGAGAGGTCAACTAACCTGCAAAGGCCACACATCTTTGGAAAGTGGTGGGAAACTAGCGGAAGCCCACACGGACACAGGGAGAATGTGCAAACCCCAGTCAGACAGCAGGCTCAGGATGAAACCAAGGTCTCTGGCGCTGTGAGGGACTAGCGCTAAGCTCATGTCCATAAACAACACAACAATTAAATGTGCAATAAGCAATAATGCAATGTTATCGCTGCCAGCAGGTAACTGGACCATTTTGTGCAAACTGAAAAATGCAAAGCACCCAAACACAAAGTCAATGATAGATTGTTTAGGAAGGAACTGCAGATGCTGGTTTAAATTGAAGATAGACCCAAAATGCTGGAGTAATTCAGCGGGACTGACAGCATCTCTGGAGAGAAGGAATGGGAACCCTTGGTGCCAATTTGTACTGATTGAGGTCTGCTGATGAGGAAATCAATGATCCCGTTGCGTTAGATTGAGCAGAGATCCGGTTCCCTGAGTTTGCTGATATGTTTAGAGGAGATGATGACTTTGAACATTGAGCAGTAGCATTCGCCGAAAATATCACGCAAGTGGGACAGGCCCTTAAATGTACAAAAATGTCCCTGGTGTGTGTAGGGTAGTGTTGATGTGCAGGGATCACTGGTCGGTGTGCACTCGGTGGGCCGAAGTTCTACAACCTAAACTAAATAAAGACACCCATAAGTGAAGGGTCTCGACCCGAAACGTCGCCTATTTCCTTCGCTCCTTCTGAACCTTCTGAATTCTGTAGTCATCAGGGTGGTACTCTGCATATCGCCAACTTGGACAATTTTACATTGTTATGAAGCCAATTAATCAAGCCAATTAACCTACAAAGCTGTACGTCTTTGAAGTGTGGGTGGAAACCGGAGATCATTAGAAGCTAATCTAACGCATTCATTCACAAGATGTATAAAAATTACTAATTTTTGGATAGAAATTTTTAACATAATCTCGAAAGTAGTTAATGCAAATCTGACTCCAGACTCAAAATTAATCATATTAGGAATAATAGAAACGGATCATCTACTAACAACACAGCAAATAATATTTATTGGTTATAGTTTAATAATTGGTAAAAAACTAATACTAAGATTTTGGAAAGGTCCTGCATCCCCCACGATCAAAATGTGGATTACAGAAATGTCGGAGACACGTCATCTGGAAAGACTAAGACTTGTCCCTTTGGACAAGCTAGATCAATTCAGAGGAATATGGTCTCCATTTATTGAATACTTAAAGGGTCAAGGAGGTCCGGTTTGAGGGCCTGACTGAAGCCTGAATGAAGGAATAGATGAAGAACTATATACAATGGATATATCTCCAATGAAGAATATCTTGCTTTATACTCCACTCATTTTATCGATTTTCTACTTCTATTTTATTTCTTTTTATTATTTTTCTTTACTATTTTCTTTCTGTTATAAAATAATAAAAAAATATAGAAGTATAAATAAGAATGATTGTAAACTTTAAAAATATTAAGAATGTATGTGACGAATAATATGTTTCTTCTTTTTTGATTTTGTTATTATGTATTTACTTCTAATAAAAATATTTTACAAAAAAAAAGGAAACCGAAGATCTCGGAGAAAACCCACGCAGATCACGGGGAGGACGTACAAACTCCACACAGGCAGCACCCGTAGTCGGGATGGAGCCCGGGTCTCTGGCGCTGCATTTTGCTGTAAGGCAGATACTCTGCCACTGTGCCACCGTGATCGCTCCATAGATGCTGCTTCACCTGCTGAGTTTCTCCAGCAATTTTTGTCAGCCCATAAGTGTAAAACTCCTTAACGCGCCGGAGACCCGGGTTCGATCCTGACCACGGGTTCTGTCTGTACAGAGTTCGTACGTTCTCCCTGTGACCTGCGTGGGTTTTCTCCGGGATCTCCGGTTTCCTCCCACTCTCCCAAGACGTACAGGTTTGTAGGCCACTTGGCCTGGTATAATTTTTAAATTGTCCCTAGTGTGTGCAGGATAGTATTGGTGTGCGAGGGTGGCTGGTTGGCGCCAACTTCGGACTAAGTGGGCCGAAGAGCCTGTTTCTGTATCTCTAAACTAAACTAAACCAAACCATCTTATTACAACTGACCGCTTGATCAAGAATCCTGATTGAAATTAAGGAGAAAGCTCTTGTGTCACGTTGAAACATTAAATCATTTATGATTTTAGGTTGACAAATTTGCTCCGTGAATATGGTAAAAGTTTCAAGTAGCGGAGCACACACTGGAACTTAAATAATTTAATATTTTTTTAGAGTAATGGATATGAAATATGCCTTCAGGCGACGAAGCTGAAATAGGGAGGCAGATTTATTCAAATGACAAAATAATGCTTCAGGACAAAGATGGTGCTGAGTGACAATAGAAGGAGTTAGGTAAAGACAAAGGGTTAGCTTGTGGCCAAGAGAATATTGCCTCCTTCCCTGAGACTCGCACACTGCATATACTGTGGGGATAGGAAGATAATTTATTTATGAATTAGACTCTCCAAGCAGTATTCCACGAAGCCCTGGCCTACTTTCAAACAGAATGGAGGCTGACATAATTTTATTCTGCTTTTTGATTGCAACTATTCATCATACCCTGAGCTTCACTAAATGAAAACAGGATGGTTTTGTGAAGTACAATTTCTTTGCATCTCTCCCCCTCAGAATAAGAGAACAATCGAAAGTCACCTTAACTTACTTGTCCCTAAGCTACTGAGTTAAAATGGGGGGGATTGTAGAAAAGGCAGTTAGTGGACCCTGCCATTTACTACCTGGTTTGGTTTGGTTTTCGTTTAGGGATAAAGCGCAGAACCAGGCCCCTCGGCCCACCGGGTCCGCGCCGAACGGCGATCCCTGCACATTAACGCAACAGGAACAGTTTTACATTCACAGCAAGACAATTAACCTACAAACCTGTACGTCTTTGGAGTGTGGGAGGAAACTGAAGATCTCGGCGAAAACTCACGCAGGTCACGGGGAGAACGTACAAACTCCGTACAGACAGCACCCGTAGTCAGTATTGAACCCGGGTCTCTGGCGCTGTGAGGCAGTAGCTCTTCTGCACCACCGTGCCGCCCATTGTGTTTTCGGTTAAAATCACCTTGTCTGTTTTTACACTGGGAAGAAAGAAACAATAACTCTTCTGAGGTGAACAAGAAATGGTCTTCCCAGCTAGAATCACCAAAGATTTATTATGAATGAATGAATGAATGAATACGTTTATTGACCAAGTATTCACATACAAGGAATTTGCCTTGGTGCTCCACCCACAAGTGACAACATGACATACGGTGACAGTTCGGAATGATACATAAAATACTAAACATTAATAAACATTATGGTGATTGTTTATCCTGAAACTCTATGGACTGAATTATGATATCGAAAGTACAAACCGTGTTTGAGCGCTTAGAGCATAAAGCACATTGATTCCAGCACCGTAATAGCCCTGTCCCATGGTGCGAGTTCATTCCGAGAGCTCTCCCGAGTTTAACAAAATTCAAACTCATGGTAAGCACGGAGAATGAACGGGTACGTCGGAGCTCGGGGACGTCTCTTAGCGGCTCGTAACGCTAACGGCAGGTACTCCACGAGAGGCCCGAGTACCGACGAGCGGCCATTACCGTAAATCTCCGAGTTCGAATCAGGGCAAACTCGGGAGAACTCTTGGAATTAACTCGTACCGTGGGACAGGGGTTTTAAGATATCGCAGGTTATCCCAGTATCCTTCACAGCTAAATGAATGAATCAATCCCAAGTTTCAGGGCGCTAGTTCTTGGGAATGTGGGGAGAGACTTGGACAAACGTTTTCCTTGTCAAAGCCTGCAGATTGGGCTGGGTCGAGCGCCGCTCCAACAGGCCGAGCGCTTGGACCACACGAGGCCTGCAGCGGCACGGAGTAGTGGAGCAGCGCCGGTGGACACCAACGCTTACGTTGCTTCATTGCTATATGCTTCATTGAAACATATAAGATTGTTAAGGGTTTGGACACGTTAGAGGCAGGAAACATGTTCCCGATGTTGGGGGAGTCCAGAACCAGGGGCCACAGTTTAAGAATAAGGAGTAAGCCATTTAGAACGGAGACGAGGAAACACTTTTTCTCACAGTGAGTGGTGAGTCTTTGGAATTCTCTGCCTCAGAGGGCGGTGGAGGCCGGTTCTCTGGACGCTTTCAAGAGAGAGCTAGATAGGGCTCTTAAAAATAGCGGAGTCAGGGGATATGGGGAGAAGGCAGGAACGGGGCACTGATTGGGGATGATCAGCCATGATCACATTGAATGGCGGTGCTGGCTTGATGGGCCAAATGGCCTACTCCTGCACCTATTGTCTGTTGTCTAATAAAGCACCACTGAACTCAGCGGGACAGGCAGCAGTCTGAAGAAGGGTCTTGATCCGAAATGTCACCCATTCCTTCTCGCTGCCTGTCCCGCTGAGTTACTCCAGCATTTGGTGTCTATCTTCGGTGTAAACCAGCATCTGCAGTTCCTTCTTACACATTTACAGGTACAGTGGAAGCTTCTGTTGCGGAAAGCCAAGACGTGGTTATAATCGAGTCATTTACAGTGTTTAAGGGAATAACGTTTAGTGCAAGGTTTTTGTAGAGGTACAGCACAGTAAGAGGCCCTTCGGCCCATCCAGTCCGCTCCAGCCCGATCGCCCCGTACACCAACACTATCCTGCACTCTAGGGAGAATTTACAAATTTACAAATTTACCAAAGTCAATGAACCTACAAATTGTCGGTTGGGGGGGGGGTGGGGGGGAAATGTTTGGGTGGGCAGGGGGGGATGCAATGTGGAAACAGGCCTTCCAGCCCATCGAGTCCACACCGACATCGAGGGAATAGGCTAAATGTCCCTGTGTCTTTAAATGTAAAAAAACTGCTCATTTGGATATTATCCCAGGCCTTTCATCATCTTTTACTTAAACATTGGGTTCAATCCCATTACAAAAGCAGACATTGAGTGCTCAAGGCAGCCTAAGGTTATGTGAAGACTTATGCTCCGTAATTAAGGCGGTGGGAGGCATGTTAAATTTAAGGCATAATTTTGTGACATAGCCAGCATTTAACTTCACTGAGCATGTTGGTTAAGGGCTTACGATCGATCAACTTGGCAGCAGAGTATGTGCTGAGCACAGCCACACCAAACCAAAGGATCAGATAGATACAAGCACATTGGACTAGACATTGCTGTCCGTCTTTTTACTTGTGTTGAAACAACGCTGTGAATCACCCTGACGTGGTTTCGATAGTCACACAATGAATTCAAGGTTCACCGAGCGGAATAGTTTAGTTTCCCCACGCACGGTCCCACTGCGTTAGCTTCAGCGGGTGATATATTGGGACTCCTGGCAGTTCTCGCAGCTGAACGCATTTTGCCCTGCGGGTGCAATCTCTGAAGTCAGCTCTGCAAGGGACGTCTCACAATGTGAGCAAAACCTTTGCAGGAGTCCAGGACAGCACTGTGACACAGCAGTGTTACAGAATGCAGGAGGCCCTTCAGCCCATCCGGCCAAGATGCTTCGACCATCTAAGTTAATCCCATGAGCCCACGTTTAGCCCATATCGATCCCTTTAAACCTTGTGCAGGAAGGAACTGCAGATGCTGGTTTAAACCCAAGATAGACACGGAAAGCTGCAGGAACCCTGACCCGAAACGACACCTATTCTTTTTTCCAGAGATGGTGTCTGACCCGCTGAGTTACTCCAGCTTTTTGTTTCAATCTGGGTTAAACCAGCATCTGCAGTTCCTTCCTACACAAGGTTTAGAGGGATATCGGCTAAACTTGGACATGTGGGATTAGCTCAGATGGGGCAGCTTGGCCGGCTGGGCTGAAGGGCCTCAGTCATTCTGTAGTACCATTGTGGAGTGCGGAGGGTTATGTTGGGGGAGGCTTGATACAAAACATTAATAATATGCTGAAGTGCTCGATTATTTGCTATTATATGTTACTTCCCTGACTCCTTTCTCATTGGAACTCTGCAATTTGTCACTTTTCACATTTACCTTTAATTACAATATCCCTCATGATCGTCTTTCATCCAGTGTCTTGCTTACATCTTCAATTTTCTTGGATTCCTTTCATTAAGTCATTTTAAATCATTATCATTTCTCCTATTTAAACAATCACTGCTGTAGCATTTTGCAAGATTGTATAAATCTCTTCCCGATTGTATCGTCTGTCTCCCCTGTAGGTAGTGTGTGAGTGTGAGTGTGAGTGTGAGTGTGTGTGTGTGTGTATGAGTGTGAATGTGAGTGTGAGTGTGATTGTGTGTGAGTGTGTGAGTGTGTGAGGGGTGGGAGATTGCAACCTTCACGTGGTCCGCCCTGTTTCGATGAATGCAATCAACCTGGCGTGCACAATCAAATAGAACAAGTTGTCCTACAAATTTAGGCTGTGCGCGCCATACTCAAGAAGAAGAAGTGTGTGTGTACGAGTGTGAGTGTGTGTGTGGTGTGTGTGTGTGAGTGTGTGAGTGTGAGTGTGTGAGTGTGTGTGTACGAGTGTGAGTGTGTGTGTGTGTGTATGAGTGTGAATGTGTGTGTGTATGAGTGTGAGCGTGTATGTGAACGTGTATGCGTGTGTGCATGTGCGCGTGTGTGTGGTCATGTGTGTGCATGTGTGTCTACGTGTGTATGTGTGTTTGTGTACATGTGTTTGCCTGTGTGTGTGCGTGCATGCAAGCATGCGTGTGTGTGTGTATTTTTTGTATATACACGTATTTGTGTGTGCATGTGCTCATGCATGCGTGCGTGTGTATATATGTGTACGTGTGTATGTGCATATGTCTGTGTATGAGCATCATGCACATGTGTGTGTATATATACGTGGGTATGTGTGTGTGTACATGTGTGTGTGTATATACCTGTGTACATGTGCGCATGCATGCGTGTGTGTGTATATATGCGTGTGTATGTGTGTGTGCATATGCGTGTGTATGCATCATGCGCATGTGCGTGTGTGTATATACCTGTGTACATGTGCGTGTGTGTATATACCTGTGTACATGTGCGTGTGTGTATATACCTGTGTACATGTGCGTGTGTGTATATACCTGTGTACATGTGTGTGTGTGTATATACCTGTGTACATGTGTGTGTGTATATACCTGTGTACATGTGCGTGTGTGTATATACCTGTGCACGTATGCGCGTGTAATCACGCCCAGGTGTGTAAGCAACAAAGGATGAGGGGGATCATCAATGATCGGCTTCAGCTTTTCTCCCTCTTAGTCCCCTTCATGTTTTCGGATTGTGAAAGGAAGGTTTTCTACGGGAAAATCACCTTTCCTCTATGGTTGATGCCTGACATACAGAACAGCTCCAGGGCTCTCCGTTTTTCCCAGTTTGCCGGCTCTCTGCACCCACTGAGCTCTGCCTATTGTATTTGTATAACATATTTTTCAAACATTATTTTTGTGTTTTGTTCCAAGTTAGACTCGTGCATTTATTGCTAACTTCCCAGACCAGGGAAAGTAGAAATATTCCACTTATACCTGTGTAATTAATATCCGCTCGTGACGTACCTGTAAGGGTGGCCGGTTGAATAGTAATTTAACAAACCTCGCATTCCATTGTACAACAAACTTGTTAAGGTCCCCAATGCTAGGAATTATTTTGGAATAGTTCACCTTCCACCACAATCCAGTAAGTTTATCATGTCTGCATACTTACATCATGGTCTTCCATATAGTTTCCATTTATGATTAGTACGGGTCAGAGATTATGGGGAGGAGGCAGGAGAATGGGGTTAGGAGGGAGAGGTAGATCAGCCATGATTGAATGGCGGAGAAGACTTGATGGGCCAAATGGCCTAATTTTCCTCCTATCACATGACCGTAGGACCTTAACTAATTTAATAAGGTAGCACGCTGGCGCAGCGGTAGAGTTGCTGCCTCACAGCGCAGGAGACCCGGGTTCGATCCCGGCTACGGGTGCTGTCTGTACGGAGTTTGTACGTTCTCCCCATGTCCTGCGTGGGTCTTCTCTGAGATCTTCGGTTTCCTCCCACACTCCAAAGACGTACAGGTTTGTAGATTAATCGGCTAGGTGTAAATGTAAAATTGCCCCCAGTGTGTGTAGGGTAGTGTTAAGGGCCTGTCCCACCAGCATGCGACTCCATGCGGAGAGCACGATCAAACTAGAAGTGGGGGCCGCGCGGAGGTCGGGTGATCCCTGTGCAGGGCCGTCACCAACAGCATGCGCCTGCGTGCGAAGAGCGAGACCAAACCGGCAGCGGGGGCCGCGCGGAGGTCGGGTGTGTGGCGCGACGCAGCGCGAAGTGAGGTGAACTACACACAGAGAGGGTGGAGCGAAGTCTGAAAGGTAAGTCACGGAGAGGGTCACGCCAGGACAGAGAGGGACACACAGAGAGGGCACGGAGCACACACAGAGAGGGTCACGGAGGCCACACACACAGAGAGGGCCACACAGAGAGGGTCACGGAGAGAGGGCACAGAGGCACACACACAGAGAGGGTCACGGAGCCACACACAGAGAGGGGCCACACACACAGAGCCACACACAGAGAGGGTCACGGGCACGGGCACACACAGAGAGGGTCGGAGACACACACAGAGCCACACACAGAGAGGGGCACAGAGCCACACACAGAGAGGGGCACACAGAGGCACTACAGAGAGGGTCACAGAGAGGGTCACGGAGCCACACTCGAGGCACGAGTGCGTAATGCGTCGAGGCGACTGCGGGCCGATAAGCCATTCCGCGCGGAGTTTTTGAACATGGTCAGTATTTCGGAGCTCCGTGCGATGGCCGGGACGAACTCCGCACAACTCCGCACGGCTCCGGCGATCGAAGTGGGACCGGCCCCGCGACGCCGGACGGCTCAAGCGACCACGTTAGGTCGCGCTCACCGCATGGAGTCGCACGCTGGTGGGACGGGCCCTTTACTGCGCGGGGATCGCTGGTCGGTGCACACTCGGTGGGCCGAAGGGCCTGTTTCCGCGCTGCATCTCGAAACTAAACTAAATCTTCACTGATTGTGTTTGTTTAATTAGTGAGGATTAGTTGAATGGGAAGTATATTAAGCAGGTGGGAATCAATAGCAATCAGAGCAAATTAATGATAATGAGTGGTTATTAGAACAAAAGGTATCTCAGAGGCAAACGCACTAAAAAACAAACTGCTGGATGTACTCAGCGTCTCGAGAAGAATCCCAACCCTTAATGCCATTCCCTTCATTAATTTCCCAGTGATATGATTTTTCCTTCCCCCTCCACATCCCATTCACAATGGGGAGGCAATTCCCAACTTTTCTACCCTCGGGTTTCACAATACACAACTCTTCATCCTTTCGTGCACACGCCTGCCTCTTTATCTCTGACCTTTGTCCAACAATCTGCCGGTCAAATAACCCCCGCACTCACCTGTGTTCACCTATTGGCGACCGTACTCTGCCCCTCCTGCCCCTCTTCCCTTCCAGTTTCCTTCCCCCGCTTCCACCCCTACAATCAGTCTGAAGGAGGGTTCCAACCCAAAACGTCACCTCTCCATGTTCTCCAGCGAAGCTGCCTGACTCGCTGAGTTCCTCCGCCACCATTTTGTGCCTATCCCTAATTCTATTAATTAATTTCCTTCCACTGATGCTGCCTGATCCCTGAGTTGCTCCAGTGTTTTGCTTCTACCAAATGCAGATCTTCGATGCAAACATACATTGACCAGGTTCACTTTTGCAGATTGGCACGGTGGCGCAGCGGTAGAGTTGCTGCCTGACAGCACCAAAGACCCAGGTTCGATCCCGACTACGGGTGCTGTCTGTACGGAGTTTGCACGTTCTCCCCGTGACCGCGTGGGTTTTCTCCGAGATCTTCGCTTTCCTCCCACACTCCAAAGACGTACAGGTTTGTAGGTAAATTGGCCTTGGTAAATGTAAAAATTGTCCCTAGTGCGTGTAGGAAAGTGTTAATGTGCGGGGATCGCTGGTCAGTGCGGACTTGGTGGGCTGAAGGGCCGTCACTGTGCTGTATCTCTAAACTAAACTAAAAACTAAACTAAGATAAACTGAACTAATCTAGATGTGGGGTTAGTTGAACTCCAGCATGCAGACTTAATTCTAACTCATTTTAACACCATGTACATCTTAACTACTTTAATGTAATATTAAGAACTGGGTCTCTGCCTATCTCTCTGCAATTGGATCCTCGACTTCCTCATCCACAGACCACAGCATGTTTGAATTGGCAGAAATACTTCTCCCTCATTAACAATCAGTACGGGAGCACCTCAAGGCTGCGTGCTCAGCCCCCTGCTGTACTCACTCTATACTCATGACTGTGTAGCCGGACACAGCACGAACTTCATCTTCAAGTTCACCTTCATTTTAAGGTGATTTAAGTTAGCTCAAGGGTGCTTCCTTAGGTGAAGGTTGCAGCCTTAAACCAAAGACATGTATGCCTTGAATAGAGACACAAAATGGTGGGGTAAGTCAGCGGGTCGGACAGCATCTCTGGAGAACAGGAATGGGTGACGTTTCGGGTCGAGACCCTTCTTCAGACTGATGTCAGGGGAAGGGGCGGGCCAAAGATAGAATATAGGCGGAGACGGTAAGACGTGGGAGAGCTGGGAAAGGGGAGGGGATGGAGAGAGAGGGAAAGCAAGGGCTATCTGAAGGGTTTCGACCCCGAAACATCACCTATTCCTTTCCTCCAGAGATGCTGTCTGACCCGCCGAGTTACTCCACCATTTTGTGTCCATCTTTGGTTTGGGCGAGCATCCAGAGTTTCGATTAGTACGGGTGTCAGGGGTTACGGGGAGAAGGCAGGAGAAATGGGGTTCGGAAGGAGAGATGGATCAGCCATGATTGAATGGCGGAGTAGACTTGACGGGCCGAATGGCCTAATTCTACTCCTGTCACTTTTGAACTTATGACTTTATCTGCGGTTCCTCCCTTACACGATAGACCTCATCTAGACCTGGTGTCCCAGCACCGCGTTGACTGGGAACGGGGAAGATTGATGTGTGTTGGCGTGAGAGTCGCAAAGGGAATAGTTACACAGTGGGGGAGCAACTCCACAGCTCTCTCCACCTCATTAAATGCAGCCCTTCGCTTCACCAGGAAAGATTTTAATTTCCGAGTCCCTGCCATCATGAGCCCTGTCGGAGTGAGCCTGCATAATTAGTGCCAATCAGACGTTGAATTACAGATCGGTTTGTGCCCACGGAATCTCGGATGGAGAGAGAGAGAGAGAGAGAGAGAGAGAGAGAGAGGCTGCTCGTTTAATTTGGAACGCTGAGCTGCCAGGGAGCAGTGTATCCTCCCGTTAGTCCAGCCTACATTCAAACTGAATTTTACAGGGGTTTGGTGCTACTAAGCGCATCTGCACAAGAATCAACACGTTGGGCACAGCCACAGGCAGCAAATTCTGAATCAGTAAAGGGCCTGTCCCACTTGGGTGTCATTTGCGGGTCATTCGCGCGTTATTCTTAAACTGTGGCCCCTGGTTCTGGACTCCCCCATTATGCGCGCATGGCGTGCATTGCGCGCGCATGGTGCGTGGTGGCGTAGGCAGTGACGCCCGGTTTCCCCCCACGCTCCAAAGACGTAAACGTCTGCAGGTTAATGGGCTTTGGTTAAATTATAAATGCGGGTCAGTGTGGACTCGGTGGGCTGTATCTCTAAATGAAACAAAACGAACGGGTTACAAGGACATTACCAATGTTAGGAATAGATCGGGTAGATGCACAGAGTCTCTTGCCCAGAGTAGATGAAGTGAGCACCAGAGGACATAGGTTTAAGGTGAAGAGGGAAAGATTTAATAGGAATCTGAGGGGAATTTTGTTCACACAAAGGGTGGTGGGCGCATATGGAACGAGCTGCTGGAGGTCATCAAAGAGGTCGATGGCAGTTCACTCAGTCTGAAGAAGGGTCTCAACCCGAAACGTCACCTATTCCTTTTCTCCAGAGATGCTGCCTGGCCCGCTGAGTTACCCCAGCATTTGGCGTCTATCTCCGGTGTAAACCAGCATCTCCAGCTCCTTCCTACACACCAGGTATTTCCATGACGGAAACAACTCTGAAACGGACAGCCATTAGAGAGCAGAAGAATCTGAAGGTGATGCGTGCACTGTGGTTAGGAAAATAGTGTCCAACTCCCAGCGCCGTTAGCAACCAGGCTGTCAGCATTCAAGGTGAACCACTATAATCTAGCTCAGGAGGTGAGCAGGAGGTGACTGTTATGAAAAATATATTGTCACCGCGAGATGTAAAACAAATGAGGCCACCGATTGTGAGGAGACGTGAGATGGAACAACAAAGAACTTTGAGAGAAGTGAACTGATATTGTGAAAGAGACATTAGAAATCTGATCCTGTTTTACACGTGTTTTTGTCCGTTTGACTGAGCGACACAAACGCGGTGACTGTTCACGCGGTGGCTCAGTGACGCAGCCCAGACCATCGCACAAACCGACCTCCCTTCCACTGACTCCATCTACACCCCACGCTGCCTCGGCAAGGCCAGCAGCATCATCAAGGACCAGTCGCACCCCGGCCACTCCCTCTTCTCCCCTCTCCCACCGGGCAAAAGGCTTAGCAGCGTGAAAACGCACACCTCCAGGTTCAGGGCCAGTTTCTTCCCAGCTGTTATCAGGCAACTGAACCATCCTACCACAACCAGAGAGCAAGTGCTGAACTACCATCTACCTCATTGGTGACTCTCGGACGATCCTTGATCAGACGTTACTGGGTTTGACTTACACTATTATAATACATTATTCCCTTATCATGTATCTGTACACTGTAAATGAGTGATTGTAATCATATATTGTCTTTCCGCTGGTGCACAAAGATGCTGGAGAAACTCAGCGGGTGCAGCAGCATCTATGGAGCGAAGGAAAGAGGCAACGTTTCGGGCCGAAACCCTTCCTTCCGCTGACTGGTTAGCACGCAACAAAAGCTTTTCACTGGACCTCGGTACACGTGACAATAAACTAAACTAAACTAAGGGCCGCTGCCTCACAGATTTGATCCTGACCTCCGGTTCTGTCTGCGTGGAGTTTGCACGTTCTCCCTGGGACCGCGTGGGTTCCCTCCGGGTGCTCCGGTTTTCTCCCTCGCCGCAAAGACGTGCGGCCTTGTAGGTTAATTGGCCCTCTTGTGAAAAAAAATCCCCCTTGATGTGCGGGCAGTGGGATAGCATAGAAGTAGTGCGAATGGGTGATCGAAGGCAGGCGTCGACTCGATGGAGCGAAGGGCCTGTTCCCACTCTGTTTCTCAAACCTAAACCAAATGTCATTTGATGGGATCGGTTTGGAGAAGAATGAGGGCCTGGCGGCTTGCTTCAAACTTCCTTTTGTTACAAAAGAGACAGATTCCTGATATTTCTCAAACTCTCTAAACTCACGACTGAGCAAACTCTGGCATGGAGCCCAGTTTTCACAGAGTATTGACACTGGCTCATGTTTCTCATGGCCTGGATTTGATTGCAGTAGTCATCCTAGATTAGACTGCTCTGAAATCTAAACTAATGCTGGAACATCCATTGCCAGTTTGCAATGAAAGCGCATCACATGACCTGTTCTTGTATATTTAAACGGACAAGGAAGGTATAAATCGATCCACCCCTTCCTTTGCACCTGTGAAGGAACTTCCAGGAAGATAATGAGTGACAATATTAAATTATTTCATCTCCTCACACAAAGCAAAGGGAAACATTAGAACTCTTGTCTTCTTCCATTCTTCCATTCTTCACCCTTATTTTTCCACCACTCTCTATTCTTCCTGATATTCCCTGGCTTTGGTTTCAGTAAAATTGTAAATGATCCCGTGTGTGTGTGTGTGTGTGTGTGTGTGTGGGATAGTGCTAGTGTTTCTCAGCCAACAGCCTGTCTGTTTTTTTCATCTTTTTTTAGTGTGTTTTAAAAGTTTGTGTAAATGCTCTCCGGTTTGTTTTATGTGGGGGGAGGGTGTGGGGGGAGGGGGAAACTTTTTTTCCAATCTCTTACCTTGCCGGAGATGCGATTGTTTTCCGAGTCGCATCTCCGGTCGCTCTGTGGCCTAACATCGTGGAGCTGGAGGCCTCCTCGGACTGGCTTTGAGCCCCAACGCCGTGCGTGGACCTAACGCACCAGCCTGGGATTGCCTGCGGACTTTACCATCGAGAGCTCGCAGTCGGGAGAGGCCGAGCCGGGAAGCTCCAGCGACACAGAGGCTCCACCAGCCCCGACGCGGGGGGGGGGGGGGGGGGGGGCTGACAACCCCCCGATGATGGAGCTGATCACCCTGACGTGAAGGTCCCAAACGCCGCCGGCTACGCGAGTCAAGATCGTCCCGTCAACGGAGGGCTCGATGCCCCCGACCGCGGGAGAGCAAAGAAGGGAAGAGATTTAACTTTTCTTCGCCTTCCATCACAGTGAGGCATGTGGAGGTCACCGTGGTGGATGGGGCTCATGTTGTGGACCTCCCCGTGGTGAGCCCCGTCAGCTGACCTCAGTCAGGCCAACACAACAAACAGAGACAGCAGCAGCGGCCGCAGCTTGGCGCCAACCCGGAGCATGCGCCCTTACTGCGGCGGGCACCTACGGATGTCGAACCGGATGGCACCACCTTGCTGCTGCTCAAACGCAACAAGAAGCAGACGGTGGTGGATGTTGATGTTAAAATTTATTTTGTGTGTTCCGTTGCTTTTTATTTGCACGACTGACTTGGCAAATGTTGCAAAACATACTTGGCTGATAAAGTATTATTGTGATTGTGATGGTGATTGTGTGTCGGGGGCGATCACCAAGATGGGCCGAAGGGCCTGTTTCTGCGCTGTATCTCTTTATAATAATTCTGCCCCCCATGACGAATGAAATTAAGAAGAAGGTGCAGTTTCCTGCAAATTAGCCGCTGATTAAATGTAATCGAGTGTGGCTGTGAGAATATTTGGTGATTCTAATCCTTAGTTCGAAGGGGTTGGCGAACATGAAGTCAGACAAACTCGCTTTGCTTGCCTGGGACTTTTGCTGCCACTTCCTATGAAGCATTGTAAACATATTCTGCCTGGATGAGGCAATGGAGATAACATTTGGTTGATTTCTGGAGTCAGGTGGTCGCCAAGAAAAGAAAGATTGAGTGAGATCAGTCCACACTCACAGGGGTTTAGGAGAACGCTTCTCTGTGGATTGTCACCTTGTCGTGGTGGAGCAGCTTGTGTGGACCTGAGACCCTGAGGGCGATGCCGTCTGGAGCCGTGCTCCTGGTAGGGCCACCCATGGCGGTAAGGTCGAGGGGGAGGTCCCTGACAAAGAGCCAATCCAACCAAGACCTCGACGGTGGAACAGGCGGAGGACGATGGCCGACTTTAGTGGAGCGTCACAGCGGCTGGGAAGGCGGATGGAGGCTGCAGCAGAAAATGGTCCCCGGTCGTCTTGGACTCCGTGCCACTGGATCCCGACCCAGATCTGTCAAGGACCGTGGGGTGGCTGTCTGTGCACCAGTCTCCCCACGTTAAACAAAGTCACGCACAGGCATCCTCCATGATCCTATAAAGAGGATCTGGTTCTGTACTCGTACTATTTTCGAGCGACAGCCGATGATGAGACGAATGAAAAGTTAAAATCAATCGATATACGAGTCCAGAACCAGAGGGCAGAGTCTCGCATGAAAGGGCTGGCCACTTTGTGTGAGATTTCTCTTCCACGAGGTTGTAAATCTTTACCTAGGCGGACTGTGAAGACCAGCGGCTGATAGATGTTTGGAAAGCAGAACAACCAGGGGATGCTAAGGGGCTGAGACTGAAACATGTTTGGATGCTGGCGAGGACCGGAGGATGTGTCAGAAAGAACTGCCGATGCTGGTAAAATCAAAATGCTGGGGTAACTCAGCGGGTGAGGCAGCATCTATAGAAAGAAGGAATGGGCGACGTTTCGGGTCGAGACCCTTCTTCAGACTGATCGGAGGATGACAGGAGTGAGGTGCAACGATGATTGGAGCCAGAGGGTCGACCATAATGTTTACTGAACGATGAAACATCAGCTATCCTGTTTCACAAGGGCATAAGGAATAGGAGTTGAATTAGGCCATTCGGCCCATCAAGTTTATTCCACCATTCAATCAAGGCTGATCTATCTCTCCCTCCTAACCCCATTCTCCTGCCTTCTCCCCATAACCTCCGACACCCGTACTAATCAAGAATCTATCTATCTCTGCCTCAAAAAAAACCCACTGACTTGGCCTCCGCAGCCTTCTGTGGTTTCGATTCCTTAACCCCTTGTTCCCACACCATGAAAGCTGAATATATGAAGAAGGGCCTCGACCCGAAACGTCACCCTTTCCTTCTCTCCAGAGATGCTGCCTGTCCCGCTGAGTTACTCCAGCTTTTTTGTGTCTATCCTCAGTTTAAACCAGCATCTGCAGTTCCTTCCTACACAAATGTTTCACGCTCCCATGCCAGAGAGCAGAAAGCAGAGCGAGCACATGCATGTGACACTTTGCTCCAGTATGCTCCTATTCTGACAACAACACAGCGCCCGCAGTTTCTCCCTACACAAACAACTCCCTCAGATTCAGTTGACTGTGTGGAGTTTGCATGTTCACCCCGTGACACGCGTGGGCTTTCTCTGGGATCTCCGGTTTCCTCCCGCACTCCATAGACGTTACAGGTCTGTAAGTTAAAATGTAAAGTGTGCCAAGTGTGTGTAGGATAGTGTTAGCGCGCGGGGATCGCTTGTCAGTGCCGACTTGGGCCGAAGGGCCTGTTTCCGCGCTGTATCTCTAAACTAAGCTGAACTAAACGCAGGGCAGATCTCACCGTCTAACGGGCACTGCAGTTCATAACGTATCAGTATCGGAACTGGAGGCAGATCGTGAGTGAGCGCAGGCTTTGAGCTTTACTCTCACCCTGACCTTAGATGTTGGACCTTAGAGATACAACATGAACCAGGCCCATCAGGCCCGCGCCAACCAGCTATCACCCCATACACTCGCACTATCTGACACACCACGGACAATTTTCAAGTTTTCAGTTCAGTTCAGTTCAGTTTAGTTTATTGACACGTGTACCGAGGTCCAGTGAAAAGCTTTTTGTTGCGCGCCAACCAGTCAGCAGAAAGGCAACACATGACCACAATCGATCCATTTACAGTGTGTAGACACATGACGTGGGAATAATGTTTAGTGCAAGGTAGAGCCAGCAAAGCCCGGTCAAGGTACGGTCCGACGGGACATTTTCTTACCTGCTCCTCGACCGAAGAAGGGTTCCGATCCGAAACGTCACCTATTCCTTCTCTCCAGAGATGCAGCCTGACCTGCAGTGTCTCTCTTCAGCATGAACCAGCATCTCATAAATTATAGGAGAAGAATTAGGCCATTCGGCCCATCAAGTCTACTCCGCCATTCAATCATGGCTGATCTATCTCTCTCTCTCAACCCCATTCTCATGCCTTCTCCCCGTAGCCCCTGACACCCGTGCTACTCTGCACCGCCTTCCTGCTCAAATGAGTGTGTTCACCTTTGCCGAACTATCCCAGAAGTTGGTAGACAATGAGTCACGCACCGACGAATATTTATCAACATAAACATAATTATCGCTGTTTAAATATGTAATGGGTATAAATGATTGTAGTCTGGTTAACCCAACAGTTCAAATAAGAAATAATTAGTTGAAGTTTTTAAATGGAATTGCAGGTTGGAAAGGCAATTCAGTGCTGTCATCATAATTTAGCATTAAGTCGATCACTGATTATCAAATTACATTTGAGAGGAATATCGTTTATGAGAAGGATTTAAATTGGAGTAATGAATTTTCCATTAACTTTCAGATGATTGACAAACATTGGAATAGGTGAGAACATCGTTGCTCTGAATATTAATTTTTCTGGATCTGCATCGCTGTTCCAGGCGTGGACTCCCATACATCGGCGAGACCAAGCGCAGGCTCGGCGATCGTTTCGCCCAACACCTCCGCTCAGTCCACCTAAACCTACCTGAACTTCCTAATGCTCAACACTTTAACTCCCCCTCCCATTCCCACACTGGCCTTTCCGTCCTGGGCCTCCTCCATTGTCAGAGTGAGGCCCAGCGCAAATTGGAGGAACAGCACCTCATATTTCGCTTGGGCAGCTTACACCCCAGTGGTAAGAACATTGACTTCTCTAACTTCAAGTAATCCTTGCTTTCTCTCTCTCTCCATCCCTCCCCTCTTCCCAGTTCTCCGACCAGTCTGACTGTCCTCCTTTACATTTTATCTCTGTTTGCTTTGTTGCCTTCTCCCAGCTAACAACGATCTAATCCACATTTTCCCTGATCTCCATCCCTGTTGTCTCGTTTTCACACCTCACATTTCCTTATCTCTGTATCTCCCTCTCCCCGATCCAGTCTGACGAAGGGTCTCGACCCAAAACGTCACCCATTCCTTCTCTCCAGAGATGCTGCCTGTCCCGCCGAGTAAAGGGCCTGTCCCACTTTCCCGAGTTACTCACAAATTCTCCTGAGTTTTCCCCTCGGTTCAAACTCAGAGAATGTCCGTAGCGAGTCCGTAAGAGACCGTAGGAGTCCGTAGATATATCGTAGCGCCTTGTTATGCCAGCCGTAGGTATTCGGGGCATCAGGTAAGTCCGGATATTTTTTTCCAGCCTGTCAAAGAAGTCCACGAGTGAAAAGACAGTCGGGAGGAGGAGTTCGTAGATCTCAAAAATCTTGATTTTTTTTTTAAGGTCCTTTCAACTCGGCAGAGGACTCGGGAAAGTGGGACATGCCCTTTACTCCAGCATTTTGTGTCTACCTTCAGTAGAGTTTTCACACTCAGTGGCAGACATGAAATGAGAGCGTGGCCTCATGAGTTTAGTTGACGATGATTGTCCTCTACAGAACCAAGGCACCATCACCCGTGGCAGGACATCAGGTCGATGAGACCAGGTAATGGCTGGCTGACGTGCTTCACTTTGATCCACTGCTTCCCACCGAGCATCTGCGCGGACGCCATTGCCCACGCCACACGTGGCAACGCTTTCTTTCATTTCACCCCTGCCACCTGGAAGAAGGTACAGGAGCCTGAAAACTGTAACGACCAGGTTCAGGAACAGCTTCTTCCCAACAACCATTCTCTATGGAACACCTCGAACTCCGACCACACTCGGATCTGCAAACTGCCTTGGTTGCATTAGGGGCTTAGTTTAGTTGAGTTTAGTTTCGTTTAATATAGTTGAGTTGAGATGAGTTTATTATTGTCACCTTTACTGAGGTACAGTGAAAAACTTTCTTAAGGGGCTGTCCCACTGTACGAGCTAATTCAAGAGTTCTCCCGAGTTTTCCCTGATTCGAACTCGGAGAATTACGGTAACAGCCGCTCGTAGGTACGCGGGGCTCTCGTAGACATTTTTCAACATGTTGAAAAAACTTCATGAGTCTTCACGAGCTTTCCCGAGTACATGCCGTTAGCGTTACGAGCCGCTAAGAGACGCCCCCGAGCTCCGACGTACCCGCTACGTACATTCTACGTGCTTACCACAAGTTTGATTTTTTTTTAAACTCGGGAGAGCTCTTGAATTGGCTCGTACAGTGGGACAGGCCTATTATTCCCTGCGTTCCAGTCAGTAAAAAGACTGCGCAAGATGACAATCAAACCATCCACAGTGCACAGATACACAGATCCAGGGTTCGATCCTGACTGTGGGTGCTGTCTGTACGGGGTTTGTACGTTCTCCCCGTGACTGCGTGGGTTTTCTACGAGAACCTTGGTTTAGTCCCCACACTCCAAAGACGTGCAGGTTTGGAGGTTAATTGGCTTGGTATAAAAATATAAAAATTGTCCCAGGTAAAGGATAGTGTTAAAGTGCGGGGCTCGCTGGTCGGCGTAGACTCGGTGGGCCGAAGGGCCTGTTTCCACGTTATAAATCTTAAGTAAACTAAACTAAACTAGCTTCACCTCTTGAAATAAACATCCGACATCAGACCAGATTAAGCTGATTTATATTTGCTCCCATTTTAACATGAGGGCTGAACTTCCAGTTTGGGAGCATATCCAAGGGAATGTGTGGGACAATTTCCCAACATTTCTTATCTGCCTTTATCTGTTGTCCAGACAGTTGTAAAAAAAAGAGGACGAAACAGAATGACAATGTGGAAAGCAAAACGCACTTTTGTTCCTGTTTGTCCAGTCCGAGACATCACCACTGTCACACTCAGTCTTCCTGGATGTGCCCTATAAAGGAGTGGTGGGGACTATTTTAATAACTAGTAGCCTGCGAAAAATAGGCCAGCTATTATGTAGGTCAACTAAATGCAATCAGCATCAGCTCTGGCAGCGGTCATGAAAGCATTCTGCACAATTCTCCAGAATATAATCTTAAGTGGTTCCTAAGAGCGGCCTCTGTGAAATTTAGCTGCAAAATATACAGAGAACTGTGCTTTGGAAATTGAATCCAGATTTTTCACCAGAAGCAAGGACAGACAAAAATCTGACATTTAGATGTTGAAGAAGGAACTGCAGATGCTGGAGAATCGAGGGGACACAAAAGGCTGGAGAAACTCAGCGGGTGCAGCAGCATCTAAGGAGCGAAGGAAGGGTCTCGACCCGAAACGTCGCCTATCTCCTTCGCTCCTTAGATGCTGCTGCACCCGCTGAGTTTCTCCAGCCTTTTGTGTACCCCCAGACATTTAGATGCCATTTTTGGGTCGAGACTGAAGAAGTCTCGGCCCGGAACGTCACCCATTGCTTCTCTCCAGAGATGCTGCCTGACCCGCTGAGTTACTCCAGCATTTTGCGTTTATCTTCGGTGTAAACCAGCACCTGCAGTTCCTTCCGATCCATAATCAGACATGGTCCTTGTATAATGCAGGCTTTGCTTTAGATCTGAACTATTTCTATGAATTGCCACATGCAAAGCCCTCCTTGGTGTGAGATTTTCAAAATCCAGTCGAGCTTTGGGGAAGAATTAGATGGGAAAATAAAAGGGCACATTAAACTCTGTTAATTTGGACTCGCAAGCTTTTTGAATCGCAAGCTCATACTCAAGTCATGAGTCAAGAGTGTTTTATTGTCATATGCCCCAGATAGGACAATGAAATCCTTGCTTGCTGCAGCACAACAGAACATGTAACCATAGTGCATAACGGGAGAGGAAATGTTCAGTGTGTGTATGGCAACAGTGAGATGAGTGTGTGGCCAGGATGGTGTGGGTCTTTGACGATGCTGGCTGCCTTGATGAGGCAGCGACTTCGACAGATCCCTTCGATGGTGGGGAGGTCAGAGCCGGTGATGGGCCGGGCAGTGGTCGCCACTTTTTGCGGACTTTTCCGCTCCTGGACGCTCAGGTTGCCGACCCAGGCCACGATGCAACCGGTCAGTATGCTCTCCACTGTGCCCCTGTAGAAGTTCAAGAGAATCCTCTTTGAACTCATGCTCATACTTACTTTATTAGCCCAGTATGTGTTGCAACATACGAGGAGTTTGATGTGCCGTATGGTCATACTAATAAAAAGCAACACGAACCCACAAAACACATTTTGACGTGAACATCCACCACAGTGACTCCTCCGCATTCCTCACTGTGATGGAAGGCGAAGAAAAGTTCAAATCTCTTCCCTTCTTTGTCCTCCAGCGGTCGGGGGGGGGGGGGCGCGAACCTTCCGTTCACGGGATGATCTCACTCCCGCAGCCGGCGGCGAGCCTCCTCGTCGGGGCGGTCAAGCTCCTGCATCGTTATCGGGGGGGGGGTGACCTCAGCTACCCCGCGCCGGGCGATCTAGCTCGGGTCAGGGCTAGTTGACATTGCGTGGCTTCCGGAACATCCCGACGTTGGTCTCTCCCTTATCTCACTTACAAGTGAGGGGAATAGGATAATCAATCGCTTTAAAATTCCCAATTACTTCGTACATTATCCACTTTAAATTGCTGATCTCGTAGTCTGCCGGCAAATGTTTATCAATATAATCAATTAAGCACAAAGTGGATTAATGGCAATATAAATCTGCTTTTACTCTGCCCTAATAATGGCCCAGTTTTCCTCGAAAGTTAGATTGTAGATCATCGAGTAAAGTAAACGGTGCTTCTGCCGTCAAATACAAACCTATTCTAATCCCATTTCTCGATCCTCTTCCCATAATCTTCTACGACATAATGTCCAGTGTTTATTTTAATATTCCTTTAAATGATTCAAGTTCATACGTTTATAAGTGATAGGAGCAGAATTAGGCCATTCGGCCCCTCAAGTGTACTCTTGGTTGATCTATCCGTCCCTCCTAACCCCATTCTCCTGCCTTCTCCCATAACCCCGCGACAACTGTACTAATCAAGAATCTATCTATCTCTGCCTTAAAAAAATCCATTGATTTGACCTCCACAGCCGTCTGTGTCAATGAATCCCACAGATTCACCACCTGCCCGCTCCACCCCCTCAGACAACAAGTTCCAAGCCCCCTGGGTAAATGCTTCCCATTGTCTACTCTATCTAAGCCCCTCAGTCACATCACCGCGAGCCTTCTCCAGTCGAACGAAAGCAGAGACCACCGATCATTGACAAGGTTTGTACAACTCGTCCTCACCATCCCCGCATCCAACAATGGACCATTGTGGGCTCCACCTTTCCTGGATCATCGTTGCCTTTTTGCATATCTTACATTCATTCGTCCAATGAACCTACTATGTCCCTCGGTTCCCGTTCCCCTGAGTCTCAGTCTGAAGAAGGGTCTCGACCCAAAGCATCACCTATTCCTTTTCTCCAGAGATTGCCCAATTGCCCCCCCCCCACCCAATCTCCCCCCCCCCCAATCTCCCCCCTCCACGATCTGCCCCCCTCCCCCCTTCACCAATCTCCCCATCTCCCCCCATCCCCTCCCCCTCCCCAATTCCCCCCTCCCCCTCCCCCCCCCCAATCTCCCCCCCCCCCAATCCCCCCCTCACCAATCTCCCCCTCCCCAATTCTCCCCCTCCCTCCCAATCTCCCCCCTCACCAATCTCCCCCCTCACCAATCATTCTCTCCCCCCTCCCCATTCTCCCCCCCTCCCCAATCTCCCCCTCCCCCTCTCCCCATTCTCCCCCCCCCCCCCCATCTTTGCACACCCCCTATCCTTTCCACTTGTCACTTTAATTTCATGTTTCATGTATTTTGTGTTGTTATGTCTGTTGGCAGATCAGTTTCCCTCCTGGGATAAATGAAGTTCTATCGTATCGTATCGTAGACTGAGTACTCCAGCTTTTTGTGTCTATCTAAGGCCTTCTACGTACTTCTTTGAATCACAGCTGTTCCCTCAACTTGAGAGAGAGGGGTGTGAGGATTAATAAACTTAAGGGCCTGTCCCACTTACGCGACCTTTACAGGCGACTGCCGGCACCCGTCACAGAGCGCCAACATTTTTCAACGTGTTGAAAATTCAGCGGCGACCAGAAAGATGCTACGACTCTTTAGAGACCTGTCACAACCGTACAGGCTGTAGGGTCACGAGCGGTCTCCTATAGTCGTGAGAGGTCACCCGCGACATGTCGCCAGGGGTCCGCCTGTATGGTCGTGAGAGTCTGCAGCATGACATTTTTATTTGAGTTTGCTCCCTGTGCGTTCTCTCAGGGTCAACTGCAGACCCAGTCAGGCAGCTCTATTAAAGATCTATTTTAGTTTTAGTGATGCAGCGCGGAAACAGGCCCTTCGGCCCGCCGGGTCCGGGCCGCCCAGCGATCCCTGCGCATTAACACTATCCTACACGCACTGGGTCACTTACATTTATACCGCACCAATTAACCTACCAACCTGACTGTACGTCTTCTGAGCGTGGGAGGAAACCGAAGGTCTCGGAGAAAACCGGCGCAGGTCACGGGGAGAGCGGACACAACTCCGTACGGACAGCGCCCGTAGTCGGGTTCGAGCCTGGGTGTCCGAGGCCACAAGCGCTGTAAAGGCAGCGACTCCACCCCTGCGCCACCGTGCCGCCCTTAACCTCCGGTGAATACAAGCCCCCTCTTTCCGATCTTTCCTCACACCACAGTCCCGCCATCCCGGGGGTTAACCTCGTGAACCTACGCTCAAACTAGGAGGCCAAAACTGCACACAATACTCCAGATGCGGGTCTCACCATTCACACCATTAGAGGCGCTGATGAGCTTTCTTAATAATTGCATCTGTGTTTTCGGACCAGGAATTTCAAGCTCTTGACCCTTTCAACCATCGACCCGTTGATATAAACGGGACTGTGGGTCCCCATCCTACTCCTTCCAAAGTCCACAATCAGTTCCTTGGTTTTGCTGGTGTTGAGGGCCAGGTTATTGTGCTGGCACCATATGGACAGTTGCTCGATCTCTCTTCTGTACTCCGACTCATCCCCATCAGTGATACGTCCCACTACAGTGGTGTCGTCAGCGAACTTGATGATGGAGGTCGCACTGTGACCGGCTACGCAGTCATGAGTATAGAGTGAGTACAGCAGGGGGCTGAGCACGCAGCCTTGAGGTGCTCCTGTGCTGATTGTTATCGAGTCTGACACATTTCCACCAATACGAACAGACTGTGGACTGTGAATGAGGAAGTTCGAGGATCCAATTGCAGAGGGATGCGCAGAGACCCAGTTCTGCGAGTTTGGTAACCAGCTTGGAGGGGATGATCGTGTTAAATGCCGAGCTGTAGCCAATGAATAACAGCCTGACATACGAGTTTTTGTTGTCCAAGTGGTCCAGAGCGGAGTGGAGGGCCAGCGAGATCGCGTCCACCGTTGATCTGTTGTGGCGGTAAGCGAACTGCAGTGGGTCCAGGTTCTTGTCGAGGTAGGAGTTGATTTGCGCCATGATCAACCTCTGGAAGCACTTCATCACCACAGGCGTTAGTGCCACAGGTCGATAGTCATTGAGGCACGTCACCTTGCTCTTCTTGGGCACCGGTATTATTGATGCCCTTTTGAAGCAGGTGGGAACCTCAGACCTCAGAAGTAACAGGTTGAAAATGTCCGTAAAAACTCCAGCCAGTTGGTCCGCACAGGTTTTTAAAACGCGACCAGGTATGCCATCAGGTCCAGACCCTTTTCGAGGGTTCACCCCCCCTGAAGGCTCTGAACCTTTCTTTCCGTCGAGGGGATCTACCACAGTCGCTGCCTCAAAAAGGCTGGCAGCATCATCAAGGCCCCACACCACCCTGGCCACACACTCATCTCCCCGCTACCTTCAGGTAGAAGGTACAGGAGCCTGAGAACTGCAACGACCAGGTTCAGGAATAGCTACTTCCCCACAGCCATCAGGCTATTAAACCTGGCTCGGACAAAACTCTGAACATTAATACCCCTCCATCTGTTATTTGCACTTTATTAATTTATTAATTAATGTGTGTATTTAAGTATATAACTGTAGTCAATGCCGACTATGTTCTGTTGTGCTATGCAAAGAAAGAATGTCATTGTCCTGTCAGGGACACATGACAATAAACTCTTTTGAATTTGACTTTGACCATCAACCGAGTCCCATGATGTGTGACTGATTGTTTGGTCTTCATTTTGCCCGACAATAAAATGTTCTCGGAAAGATTTTCCAACAACTGTTGATCGGTGGGTCAACCCTGAAGCATAAATCAGAGAGAGAGACCATGTAAGCCAATCTACGGAAGCATGATCAATGGTATCATCAACATCAAGATCAAATAACACCATTGACATGGAGGGAAAAAACCCAAAGGACTTCATAGGAATATTATCAAACAATTCTTGACATCTAAACACAAGTGAGGATATCAAAGCTGAGAGATCCATTTTAAAGACCATCTTGAAAGAGGAAAGAGACATCAAAAAACAGAGAGGTCTGTTTTGGAAATTATATATATTAGAGTCGAGAGACTCGGGCAGCTGGAGAAGACGTTGATCTTTTTGATAAATGAGAACAGTGATTCAGGGATTGGGAGGGACAACGATGGAATTAGGAGGAAGCAGATTGCGAGCGTCAACCCATCAGACAGGCTGAATCCAGATTTCCGCACTTTCCTATTTCCAGGAGATTGGAAAATGTCGGAGTGAAGGTGAGACTTCGCTGGAAACGAAGGGTCAACTCCTACAGACCGCTATCTCAAGGTGAACAGCGGACAAGGTCAAGTGTTGCCGAAACGGAACAGTTAAATTCTTACTTGTAGCAGCACAACAGAATATGTAAACATAGTTTATATAGTTGTATAGGGCTCTGGTGTGACCACATCTGGAGTATTGTGTACAGTTTTGGTCTCCTAATTTGAGGAAGGACATCCTTGTGATTGAGGCAGTGCAGCGTAGGTTCACGAGATTGATCCCTGGGATGGCGGGACTGTCATATGAGGAAAGATTGACAAGACTAGGTTTGTATTCACTGGACTTTAGAAGGATGAGGGGGGGATCTTATAGAAACATGTACAATTATAAAAGGACTGGACAAGCTAGATGCAGGAAAAATGTTCCCAATGTTGGGCGAGTCCAGAACCAGGGGCCACAGTCTTGGAATAAAGAGGAGGCCATTCAAGACTGAGGTGAGAAAAAACGTTTTCACCCAGAGAGTTGTGAATCTATGGAATTCCCTGCCACAGAGGGCAGTGGAGGCCAAGTCACTGGATGGATTTAAGAGAGAGGTAGATAGAGCTCTAGGGGCTAGTGGAGTCAAGGGATATGGGGAGAAGGCAGGCACGGGTTATTGATTTGGGACGATCAGCCATGATCACAATGATCACAATGAATGGCGGTATGCTGGCTCGAAGGGCCAAATGGCCTCCTCCTGCACCTATTTTCTATGTTTCTATGTTTCTATAGTACTCTCTAAGCACCATAGCCGACAACAGAAAATACTATATATAAATGAGTGCGTGCGTGCGTGTGTGTGTATGTATATAATGGTTTTTTTATTATTGTGGTGTTTACAGCGCACTTCTCTTCATCTTCTTCTTCCGGGAGCACACTAGGTGCACGGAGAACCAGCTGGGAACAGACTTCACTGCTGCGCCGAACACCACAGCCCCACCCGGCTCGGACCTGCCCCCAAAGAGTGGGTCGCCCTGAACCGGCTCCGTACAGGGGTCGGCCGGTTCAACGGCCAACATGCATCGCTGGGGGGGGGCTGCGTTCATCTGCAGCCTGCGAGTGTGGAGCAGACCAGCAAACAGCGCAGCAGCGAGACATTTCCGACGGCGCAGTCGTCCGTTCCCCCCGGTGGAGGGGTCGACCTCACGGCCCTCGACAACAGCACATGGACCTGGCTACATAACCTCTGCTGCGTCAAACGCAAGAAGACTGAGTCCTATGTCACCTATTTTCTATGTTTCTATGTTTACATATCTGTTCTCCTGCTGCATTTGTATATATATATATATATGTATATATATGTATATATATATATATATATATGTATATATGTGTGTGTGCATGTGTGTGCATATATATATACACACACACACACACATACATATACACGCACACACATACATATATACATACTGTATACTATATATAGATGCACACCCACACAGCAAACAAAGAATATTATTCCAAGTCTATGCAGTTTGGAGCTTATTTGTAATGTTGTAATGAGTGGTCACTGACCTTTCCCTTCTCCACAAATGCTGTCTGACAAGCTGAGTATTCCCAGCGTGTTTTCTATTTGTAACCCTGCAGGTTTGGTGTTTTTCTGCAGCTCCACAGAACTGGGCCCTTTGTACAACCACTCACACCTCATGGAAGAACTGACCAGCACTCACCTGGAAAGAGAACTCGCATTTACCTCCGTGAATAGAAATGAAACGTGTCTGAGGAAGGGTCTCGGCCCGAGACGTCACCCGTCCCCTCTCCCCAGAGATGCTGCCTGTCCCGCTGAGTTACCCCAGCATTTGGTGTCTAGAATTGATTGCAATATAATACATAATATATATATATAATAATAATAATATTGCTTCCCTGGATCTTGGAAATCTTCATCTTTTCGGTAAGATGAGGACGTAATCAGTGTCACGGCAAGGGGCATGTTTAATAATGTGGAACCCATTAATTAATAAGCACTACGGACAGAAACAATGGAATCCAAAGCGGAAGGATCCATAGAGAGTTTGCACTAATCAAACACAAATCAATGTCTTTGTTAATTGAAGTTGTCAAAATGCCACCAGGAATGGCTGAGCTGCCAGATGTGATGCTGTTGGCCTCTAGCCAGCGACAGCTGTCAGGAGATGTGGAGACCATGTCAAGCTTGGCCTTTGACTTCCTGCCCATCTCGGCAACACTTCTTACCCCGCCTCTTTGTTCTGGTCAGACGTCAGTGAATATAACAAAAACGATTCCTGTCCCAGGATGTTGATTTCTCTCACTTCAGGTCGCCCCGGCGTTCCCTCTCTCTCTATCCCTCCCCCACCCAAGTCGCACCAGCTTCTCGTTTTCACCCCGCAAGCTGCTTACGACGGCCTGTTTCCTTTATCATCGTTTCCTTTTGCATATCTTTCATTCATTGTTCTTTATCTCATTGTTCTATATCTCGAGAGATGTAGGCAATGAGATGAAGAACAGAATATCTCTCGTTTTCCTTTATCCCTAACCAGTCTGAAGCAAAGACCCTACAGCGAGCAAGATGGTTCACTCGACGAAAAAGACGTAGTGCGGTCATGGGCAGATTCATGGGTAATTTTCGGCCCCATTTCCGTAACCGGCTTCCGTCTCCGCACCAAAGATCCCGTAAGATACTAGTGCGGGGACGGAAGCCGGTTACTGAAACATCCTCGTAAAAATAAAAGTTATTTGGTAAAAATCTTCTCCTCATTTTCAGAATTATAATTTATTAACACAAACTGTTCCCCCCGCAACGTTGATCACACTGCGAGTCGGGTCGGGTCGGGTCGGGTCGGGTCGGGTCGGGTCGGGCGGGTCGGGTCGGGTTACGGAAATGGATGAAAAAAAGGCCCACGTTCCGTTCCGTTGCGTACTACACGTCAGCCCGTTGCATTTAGCAGGAGTGGTCTATCTTGCTCTGCTATAGGATCTTAGGTCTGAAGAAGGGTCTCGACCCGAAACGACACCCATTCCTTCCCTCCAGAGATGCTGCCTGGCCCGCTGAGTTGCTCCAGATTTTTATGTCTATTTTCCTTTAATTGCTTCAGGTGTTTTTTGCCCTGGTCACTATATTGGGTATGGGTTTATAGGTTAATTGGCTTGGTAAAATTGTAAATGGTCCCTAGTGTGTGTAGGATAGTGTTAGTGTGTGGGGATGGCTGGTCGGCTCGGACTCAGTGGGCCGAAGGGCCTGTTTCCGTGCGCTCTGTAGTCGAAACGAAACTGAATTTGCTGAGAGTTGCAAAATACCTCCATACCTCCAGTTCCCAACATACGATCATACATAAGAAAAAAATAAAATTCTACCATCTTAGTAATACCTTTCCCTTGAGGATTTCTTGCTGTGTGTTTACTAATTAAGCATGCCCCTTTTAAAGACAAGACAAGATCTAAAATAGACTCACCTCAGTTAGTTCCGTGACACAACGCTCCAGTGAACTGCTTTGATTGCATTTAGTGAACTCACTCTCCAAACCACTGCCAATCTGGTGTGTTTAAGAAGGCACTGCAGATGCCGGAAAATCGAAGGTAGACAAAAGCGCTGGTGAAACTCAGCGGGTGCGGCAGCATCTATGGAGCGAAAGAAATAGGCGACGTTTCGGGCCGAAACCCTTCTTCAGCTTCCGAGGGAGGAGGAGAACGTCTTCAAAGTAGGCATACCTTGAGGAGATTTCACAGTGGAGTAGACAAAGTGTTTAAGAAGGAAGTGCGGGATGTTGGAAAATCGTAGGTAGCCAATCTGATGTGGCTGGACCAGATCAAGATCAAAGCCTCGTCTCCACAAATGATTATCTTTGTTATATTCTCCTGAATAGTTCCTCCAGTTGCTTCTAGACTTCAGCAGACACAAAATGCTGGAGTAACCCAGCGGGACAGGCAGCATCTCCCCAGCATTCTGTGTCTACCTTTGATTTAAACCAGCATCTGCAGTTCTTTCCCACACATGCGTCCAGGCTTTCACCGTCACACCTATTTCTCCGCTCCCCCTCTTCCTCCGCCCACGTTCTGGTTTCCCCTGGCTTCACAGGCGGCTCGGTGGCGCAGCGGGAGGGCCTTACAGCCGCACAGGCCCAGGTTCCATCCCGACTGCACCGAGTTTGTACCTTCCCCCCGCGACCTGCGTGGGTTTTCCCCGAGATCTTCGGCCCAAGGGCCTGTTTGAGCACTGCATCTCTAATACTAGAAACCTCTCTCCCCCCCACACAAAATCAATCCGAAGAAAGTTCCTGACCCGAAACTCTCCAGGAGTTGGGGAAGTCCAGGACAAGGGGTCACAGTTTCAGGATGAGGGGGAAGTCTTTTAGGACCGAGATGAGAAAAACATTTTTCACACAGAGAGTGGTTAATCTGTGGAATTCCCTGCCACAGAAGGTAGTTCATTGGCTATATTTAAGAGGGAGTTAGATGTGGCCCTTGTGGCTAAAGGGATCAGGGGGTATGGAGAGAAGGCAGGTACAGGATACAGAGTTGGATGATCAGCCATGATCATATTGAATGGCGGTGCAGGCTCGAAGGGCCGAATGGCCTCCTCCTGCACCTATTTTCTAAGTTTCCATGTTTCTATGAAACATCACCTGTCCATTTTCTCTAGAGATGTTGCCTGACCCGCTGAGTTACTCCAGCACTTTGGTTTTCTTTTTTTGTAAACCAGCATCGGCAGTTCCTTGTTTCTTCATTGTGGATCTTCCTTGTCTTTTATTGTCTCTTAACTCCGGCTACGTTCTATTTCCTGAACATCAGAGCCCAATGAAATGTTTCCCTTGTCCCTTTGCTTATATTTTACTATTCAAATGCAAATAGATAAAACCCCTGCCTTGCGCTGACATGTTCTCCTCCCTTCTCTGAATGAAGCAATTCATTTCACAGCCTCGTATGAAATGATGCCTCTATTTGTACCTAATTCATTCCGAAACCAATCAGGAAGTGTTTGAAGTTCTTAACAGAAAAACCTCCCTATTTCTTAACATGAAGTAGCTTCAGCATGCAGATAATTCGCACTGTTCGCATGTACCAATTGGAGCATGTGATAATAAATGTAACGTGAACTTGATGCAATCGATCACATCCTTGCTTAGATTGCCTTTTTGTTTAACAGATACGCTGCATCTCAGCCCCTGCAGGGGGTACAGGGAGAAGGCAGGAACGGGGCACTGATTGTGGATGATCAGCCATGATCTCCTTAATTTGATTTTGATTTGAGTTAATTTATTGCCAATGTCTTCAATGAAGACACAACAAAATTATTTTTCCCTTACAGTCGTACAAAAAAATAAAATTAAAAAAAAACACCAGGCACAGAACCCAGTGGTCCACAACACAAACATCCCCACAGCAGCACCAGAGTTCCCCACTGTGAGGGAAGGAACCAAAGTCCAGGCAACCTTCTCGCCGATGTTCCCCCACGTTCACCCGTGGCCGGGGCCTCCCGAGCACCCCGTAGTCACAGTTACGGGAGGCCCGATGTTCAGGCCCTCTCGCCGGGAACCTCTCGTCGGCCACCTTCCACCGGAGTCCGCGGCTCCCAATGTCCGCGGGCCGCGCCGGGCGGAGACTCGCGCTGGCGGCCCCCGGCAAAGGGTCCCTGGACCCCGCGGTGTTAAAGTCAGCGCCGCCCGCGCTGGGAGCTCCGCGATGTTGGAGCAGCGGCCCAGCACTCCGGAGCTGCAAGCGGCGATCCCAGGGAGGCCTTGCCCGCCCCGCGGTGTTTCCAGTGCCTCACCGCCGCTGCTGACGCTCTGGCCCCGTCCCGGCAGGACAGGCCGCGCCAACCCAGTTAGTAGGCTGCAAGAAGGGGGGGGGGGGGGCACACCACCATGGCCACACACTCATTTCACCCCTGCCACCGGGACGAAGGTACAGGAGCCTGAAAACTGTAACATCCAGGGCATACAGCCATCAGGCTATTAAACACTACAACCTCAAATAAGCTCTGAACTACAATAGACTATTATTGCTATTATTGCACTATTATTGTTTGTTTGTTTTTTATGTCTACTTATGTGTGGGTGCATATATATATATATATATATGTATATATATACATACGGTAGACACAAAATGCTGGAGTAACTCAGCGGGACAGGCAGCATCTCTGGATAGAAGGAATGGGTGATGTTTTGGGTCGAGACCCTTCTTCAGAAGTTTAAACCAGCATCTGCAGTTCCTTCTTACTATATATATATATATACATATACATGGTAGACACAAAAAGCTGGAGTAACTCAGCGGGACAGTCAGCATCTCTGGAGAGAAGGAATGCGTGACGTTTCGGGTCGAGACCCTTCTTCAGACAGTATACATATACATTTTTTTAAAGAAGGAACTGCAGATGCTGGAGAATCGAGGGTGCACAAAAAGCTGGAGAAACTCAGCGGGTGCAGCAGCATCTAAGGAGCGAAGGAGATAAAGGAGATAAAGGAGGGTCTGAAGAAGGGTCTCGACCCGAAACATCGCCTATCTCCTTCGCTCCTTAGATGCTGCTGCACCCGCTGAGTTTCTCCCGCCTTTTGTGTACCCCCAGTATACATATACATGTGTGTATGTGTTTATATGTGTATATGTGAGTATTTGTGTATATGTACACACACTGAACCATTTTTCTCATTTATTATATTGTTTACGCTATGTTTGCATATTCTGTTGTGGTGCAGCGAGTAAGAATGTCATTGTTACACATGGCAATAGAACACACTTGACTCTTGACTCTTGAATGCCTTTTAACCTTGTAAAAGAGTTTGCTAACAGCCAGGATCCATGATCGTATTTTCTGAAGCACGTGCTGATGTTAGTGAGCGCTGTAAAAGCTGCGACTTCCATTGAATACGTCCCCTCGTCTCTCCGCAGTTGGAGGCAGCGATGCCACATTCCATAATAGGACGAATGGTTGATTAGTTGATTAGTTTAGCTTAAATTGTCAGGCCTACCGAGGTCCAGTGAAAAGCTTTTTGTTGCGTGCTATCCAGTCAGTGGAAAGACAGCACTTGATTACAATCGAGCCGTCCACAGTGTACAGATACATGATGAAGGGAATAACGCTCAGGGCAAGATTAAGTCCAGTAACGTCCGATTAAAGATAGTCCGAGGGTCCCCTATGAGGTAGAAGGTAGGTCGGACTGAGCTCTCTGGTTGTGGTAGGATGGTTCAGTAGCCTGATAACAGCTGGGAGGAAACGATCCCTGAATCTGGAGGTGTGCGTCTTCACACTTCAGTACCTTCTTGCCTGATGGGAGAGGGGAGAACAGGGAGTCAGAAGACAGTACAGCACAGGAACAGGCCCTTCGGTCCACAATGTCTGTGCTAAGTGTGATGTCAAGACCAACTCTTCAAATCAAGTCAACTCAAGTCACTTTTATTTCTACAGTACATTTAAAAAACATCTCTCATTGGCCAAAGTGCTTTACATTGGAGGAGACACTAACGTTATACAACAGTGGTTCATAGAGTAAGTACAAACATAAATACATACATATAGCCCTCGCTCAGAGGACGTCAAGAAAGGCTTGGGAGTAGAGATGAGTTTTAAGTCTCGAATTAACGGAGTCGATGGAGGGGGCAGTTCTGACGGGATGAGGGATGCTGTTCCACAGTCTAGGAGCTGCAACCGCAAAGGCGCGGTCGGTCGCCCCTGAGCTTATGCCTAGACCGCGGGATGTTCAGTAACCCCACGTCGGCCGATCTGAGGGACCTGGAGGTGGTGCGGTGGGTGAGCAGACTTTTGATGTAGGTGGGGGCAAGCCCATTGGGGGCTTTGTAAACATAAAGGAGGATCTTGAAATGTATTTGGAACCGCACTTAAAATCTATTCGGAACTCTTATCTGTCTGCACATGGATTAAGCCCCTCATTCTATCTCATAGAACATAGAACTATACAGTACAGGAATTGCCCTCAAATTAGATTATATTATGCCCAATAATTGTGTTGCTAATTGAAAATAAAACTATTAATGTGGAAACAAAGCTCATCAGCATTATAGGTTCATAAGTCCATGTGATAGGAGCAGAATTAGGCCATTCGGCCCATCAAGTCTACTCCGCCATTCAATCATGGCCGAAGAGAGACACAAAAAGCTGGAGTAACTCAGCGGGACAGGCAGCATCTCTGGAGAGAAGGAATCATGGCCGATCTATATGCGCACAGTGCTGTCACATTGCCTGAAGTGCAGACGTACGATGGGATTTTAAAACTAGCAGATGGATGAATATATTTACAAAACAGGAACATCTGTTCAAAGTGTTGGACATGATACTCGATTAGCAGTATCATTCAAATCAGATTTTTTTTTATTTTAACAGTTTAAATTCCTCTTTAACTCACGAGCATCCATCATTCCAAGGAACTAAAATAAGTATTGCACAGAGATTTAGTCTCTTGTAGACTGAACGGAATATAACCGGCACAGATTGGAAGGGCCGAGAGGGCCTGTTTCCGTGCTGTAATTGTTATATGTTACATGTTATAATCGAAACGAGACCGCATCTGGAGTATTGTGTACAGTTTTGGTCTCCTAACTTGAGGAAGGACATCCTTGTGATTGGGGCAGTGCAGCGGAGGCTCACGAGATTGATCCCTGGGATGGCGGGACTGTCATATGAGGAAAGATTGAAAAGACTAGGCTTGTAGGCAAGGCAAGGCAAGGCAAATTTATTTATACAGCACCATTCGTACAAGCAGCAACTCACAGTGCTTTACAAAAGAAACAAAAGAATAACACAGTAAAAAAACAGCAGAACAACCATACAACACGGGACAACAAAATAGCCAATAATAAAAAATTACAAAACAAGCAATAAGACAAATGCATGAATAGTAAAACAAAGTCACTAAAACAATAAATCGATTTTAAAAGCACATAAATGGTATAAGATTAGAAGGTTAAGATTACCTGCATGTTGGGTTATGGAAAAGCTTCAGTAAACAACAGTGTTTTTAGGCCTGATTTAAATGAGCTTACAGTCTGTACACACCTCAGGTGTTCAGGGAGCTTGTTCCACAGGTGTGGAGATTGAAAACTGAACGCTGCTTCAGCCTTTTTAGTTCAGACCCTGGGAACACAGAGTAAACCTGGCCCTGAAGACCTGAGGAGTCTAGGTGCCTCATATACAACAAGAAGGTCAGAGATGTATTTTGGACCCAGACCATTCAGTGCCTTGTGGGCCAGTAACAGAATTCTTAAAATCTATCCTTTTACACACAGGGAGCCAGTGCAAAGATTTAAGGACAGGTGTAATGTGGTCCATTTTCTTGGTGTTGGTCAAGACTCTGGCAGCGGCATTCTGGATAAGCTGAAGTTGTTTAATTGATTTTTTACTGAGATCTGTAAAGATACCGTTACAGTAATCTAACCTACTGAAGATATATGCATGCCTTGATTCTTGCAATGTTTTTCAGATGGTAATAGGTAGATTTGGTAATGGTCTTTATATGGCTGTTAAAATTCAAATCCGAGTCCATAACTACACCAAGGTCTCTGTCTTTGTCTGTGGTTTTCAGTGCGGTTGAGTCACGTTGAGCACTCACCTCTAGCCTCGTATTTTTGGGACCAAAGACAATAATTTCTGTCTTATTTGCATTGAGCTGGAGGACGTTCTGGTTCATCCACGCATTGATTCGTTTGACACACTGACTCAGTGAGTGTAGGGGACTATGGTCATGTGGTGACACTGCGATATAAAGTTATGTGTCATCGGCATAAGTATGGTAGGATACGTTAAAATACTCAATGATCTGAGCTAGGGGGAGCATGTAAATATTGAGCAAAATGGGTCCAAGAATGGAGCCCTGAGGAACCCCGCATGTGCGTTTTGTACGTTCCGATTCATAATTACCAAGGGAAACAAAATAATCCCGATCTTTCAAGTAGGATTTGGACCAGTCCAGCACAGAACCAGAGAGTCCTACCCACTTCTCCAGTCCGTCAAGCAGTATGTTATGGTCCACCGTATCAAAAGCAGCACTGAGATCCAGAAGTACCAAAACTGAAGCTTTTGATGCATCACTGTTTAGATGTATGTCGTTTAGGCCCTTAGTAAGTGCAGTCTCAGTGCTGTGATGTGGCCGAAATCCCGACTGGAAAACATTAAAAATATTGTTTTGGATCGTAAAGCAGTAAATTTGTTGGTAAACGACCCTTTCAATGATCTTTGCCAGAAATGCTAAATTAGATATGGGCCTGTAGCTGCTCATAGCTGAGGCATCCAGATTAGGCTTCTTCAATAGGGGCTTGATCACTGCAGTTTTTAAGGCTTTGGGAAAATGCCCCAATTGAAGGGAAGTGTTTACTATGTTCAGCACTTCTGGTGCAACACTGTTAAAAATATTTTTAAAGAAGCTTGTGGGCAGCAGATCGAGACAGCAGGTTGTGGACTCTAGCTGTTGAACTGTTTCAGTCAGAGATGCACAATCTAAAAGTTCAAAATGTTGTAGATTCATTAGTGAATCTGGAGGCATAAGTGACAAAGCCATGTTCCCTGAGGTGGAGCTACACATTGTTTGTCTTATCTTCAGAATTGTATCAGTGAAGAAATCTGCAAAGTCATTGCACGACTTGCTGGACAGGAGCTCAGGAGGGACTGATGACGAGGTGTTTGTCAGTCTATCGACAACGGCAAACAAGGTGCGGGAATTATTATTTTTGTTGATAACCTCTGAGAAAAAGGACTGCCTTGCCCCTTTCAATTCCTGATTCTAGATACGGAGACTGTCTTTGTAGATGTGGTGGTGGACCTGTAGTTTGGTTTTTTGCCACCTACGCTCGGCCTGTCTACACTTTGTTCTTTGGGATCTCACTGCTGCGGCATTTCTCCATGGTGACTTTTTCCTTCCAGATAAAACCTTGGTCTTTAGTGGTGCAATAGCATCCATAAGAGTCATAACATTGGAGCTGAAACCATCCACAAGGTCATCGACAGAGGCCGAGGGCAGAGTTGGTGATGGTGTAAATCGATACGCCTTTTGATCACCTCTGGTTCTTTCCTGATATTGCTAGCAGAGATGGTCGTTTAAAAAATACACAGTGGTGATCAGAAAGAGCAACATCAGTCACCATAACATCAGAAATGTCGAGACCCTTTGAAATAATCAGATCCAATGTATGCCCCCTATTGTGAGTTGGCTCCGTTGCGTGCCGATTAAGTCCAAAGTTGTCCAGAATGTTCAGGAGCTCTGTTGCACCTCCATCCTCTGCATTATCTATGTGAATATTGAAATCACCCGCTAAGACAACACAATCAAACTCAATGCATACCATGCCCAGTAATTTGGCAATCTCTTCAAAAAACTGTGCATGATATTTTGGTGGCCTGTAAATGGTTAAAAGTATTGTTCGCTGGGGAGAACTCAGCTGAGCAGCGACATATTCGAAGGAGTTGAAATTTCCACAAGACATTTTCTTGCATTGTAAAGTCTCCTTATATAAAATGGCAACTCTGCCTCCTTTTCTGTGCATTCTGACTTCATTCATAAAAATAAAACCGGGAGGTGCTGATTCAATCAAAACTGTGTCACTATTATTTACACTTAACCATGTTTCTGTTAAAAAGATAAAATCAAGATTGTGCTTAATAATAAAATCATTGATTAAAAATGACTTGCCTACTAGTGATCTAATGTTCAATAGTGCCATACTTGTGTTAAAAGCGTGATTTGCATGATTTGCAACAGTTGGTAGAGGTGTGTAGTCCACCGGCCGCAGATTGTCCACACAGACTCCAGCGCCCCTGTTCCTCCTCTCTCGGGTACAGTGCGGCTGGAACGCCGGGCAAACGCGATCAGAGACGGTCAGCTGACGCGACAAGTCTGGGAAAGGTGGATGTGAGGTGCCCGGGAGAGCCAGCCGGAGGAATGATAGCCCTGCACCGGGAGTAGCCGGCAGCCAGAGTGGAGGGGAAGGGTCTGGGTAAACCAACCCGAGGCACGACGGCCTCGCACCGGGACCAGGAAGCGCCAACAGCCACGATGCAGGAGATGTGGGTGCCGAAATCGAGCAGGAGTGAGAGCGGGCGAGCCTCCTCACCCTCACGGAGACACCCGCCCGTTTTCTCCGCCTCCTGGCTCGCCTGCGCACACGGGGACAGCTGCAGCACTCATCCACGGCTCCCTCAGAAAGGTCCGATGCATTGTCCTCGCCTCGAGGCCTCGAGAGCACGCCACCGAGGCACCAATGTCCAGTAGCGTTTGGCGGTCGTACAAAATAAATGACTGTACACTGTGCATACACAGTGGCAAACACAGTGACACGGACAGGAACCGCACAAACATAAGTGGCAGTGAGCAGAGACGGCGGGCAGCCGGGAACAGGTGAGGCGCGGCCATCTTCACCACCACCATTCACTGGAGTTTAGAATTCACTGTATTCACTGGAGTTTAGAAGGATAAGGGGGGATCTTATAGAAACATATACAATTATAGAAGGACTGGACAAGCTAGATGCAGGAAAAATGTTCCCAATGTTGGGTGAGTCCAGAACACAGTCTTAGAATAAAGGGGAGGTCATTTAAGACTGAGGTGAGAAAAAACTTTTTCATCCAGTGAGTTGTGAATTTATGGAATTCCCTGCCACAGAGGGCAGTGGAGGCCAAATCACTGGATGGAGTTAAGAGAGAGTTGGACAGAGCTCTAGGGGCTAGTGGAGTCAAGGGATATGAGGAGAAGGCAGGCACGGGTTATTGATAGCGTATGATCAGCCATGATCACAATGAATGGCGGTGCTGGCTCGAAGGGCCGAACGGCCTCCTCCTGTACCTATTTTCTATGTTTCTATGAATCGGCACGGTGGCGCAGCGGTAGAGTTGCTGCCTCACAGCACCAGAGACGCGGGTTCGATCCTGACCACAGAATAGTGAAAGGCTTGGATAGAGTAGATGTGGAGAGGATGTTTTCACCAGTGGGAGAGTCTAGGACCAGAGGGCACAGCCTCAAAATTAAAGGACGTTCTTTTAGGAAGGAGATGAGGAGAAATGTCTTTAGTCAGAGGGTAGTGAATCTGTAGAATTCATTGCCACAGAAGGCTGTGGAGAATGTCAGTGGATATTTTTAAGGCAGAGATCGGTAGATTTTTTATTAGTAAGGCGTCAGAGGTTATGGGGAGAAGGCAGGTGAATGGGGATAGGAGGGAGAGATAGATTAGCCATGATTGAATGGCAGAGTAGACTTGATGGGCTGAATGGCCTAATTCTGCTCCTGTCACTATGACCTTATGACCTAGGAATCGCAGCCCATTCACGATCCTATCACGTTCTCCCTGACACTTTTCCAAGAGGTAGGTAGAAGTGCTGTGAAGTTCCACTTGCTCTGCATTTGTTAGTTCTTTACAAACTTCCCTCCAGAAAGGTTCATGTGACATGCAATAGATATTTGTCTGGAAATTCATTTCTAATCGTTGGCATCATAAGATCATAAGATGATCTACGGGTGCTGTCTGTACGGAGTTTGCACGTTCTCCCCGTGACCGCGTGCGTTTTCTCCGGCTGCTCCGGTTTTCCTCCCACACTCCAAAGACGCACAATGTCTGTAGCTTAATTGGCTTCAGTAAAAGATGGTAAATTGCCCCGAGAGTGTGCAGGACAGCGTTTGTGTGTGGGTGTGCGGGGATCGCCGGTCAGCGCAGACTCGGTGGGCTGAAGGGCCTGTATCCGCGCTGGATAAATGTGGGGTTATCCACTTTGGTGGCAAAAACAGGAAGGTAGACTATTATCTGAATGGTGGCAGATTAGCAAAAGGAGTGATGCAACGAGACCTGGGTGTCATGGTACACCAGTCATTGAAAGTAGGCATGCAGGTGCAACAGGCAGTGAAGAAAGCAAATGGTATGTTGGCATTCATAGCGAAAGGATTTGAGTGTAGGAGCAGGGAGGTTCTACTGCAGTTGTACAGGGTTTTGGTGAGACCACATCTGGAGTATTGCGTACAGTTTTGGTCTCCAAATCTGAGGAAAGACATTCTAGCCATAGAGGGAGTTCAGAGAAGGTTCACCAGACTGATTCCTGGGATGTCAGGACTTTCATATGAGGAAAGACTGGATAGACTCGGCTTGTACTCGCTAGAATTTAGAAGACTGATCTTATAGAAACTTACAAAATTCATAAGGGGTTGGACAGGCTAGATGCAGGAAGATTGTTCCCGATGTTGTGGAAGTCCAGAACAAGGGGTCACAGTCTAAGGATAAGGGGGAATTCCTTTAGGACCGAGATGAGGAAAACATTTTTCACACAGAGAGTGGCGAGTCTCTGGAATTCTCTGCCACAGAAGGTAGTTGAGGCCAGTTCATTGGCTATATTTAAGAGGGAGTTAGATGTGGCCCTTGTGGCTGAAGGGATCAGGGGGTATGGAGAGAAGACAGGTACAGGATACTGAGTTGGATGATCAGCCATGATCATATTGAATGGCGGTGCAGGCTCGAAGGGCCGAATGGCCTACTCCTGCACCTATTGTCTATGTTTCTATGTTTCTATCTCTAAACTAAACGAAACTATGTGGAGCCGAGTTGCGTAAATAAAGATACAGCTGCCATCTCCTTTTGTTCAAATGACTCGTGATGCATTGAAAGCAGAGACAAACAAAGGCTTAATGTCTTCAGGAAGTGGGTACAAAAGACCTGTTGCAGTTGGAGATGTTCTGTGTGGCATCTTTGCAGTTAAGCCACTTTAGAAAGCTTCATATTAACCATGCATTGTCCCCGGTGACAAGTATTGACCTTTTTGCAGAGGAGCCTCATTTCATTATCACCGGATATCTTTGAACACAGAGCAATACTAATGTGAAAATCCTAACCTGATCCAGCTGGGAACTGCATAATCAGATCTGTTGTCCATTTTCCACCCTGCCTGATGCTTTACTAAAATCAATTCCGGCGATGAATTAAAGGTAGAGTCAAAATGCTGGAGTAACTCAGAGGGTCAGGCAGTAGTTTAGTTTAATGTAGTTTAGAGATACAGGTGGCCTGGACTGAAAAAGGTTGAATTTATTTGCAAAAAAAAAATTTAAAAATCCATATTTGGATTTGATTGCATGGAATGCCTGGAATATGAGAGGAATCTGATGAATGTTTGGCCATTCTCCATCCTCAGTCTGTTCAGAAACCATTTGCTGAACAATGTGGGTGGTTGGGGCAGGCCACGATTAGTGGCACCCGCAGCGGATGGCACACACACACACACGCACGCACGTTGCTTCCAAGCCAACTTCCAGGCCAAATCCCCATGGCTCTTGCCACCTTCCCTGTCTCCAATCGCGGAGGTCGGTGGGAATCACAATTCCCATCGCAAACCCACAAACTGTCAACATTCACTTGGACGTTACTCATAAGGTCATAAGTGGTAGGAGCAGAATTAGGCCATTCGGCCCATCTAGTCTACTCTGCCATTCAATCATGGCTGACCTATCTTCCCCTCTCAACCCCACTCTCCTGCCTTCTCCCCATAACCCCTGACACCCGCACTAATCAAGAATCTATCTTTCTCTGCTTTAAAAATATCCACTGACCTGGCCTCCACAGCCTCCAGTGGCAATGAATTCCACCGATTCACCTCGGACTTCTTCCTCAGAGAAATTCTTCCTCATTTCCTTTCTAAAGGAATGTCCTTTAATTCTGAAGTTCTCTGGTCCTGGACTCTCCCATTAATAGAAACATCCTCTCCACAGACACTCTATCTAAGCCTTTCACTGATAATTGGTTCTGTTTTAATCATTGCATTCTAGTTTTGTTTAATTTATTGTCATATGTATAGTGAAGAGCTTTTTGTTCCTTCTATCCAGTCAGCAGAAAAACTATCCACGATTATAATCGAGCCGTCCACAGTGCACAGATACAGGATAAAGGGGTAACGTTTAGTGCAATGTAAAGTCCACTCTTATCCAATTAAAGATAGTCCAAGGGTCTCCAATGAGGTCGGTGGTAGTTCAGGACCGCTCTCTGGTTGTGGTAGGATGGTTCAGTTGCCTGATAACAGCTGGGAAGAACCTGTCCCTGAACCTGGAGGTGCGCGCTTTCACACTCAATTCTTCTGTCTGAAGAAGGGTCTCGACCCGAAACGTCGCCTATTCCTTCGCTCTATAGATGTTGCCTCACCCGCTGAGTTCCTCCAGGACTTTTGTCTACCTACGATTTTTCCAGCACTACCATGTCTCTCCCTCTCTCTGCCCCTCACCTGAATCCCTGTTTGAGGAAGGGTCTCGACCAGAAACATCGCCCATTCCTTCTCCCCAGAGATGCTGCCTGACCCGCTGAGTTACTCCACCATTCTGGGCCTATCTTCGGGGTCAAGTTCCAGTTCAAGTTCAAGTTCATTCGCCTCATATATATACACACACGAGATGTGCAGTGAAATGAAAAGTGGCAATGCTCGCGGACTTTGTGCAAAATACAAATGAACAAACAAACAAACTGCAAACAGAATGGAACAGAATCACATATTATTTTACATAGTACATATTGTGGGAGGAAGGAAAAAGGAAAAAAAACAGCAATTTTGAAAAAAACAGTAGAATGGTCCAGTCCCTGGTGAGTTTACAGTCCTAATGACCTCTGGGAAGAAACTCCTTCTCAACCTCTCCGTTCTCACAGCAAGGCAACGGAGGCGTTTGCCTGACTGTAGCAGCTGGAACAGTCCGTTGCTGGGGTGGAAGGGGTCTCCCATGATCTTGTTGGCTCTGGGGTTGCACCTTCTGGTGTACAGTTCTTGCAGGGGAGCGAGTGTAGTTCCCAAAGAGCGTTCGGCCGAACGCACTACTCTCTGCCGAGCCTTCTTGTCCTGGGCAGAGCAGTTCCCAAACCCAATCGTGATATTTCCGGACAAGATGCTTTCCACAGCCGCAGAGTAGAAGCACTGGAGGATCCTCGGAGACACTCTGAATTTCCTCAATTGCCTGAGGTGGTAAAGGCGCTGCCTTGCCTTACTCACGAGTGCTGCAGCGTGCGATGTCCATGTCATATCCTCAGAGATGTGGACTCCCAGGTATTTAAAACAGCTCACCCTATCCACAGTATCCCCATTGTATCCCCACCATCCTCAATGGCGTGTACGTCCTCGGATGACGTGCCCTCCTAAAGTCCACAATCAGCTGCTTAGTGCTTTTGATATTCAACCAGCATCTGCAGTTCCTCCCTACACATGGTTACACCCTAGTTCAATATTCCTTTTTACGTGCCAGCTGATCTTAAAGGTAAGGGAAAACCAAACGGTGGTAATTTAAATTGACATTAACCTCAGAGCTCAGCGGATTTCGTGCTGCGAACGCCTTTGACAGCAAGACGAGATGGGATTCCCACTTGCAATTCGCCGAGGGAAGCCTGGCATGACCGATATTTTATATTTTAATAATTAGCATGAATGTAATCAGCTTAATGGGATCTTTACTGATCTCTTGGATTAGGCTGTTGCCTGACAAGATGCTCATAAAACAAAGACATTAAAAAAAAAGCCCTTTTCAGGCTTTCATCTGACGATGAAGAATAACATGTCCACTTGTATAATATGTCCATCTGTATAAAAATAATTTTTAAGTGGTGTTGAAATCCCAGTTAGTGCTTTTCTTCCATTGGCAAGCTAAGGTGAAATAACAGTAGACAATTAAAAGTCAGTACTGGAGCAGACCTGAATTCTCATTCCCAAAGTAAAATTCTGGGCGTTGCAAGGCTAAATGGAAGCAATGCTTCTTTGAATATTTCAAAGTGAAAAGCTGCACACTTGCAGCGGCTGTTTCTTCAGTTGGGATGCCCTTTCTTGCCGTCGGAAACACACACACACACAGTGTTGCCGACCCAACCCTTCCTTCCAACCGGGAGGGAGATTGTATTGTGTGTGTGTGAGAGAGAGAGGGGGGCGGAGGGCGAGAGAGGGAGAGGGAGAGAGAGAGGAAGAGAGGCAGTGAGTGAGAGAGAGAGAGGGGGAGAGAGAGGAGAGAGGAAGAAAGGGAGAGGGTGTGTGCGTGAGAGAGAGGGGGGAGGGAGAAAAAGAGGGAGGGAGAGAGAGAGGGAGGGAGACAGTGATGAGGAGAGAGAGAGGAGAGGGGGGAGAAAGAGAGAGAGGGAGTGAGGAAGAAAGGGAGAAAGAGTGAGAGAGAGAGAGAGAGAGAGGGAAAGAGGGAGAGGGAGGGAGAGAGAGTGTGTGTGAGAGGGAGGGAGGGAGGGAGGGAGAGAGGGAGGGGGGGAGAGAGAGAGGGAGTGAGGAAGAAAGGGAGAAAGAGTGAGAGAGAGAGAGGGAGAGAGAGAGAGGGAAAGAGGGAGAGGGAGGGAGAGAGAGTGTGTGTGAGAGGGAGGGAGGGAGGGAGGGAGAGAAGCTGTAAGCAAAGCTGAACTGATCACACAGCGCCGGCCAGCAGACTCTTTGAAATCTTAGCAGCTGCACCAGGAGTCTTTTGTGACTTCACCTCGCATTCCCAGCCAGCTCCGGGTGCATTTGCGCTCCTGCCGACAGGTCCTGGATGCCTTTCATTTGAACGTATTTATCCAAAGGAAAGAGCTGCTCCCAGCGAAGAGTAACATAAGCAAACGACGAAGAGAGAGGGACACACAGACACACACAGACAGACACACACACAGACAGACAGACACACACAGACACACAGACACACAGACACACACACAGACAGAGCCAAGAAGGACAGGGTGGGTGGACTCGCTGCTGGGGAGTGACAGGTTGCCCGGCAAGGGGGGGTAAAAGCCAGACTTCAACACAATTGCACTTTTTTTTTTGGGCGAGAAAAAAAAAAAAAATAGAGCGGGCTGTTTTGTTGGCTTTTGAAAAGCGAGGGAACCCCGAAATCCAGAAGAAGCGGTGGAGCCCAGCCAGGCGAGCCCGGCCACGGCCGCTGCCTGCCGGCCAGCCCCGCTCCGATGCGCCGGCTCCGCCGCTGCTGACCCCGCCGGCTCTGTCTCGGCTCACTCAGCCCGGCGCTCACGGCTGCCCCGTTTGATTCCCATCCGGACGTGGATTAAGAAGATCATCGGGAAGATTGTTTTTTTTGTTTTTGTTTTTTTTTTCAAAAAGAAGCCAAATTGACAGATTTGAGACAGGAACCAAGCTGCAGCCTCGACGCTCAACAACTTAATGTTAACAGGTACTGACTGAAACGTTTCTTTTGTCCTGTATTTGAAGCTTTTTTTTTTTGTGTCTTATTGTGCTGTAAAACTGCTCCCTCTGCCAACTACTAGAGATTGTTGCCGTGGTGATGCGAGTGCAGTTAGTTATTGGGTGCCAAAGTTTACCCAAGTAAGATACATTATCTCCTTATAATATAGACTGGGCGCACGCTGTCTGGCTGGGACTTTGCTAACTGTGGAGGACACAGGCTATCGCAGTTTGATGCCTGTTCTTCTGTTGAATGCATATTACTGTCGCCTCAAACACCCAATAGCCCCAGCTTGGTGACACCTCAATCAGAGTAGCCTTGTCTCAAATGGTGCCCGGTGTGATGTACTAATCGGTGGAGTCCTTGTTTCCTGCTTAGAGTGCGTTTAAAATCTGTCTGTGCTTATCCAGAACTGTCTTTCTCAGAGATGTATGTGGGATGGGGTGGGTTCGCCTAATGTTGTTGTGTTGGTTTTGTATCCAGGGGCTTATAGTACGTTCAGAATCTGCCTTTGTGCTTTTTAAAAAACCCATCTTCTCAGAGGGGCATCTAGTATGTGTGGGAAGGGACTGCAGACAGTTTGTTATTTTCACACCTATCATTCATTTTTTTCTTTGCACCTCATGGTATCTCTCGTTTCCCTCTCCCCTGACTCAGGCTGAGAGTCAGGAGATGAAAGCTAGAGATACAATAAGGAGGGGGTCTCAACCCGAAACGTCTCCCATTCCTTCTCTCCAGAGATGCTGCCTGACCCGCTGAGTCTTGTGTGCAACTAACATTGGATGGATAGACCCTGTTGTGTTCTGCGAATAAAATTAACTCAATGCTCTTCACAAAGGTCGCACTTTTGATTTAAAGTGTAGTTAGAATTAAAGACATTGGATGAATAGGACAAATAAAATCCAATGGCTATTTGAGAGGGATGGGGCGGGGGGGGAGTCTGAAGAAGGGTCTGGACCCCATTCCTTCTCCCCAGAGATGCTGCCTGTCCCGCTGAGTTACTCCAACATTTTGGTGCCTGTCCTCAGTGTAAGCCACAATCTGCAGTTCCTTCCCGCCCCTGGGGAAAACCTGTGCATGTAACAACAATACAGACTACACTTGGAGCAGCCAAAGGAACCGAGCGGTTTGCTATGAGGCTGGAGCTGATCTCTTCAGGTGGAGGTTTTAGTATTGTTTCTGGGTGTCAGAAAGATTTCACAAAATGCGTTTAGTATTTCCAATCTTTCCAGGTCTGACAACAATGTTAGAGGCAGGGAATACTTTGGGAGAACACCCTGTCTGGTTAAAAAAAAAATCCTTAACCACAGTAATCACTGAATGAAAGTAATGCGCTCGGAAAACATGCTCAACAACAAACCCTTTTCAAACCTCCCCTGGGTCACATCTGGTGGCCCACACATTATTATCCATGACAAACATGAGGGGAATAGACCGGGTAGACTCACAGAGTCTCTTGTTCAGAGTAGGCGAATCGAGGACCAGAGGACAGAGGTTTAAGGTGGAGGGGAAAAGATTTAATAGGAATCTGGGAGGTAACCTGTGATGGGTGTATGGAACGAGCTGCCAGAGGAGGTAGTTGAGGCAGGGACTATCCCAACGTTTAAGAACCAGCTAGATAGGTCTGAAGAAGGGTCTCACCCCTTCCCTCTCTCCAGAGATGCTGAGTTACTCCAGCATTTTGTATCTGTCTTCGGTTTAAACCAGCATCTGCAGTTCCTTCCTCGACAGGTACATGGATAGGACAGGTTTGGAGGGATGTGGACCAAACGTGGGCAGGTGGGGCTAGTGTAACTGGGACATGTTGGCCGGTGTGGGCAAGTTGGGCCGAGGGCCTGCTCTTATTATGGAGTGCTGATCACTGCATTTAGTATAGAGGAGGACATTAACAACTACCCTCTTGATAAATGTCTGAATATTTCCTTTCACAACAGAAAGTTGAAGTAAATTGTAACAGCTGAATGCTGCTAGACCACGTCCCATTTTCCTTGAACTTCATCCCCTTTGATCTCTCATTTTCACACCTTACCATTCCACATCTTTATCTAACGTGTCAGTTCAACCCAGTCATTGGGCCGTATTTAGATGGTCTGGCGATAAGCATGTTTTCTGAACCGGATATTATGATGATAGACACTAAAGGCGTGACAGGTAGCATCTCTGGAGAAAAGGAACGGGTGGCGTTTCGGGTCGAGACCCTTCTTCGGACTTGAACCAAAACGTCACCTATTCCTTTTCTCCAGAGATGCTGCCTGGCCCGCTGAGTTACCCCAGCATTTTGCGTCTATCTCCGGTGTAAACCAGCATCTCCAGCTCCTTCCTACACACCAGGTATTTCCATGACGGAAACAACTCTGAAACGGACAGCCATTAGGGAGCAGAAGAATCTGAAGGTGATGCGTGCACTGTGGTTAGGAAAATAGTGTCCAACTCCCAGCGCCGTTAGCAACCAGGCTGTCAGCATTCAAGGTGAACCACTATAATCTAGCTCAGGAGGTGACCAGGAGGTGACTGTTATGAAAAATATATTGTCACCGCGAGATGTAAAACAAATGAGGCCACCGATTGTGAGGAGACGTGAGATGGAACAACAAAGACCTTTGAGAGAAGTGAACTGATATTGTGAGAGAGACGTTAGAAATCTGATCCTGTTTTACACGTGTTTTTGTACGTTTGACTGAGCGACACAAACTCGGTGACTGTTCACGCGGTGGCTCAGTGACGCAGCCCAGACCATCGCACAAACCGACCTCCCTTCCACTGACTCCATCTACACCCCACGCTGCCTCGGCAAGGCCAGCAGCATCATCAAGGACCAGTTGCACCCCGGCCACTTCTCCCCTCTCCCACCGGGCAAAAGGCTCAGCAGCGTGAAAACGCACACCTCCAGGTTCAGGGACAGTTTCTTCCCAGCTGTTATCAGGCAACTGAACCATCCCACCACACCCAGAGAGCAAGTGCTGAACTACTATCTACCTCATTGGTGACCCTTGATCGGACTTTGCTGGCTTTACCCGGCACTAAACGTGATTCCCTTAACATGTATCAGTACACTGCAAATGGCTCGATTGTAATCATGTATTGTCTCTCTGCTGACTAGCCAGCACGCAACGAAAGCTTTTCACTGTTTCTCTGTACACGTGACAAACTAAACTAAACTAAACACATCTCTGTGTCTCCCTCATTCCTGACTCTCAGTCTGAAGAAGGGTCTCGACCCGAAATGTCACCTGTTCCTTCTCTCCAGAAATTCCGGTGAGTTTCTCCAGGATTTTGTGTCTACACAATAAGATCTTCCAGAGTATGAGAGTTGTACAAAACGCTGTGTTTGTACAGATGAGCAACCATTACAAATGAGCTTAATAGAAACATAGAAACATAGAAAATAGGTACAGGAGGAGGCCATTCGGCCCTTCGAGCCAGCACTGCCATTCATTGTGATCATGGCTGATCGTCCCCAATCAATAACCCGTGCCTGCCTTCTCCCCATATCCCTTGATTCCACTAGCCACTAGAGCTCTCTCTGAAATCCATCCAGTGATTTGGCCTCCACTGCCCTCTGTGGCAGGGAATTCCACAATTTCACAACTCTCTGGGTGAAAATCTTTTTTCTCACCTCAGTCTTAAATGGCCTCCCCTTTATTCTAAGTCTGTGGCCTCTGGTTCTGGACTCGCCCAACATTGGGAACATTTTTCCTGCATCTAGCTTGTCCTGTTCTTTTTATAATTTTATATGTTTCTATAAGATTCCCCCCTCATCCTCCTAAACTCCAGTTAGGTAATGAAATATCACAGGTGAGCGGGGAGAGATTTGGGACGGAAGACCGGCTGAATTGTATGGAGAAGCTCAAAGGTCCGAGATTGTATCAAATGCAGATCCAATCAGCAAAGAAAACTATAACGTTTCCAGTCTTAAAAAAAAATACATTAAATAAGTTCCTGATTCAAACTACAGAGTATATGGCAATGAGGTGTTCAAAGACACTGGAATATGTTTAAAAGCTTCAGAGCTACACATTTGATACAGGAATAATTCATTTACATCTTTATATCCATTATCACTTCACCACATTTCCTTGATTGTCATTGCTTTCTGCATATCTTTCATTCATTTGCCCTAAGTACTATCTATATTTTTCAGGTGGTCCCTGCTTTCTCCCTCTTTCCCCTCCCCTTCCCAGCTCTCCCACAGCCCACTGTCTCTGCCTCTTCCTGTCTTCTTCCTGCCCCCCCCTCCCCACTCCCACATCAGTCTGAAGAAGGGTCTCGACCCGAAACGTCGCCTATTCCCTTCGCTCCATAGATGCTGCCTCACCCGCTGAGTTTCTCCAGCATTTTTGTCTACCATCTATATTTCCCATTCACTTTCCCCCCTGAGACTGAATGGATTGACTGGGCTTGTATTCACAGGAATTTAGAAGCATGAGAGGGGATCTTATAAAAACATAAAATCCTTAAAGGATTGGACAGGCTAGATGCAGGAAAAATGTTCCCCATGTTGTGTGAGTCCAGAACCAGGGGTCACAGTTTACGAATAAGGGGTAGGCAATTTAGGACTGAGATGAGGAAAAACTTTTTCACCCAGAGAGTTGTGAATCTGTGGAATTCTCTGCCACAGAAGGCAGTGGAGGCCAATTCACTGCATGTTTTCAAGCGAGAGTTAGATTTAGCTCGTAGGGCTAACGGAATCAAGGGATATGGGGGAAAAAGCAGGAATGGGGTACTGATTTTGAATGATCAGCCATGATCATATTGAATGGTGGTGCTGGCTCGAAGGGCCGAATGGCCTACTCCTGTACCTATTTTCTATGTTTCTATGAAGAAGGGCCTCGACCTGCGACGTCACCGATTCCTTTTCCCAAGAGATGCTGCCTGTCCCGCTGAGTAACTACAGCTTTTTGTGTCTGTATCACTTCTAATATATTTGTTTTGTCAGTTTTGAAGATTAATAGTATGGAGAGCCAAGAGTCAGGAGTATTTTACTGTCAATATTACAGTATAGATATTGTAGTTATTAGTATTACTAGCAGTGTACACATCCAATGTAACTATCAATAGCCATCATAGTAAGCCTGCTGTCTTCAGTAACTCTGAGCAATGGATGTTACAAAATGTCTTCCTTGTATTCATGAGATGTGACCTAACGATGAGCTTATCAGTTTACAATGAACAAGAGCAGTTTAATCCTTGATAGTAACGCATCCCATCATATGTAGACTAGCAGCCTGGAGTTTTAAAGATATCGCTTCTGCTTTCAGAAATTGATAGTCGATGCAGAATGAAAAAGAGCAGGCCACTCCTGCCTAGCTCTGTAAGGATTCAATTGTAACTCCTCTCTTGCGACCTTCCGAGGGAAAGCAGTGACGTTCAGTCATCGAACTCAATCACTGCACACAACAAGTCCACAAAACGTCAGTTCTTCACATTTGGCTTATTCTATACTGAGAATCACTTGCAGCTCATTCATACTGTGTAGAAACATCCCGAAAACACGGGACACGGTGGCGCAGCGGTAGAGTTGCTGTCTTGCATCCGCGCCGACCAGCGCCCACCCCATACACCAGCACTATCCTACACACACTAGGGAATGATTTGCAATTTTCACCAAAGCCAAAACTGCACATCTTTGGAGTGTGGGAGGAATCCGGAGCACCCGGAGGAAAGCCACGCAGGTCACGGGGAGAGAACGTACAAATTCCGTCCAGACAAGCATCTCTACCGCTGCGCTACCTGAAAAACGTGCTGCGAGTCTTAGAGTGGAAACGAAAAACTGCAGATGCTGGCTTACAAGGGAAAAAAACCCCGCACAAAGTGCTGGAGTAACTAAGGGGGTCAGGCAGCATCACTGGAGAACGCGGGTAAGGTGACGTTTCAGGTCGGGGTCCCTTCTTCAGAAGGTGAATCTTATCTTTTCCACAGCGTAAAAGCAGGAAACCAACAGTCGATTCTTCTCCGAGATTACTATTCAGACTTGTGCTAATAAGAATGAGAATGCCAGGATCAAGGTGGACAAAGTGGGCCAAGTAGCCCCAGGGTGGTTATAGAGTGAGAGATGAATCCATCATCAAAATTACACTGTGTATTGTTCAGCAGTAAGAGACATTCTGGAACAAAGGAGCAAAGCCCGACTATGAATTTAGTTCAGTTTGGTTTAGTTCAGAGATACAGCGCGGAAACAGGCCCTTCGGCCCACCGAGTCCGCACCGACCAGCGATCCCCGCACACTAGCACCATCCTACAACACACTAGCAACAATTTACAGTTTGACCAAAGCCAATTAACCCACAAACCTGCACGTCTTTCGAGTGTGGGGGGGAAACCGGAGCACGCGGAGAAAACCCACGCGGTCACGGGGAGAACGTGCAAACTCCGTACGGACAGCGCCCGCAGTCAGGAGCGAACCGGGATCCCTGGTGCTGTGAGGCAGCAACTCCACCGCTGCGCCACCGAGCCGCGTGAATGGCTTATTGCCTTGGTGTTCTCCCGTATTCAATGATGTTAACTCATAAGGTAGGTAAAAATACTGGGGAACCTCAGCGGGTGAGGCAGCATCTATGGAGCGAAGGAAATAGGCGACGTTTCGGGTCGATACCCGAAACGTCGCCTATTTCCTTCGCTCCATAGATGCTGCCTCACCCGTTGAGTTCCTCCAGCATTTTTATCCACCTTCGATTTTCCAGCATCTGCAGTTCCTTCTTGAACACGTTCATTCATAATATTTTTTTTTATTGCGTCAAAATTTCAGAGCTTTGTCCCATTAATTGCCAGCATCTGGAAGCCAGAGTCGCTGCCTCATTGTACTGGAATGATAATTAGCTGACAAGGGAGATTTGTTGTGTTCCGTTTCAAGCACTTTATGGTATTCCGATAAAATGGCTTCCTGGGGAATTCTAAGACGGCAGAGTTGCAATGACTCATCCAGGAGCTTCGTAACAATGAGAAACGTGTGGTGCCTTGGTCTACTGGTGAACCGCTTCCTCCTTCAGTAGGACATTTCTATACAGCACTGAAGGCCAGCTGGTCTGTCCTAATGGAACGATGAGAAATGCATTACCATACGGTCAGAAGGATTTGACCTTCCATGGACCATTGTCCTAGCGTGCAGAACAGAACTAGTGTTCGAGGATCGCTGGTCGGCCCGGACTCGGTGGGCAGAAGATCATGAGGTCATAAGTGATAGGAGCAGAGTTAGGCCATTTGGCCCATCAAGTCTACTCCGCCATTCAATCATGGCTGATCTATCTCTCCCTCCTGACCCCATCCTCCTGCCTTCTCCCCGTGACCCCTGACACCCGTACTAATCAAGAATCTATCTATCTCTGCGTTAACTGACCTGGCCTCCGTAGCCTTCTGCGGCAATTAATTCCACAGATTCTCCACCCCCCCCCCCCCCCCCCCCACTTACCTTGAAAAGGGATCGCACGCGGACGGCTTGACTGTAATCACGTATAGTTTTTCCGCTGACTGGATATCTGTACATCTGGCTTTCGTCTGTACATCGGTAACGTGACAATAACCCAACCTAAACTTCCACTCTGACTGTGCTGCTAGTGGAGTAGCAGTCGTTTAGCTTTGTTTATCGTCTTATGTGTAGATCGATGTTGCATGTTAACCAATCACAGGTAAGCCAGCATCACTAACTCCACCCCACTGTAACACTTATACGAGCACTTGTTTCCGGCTCTTCCAGTCGGAGCAGCTGGGATGTACTGACAACCAATCATCCCTTATGCTGTTAAGTGTCAGTGCCGATTAAAGACGCATTTGAATCACCTGCTGTGTCTGGTGCTTGTCTACATGGTGTCAGAAGTGGGGTACGAACCCACGCCTCCAACGAACACTGAAGTTGCATAAAGTGATGGGCGGCACGGTGGCGCAGCGGTAGAGTTGCTGCCTCACAGCGCCAGAGACCCATGTTTGATCCTGTACAGAGTTTGTCTCTGTCTGTACAGAGTTTGCACCTTCTCCCCGTGACCGCGTGGGTTTTCTCCGGGTGCTCTGGTTTCCCCCCACACTCTAAAGGCGTACAGATTTGCAGGTTAATTGGATTCGGTAAGATTGTAAATTGTCCCTAGTGTGTGTGTGGGATAGCGCTAGTGTGCGGGGTCAGCACGGACTCGGTGGGCCGAAGGGCCTCTTTCCGAGCTGGATCTCTAAAGTCTAAAGATAAAATGATGGGGAGTCAGGAAATACTAGCTCGTTGTGTGGAGGAGGAACTGCAGATGCTGGTTTAAACCAAAGATAGGCACAAAAAGCTGGTGTAACTCAGCAGGCCGGGCAGCATCTCTGGAGAAAGGCAAGGGGTGACGATTCGGATCGAGACCCTTTGTTCAGACTGAGAGTCAGGGGAAAGGGAAACGAGAGATGTAGACGGTGATGTAGAGAGATATCGAACACGGTCTGTCAAGCTTGAAGCAGACTTACCTAAGCTGAGGAGTCACAACTAAAGAGCTTCTACCCCATACTGCTCTCCCAATGAATGTTGCCGGACTCACTGAATATTTTCCGGCATCTTCCGTTTGTATTTTTGAATTCTGCTGCGGCCCATGTCCACCTCAAGTCTAGGTTCACAGAGTCTCTTGACCAGAGTGGGTGAATCGAGCACCAGACATAGATTTAAGGTGAAGGGGAAAAGATTTAATAGGAATCTGAGGGCTAACTTTTTCACACAAGGGGTGGTGGGTGTATAGAACAAGCTGCTGCCAGAGGAGGTAGTTGAGGCTGGGATTATCCCAACGCTTAAGAAGCAGTTAGTCAGGTACGTGGATAGACAATAGACAATGGACAATAGACAATAGGTGCAGGAGTAGGCCATTCGGCCCTTCGAGCCAGCACCGCCATTCAATGTGATCATGGCTGATCATCCCCAATCAGTACCCCGTTCCTGCCTTCTCCCCATATCCCCTGACTCCGCTATTTAGCTCTCTCTTGAAACCATGAAAGGTGAACCTGCCTCCACCGCTCTCTGAGGCAGAGAATTCCACAGACTCGCCGCTCTCTGTGAGAAAATGTGTTTTCTCGTCTCCGTTCTAAATGGCTTACTCCTTATTCTTAAACTGTGGCCCCTGGTTCTGGACTCCCCCAACATCGGGAACGTGTTTCCTGCCTCTAGCGTGTCCAAGCCCTTAACAATCATGGATAGGACAGGTTTGGAGGGATCTGGACCAAGCGCCGGCGGGTGGGACTAGTGTAGCTGGGACACTGTTGGCCGGCATGGGCAGGTTGGGCTGAAGGGCCTGTTTCCGCACTGTATCACTCTACGACTCCATATTTGGCTTCTCAGGAGCGGGATAAAGAATGAGAAATAGCAATAGACAGTGGTTGAGGGCATCATCACACTCAGCTGCCCTGCCGTCACCAGGGTCAAACAGAATGAAAAGTGAGAAGAAAATGAAACATGAAAGAGCTATGGTGGTCGAGATCTGGGAGTCAGATTATAATGACAGCAAATGATCCCGTTTTTGATTCCATCCCAAGGACTCTACATCAGACTGCAGCCAGGCACAATATATCTCGGTATTTAAAGTCGTGCAGCACAGATCTCTTTGTCATTATTTCCAAATGTGTCACTTCTTCCATGAAGCCTGGAGGGTGTTTCATTCCTGGTGTTTAGTAGGTGAGCAGGGGCTACAGAAAGTGGCTAGTGTCAGTGTTCGGGGATCGCTGGTCGGCTGTTTCCGCTCTGTATCTCTGAACTACACTCCACGACTCTATGACTCTATAAACTTTACAGGCCAGTGGTATGAATATTGATTTCTCTAACTTCAGGTAGCCCCAGCCTTCCCCCTCTCTCTCTATCCCTCCCCCATCCAAGTCGCACCAGCTTCTCGTGTTCGCCCAACAAACAGCGAACAATGGCCTGTTTCCTTGATCATCCTCACTTTTTTCGTTTTTTAAATTTCTCTACATCGCCTATATCTCCCGTTTCACTTATCCCCAGCCAGTCTGAAGAAGGGTCTCGACCCGAAATGTCACCCATTCCTCTTTAGAAACATAGAAACATAGACGCCGGAGCAGGCCACTCGGCCCTACGAGCCAGCACCACCATTTAATGTGATTGTGGCTGATCATCTATCAGTATCCCTTTCCTGCTTTTTCCCCATATCCCTTGATTCCATTAGCCCTAAGAGCTAAATCTAACTCTCTCTTGAAAACATCCAGTGAATTGGCCTCCGCTGCCTTCTGTGGCAGAGAACTAAACTAAACTAAATTGGAATTGGGACAGGAATTTAAAGTGACTTTGGGAATAAAGTGATTCAATGGCTCTACCTTTGGGAGAGGGACAATTACTGAGGAGAAAGAACCATTTTCAATACATCTTGCATGGGGGTGGCAAAATGCGGAGCTGATGTGGTCAGGAATTTACTGAGAATGTAATTGTACCTAAGAATTTAGCGGGAATCATAGCATAAGAAATCAGAATGGGGAGGGAAGATTCAGGGACAGTTTCTTCCCCGCTGTTATCAGGCAACTGAATCATCCTACCACACCCAGAGAGCAGCGCTGAACTACTATCTACCTCACTGGTGACCTTTGGACTATCCTTGATCAGACTTTGCTGGCTTTACCTTGCACTAAATGTTATTCCCTTTATCGTGTACCTGTACACTGTAAATGGCTCGATTGTGATCGTGTATTGTCTTCCCGCTGGCTGGTTAGCCCGCAACAAATGGTCGCGGTAGAGTTGCTGCCTTACAGTGAATGCGACGCTAGAGACCCGGGTTCGATCCCGACTGCGGGCGCTGTCTGTATGGAATTTGTACGTTCGTGCAGTGACCTGCGTGGGTTTCCTCCGGGTGCTCTGGTTTCCTCCCGCACTCCAAAGACGTACAGCTTTGTAGGTTAATTGGCATGGTAAATGTAAAAATTGTCCCAAGTGGGTGCAGGATAGTGTTTAAGAAGGAACTGCAGATGCTGGAAAATCGAAGGTAGACACAAATGCTGGAGAAACTCAGCGGGTGAGGCAGCATCTATGGAGCGAAGGAAATAGGCAACGTTTCGGGCCGAAACCCTTCTTCAGACGGAATAGTGTTAATGTGCGGGGATCGCTGGTCGGCCAGGACCCATTGAGCCATAGGGCCTGTTTCCGCGCTGTACCTCAAAAGTAAACTAAAGAGGTTTTCACTGTACCTCAGTACACGTGACGATAAACTAAACTGAACTGAGATGGTGAAGAAACTGGAGAGAGACGTGTGGTCCTATCTAGGTCAGGGACCCTGAGAGAGGAGGTTGCATTAGACCAGGTTGGCAAGTGAAGAGAGACCACTTGCATTATACATTCACATAGCTCTGAAATCGTAACTGAATATTTCAGCTCTTGACTAGAAAGGCTGTGAATTTGATTCCCAGGAGGAGCTGCCGCAGGAGTAGTTTGAGTGACTTTGCCAGTTCTGTGACTTGGGCGTAAAATGCGTGGACTGGTGACATGTTTCATTCAGAATGGGGCACGGGAGAGTAAAAATGGGATCAGGACCAACTCATAATTTTTCTGCCCCTTGAAGCTTGGTTTAGTTTAGTTTAGAGATACTGCGCGGAGACAGGCCCTTCGGCCCATCAAGTCCGTGCCGACCATCGATGCCCGCACACTGACACTATCCAACACACGCGAGTTTAGTTTAGTTTAGAGATACAGCGCGGAAACAGGCCCTTTGGCCCTCGGGTCTGCGCTGACCAGTGATTTTTCCAGACATTAACACTATCCTACACCCACTAGGGACAATGTGCAAAGCCAATTAGCCTCCAAACCTGTACGTCTTTGGAGAGTGGGATGAAACCGGAGCACCCGGGGAGAACCCACGCAGGTCACGGGGACCAGACATGATGTCCCCTCTATCCCTTCATGTCACCATCAAGGCATAAAAACATTGCTTCTGTAGCTGAGCACGACAAACCTCGGCTGATAACTCACATCAAACTCCCAGGCCATGAAGCACAGCACAGAACGTGAATTAATTTAATTGCACAGTTTAATTTAGCTGTTAAAGTTACTTGAGATTTGTTTGCACAGAACAGGGGCCTTGCAGATAACATTTTGTTCTTAAACAAGCTATTTGTGCATGCATAATTTAAGAGCTGGCGTGATATTTTTAAGTATACAAAATACGGGTTCATCACCTGCAGACGGTGAGAGCATTAGGAAACTGCTGGTCCACAAGTGCATGACAGCCCGAACTTCAAGCAACCCTTGCTTTCCCTCTCTCCCCATCCCTCCCCCTTCCCAGTTCTCCCACCAGTCTGACTGCACCTTTTATCCCTGTTTGCTTTGTTGTCACCTTCTCCCAGCTAACAACGATCTAAGCTACAATGTTCCTTGATCCCCATCTCTTTTGATGTCTCTTTTTCACACCTTACCCTTCCTTATCTCTGTGTCTCCCTCTCCACCTTCCTCTGAAGAAGGGTCTCGACCCGAAACGTCACCCATTCCTTCTCTCCAGGGATGCTGCCTTCGAGTTACTCCAGCATCCCTGTGTCTATCTTTGGTGCACACCAGCATCTGCAGTTCCTTCCTACACATAAACGTGACATTTTTGTTCAATATTCCTTCAGTCTGATCTTGGCTCGAGATAATGGACTACAACAATTATTCAAATAAAGCACCTTCGATGTGAATTGTTCCGAAGGGTGTTTTTACAATTATCTCAGTTGATAGAGGCATGGAGCCAAAGATAATTCTCTGTATACTTTCAAGAGAGAGCCAGATATGGCTCTTGAAGATAGCGGAGTCAGGGGGATACGTGGAGAAGGCAGGAACGGGGTACTAATTGGGGATGATCAGCCATGATCTCATTGAATGGCGGTGATGGCTTGAAGGGCTGAATGGCCTACTCCTGCGCCTATTGTCTATTGTCTATATCAGAGTCCCAATGCTAAGTCTGCTCTGTGCTGAAATAATCGGTCAAAGATGTTGCGGAGCGGCACGGTGGCGCAGCGGTAGAGTTGCTGCCTTACAGCGCTAACAGCACCAGAGACCCGGGTTGGATCCCGGCCGTGGGTGCTGTCTGTACGGAGTTTGCACGTTCTTCCCATGACCCCGTGGGTGTTCACCGGGCTCTTCAGTCTCCTCCCACACTCCAAAGACGTAAAGATTTGTAGGTTAATTGGCCTGGTATAAATGTATTATTGTCCCTAGTGTGTGTGTGGGATAGTGTAAGTGTGCGGGGATCGCTGGTTGGTGCAGACTCGGTGGGCTGAAGGGCCTGTTCCGTGCGGCAATAGGTACAGGAGTAGGCCCACCTCACTGGAGACCCTCGGACTATCTCTGATCAGACTCACCAGGCTTGATCTTGCACTAAAACGGTTTTCTCGTTATTCCCTTGATCCTGTATCTGTACACTGTAGACGGCTCGATTGTAATCATGTATTGTCTCTCCGCTGACTGGGTAGCACGCAACAAAGGCTTTTCACTGTACCTCAGTACACACGACACTAAATTAAACTCAACAAGGAGGATGGCTAAGGGCCTGTCCTACTTTCACGACCTTTGCCGAGTTTGCCCTTGACTCATACTCGCAGCAAGGTCGTCACGAGGTCGTAGGAGGCCGTGACGCGAGTCGTAGGTACTCGTGGCATCAAGTAGGTCGGGGCGCTTTTTTCAACATGATGAAAAATGTCCACGTGTAAAAAAAGGTCGTGAATTAGGTCATGAAAGTGGGACAGGCCCTTTATCTGGGTGGTTTCTTGAAATGGTCCCAAGGTCACAAGAAACCCTGTTCTGGTAGGGATCAGTCCAGTTTAATTTGCCATTGTCATGTGATCCGAGGTACAGCAGAAAGCTTCTGTTTGCGTGCTACCCAGTCAAAGAAAAGACTAGACATGAATACAAACAAGCCTTCCAGAGTACACAGATAACAGAACTGTACATCAGTTAAAATATATAACATTAAAGTCAGATAAAGTTCAGATAGCAACCCCTCCCCCTTCTGTCGTGGGGTAGACTGAGACTGACTCCCCTGCCCCCTCCCCCCTCCTCCCCCCAATCTTTGCCTAAGCTGAACGTTCCCATACCGTTGGACTCCGTGACCTCTGTTGGTCCGGCAAAACGGATATTCCGGAAAGGTTCTGGAACCAAGGGTGCCGGGAAATTGGTGGTGGACCGGTATCATCCCATCATTTATTCCAAAGTAATTCTAGAAATAATTTTGAGCTCCGGTCCTCCACACATCCAGCAGAGAGAGACCAACAGCATGAACAAGTCAACTGTTTGCTGTCTGCAAAATAGCCACGTGAATTATTTGAACAAAATTCTAAGAATTAGATTCCAGACTAACAGCACAGAGCTGGGTCCTGTCAAACTAGAGATAGACACAAAAAGCTGGAGTAACTCAGCGGGACCGGCAGCATTTCTGAGAGAAGGAACGGGTGATGTTTCGGGTCGAGACCCTTCTTCAGACTGAGATTCGGGGGAAAGGGAAACGAGAGAAATAGACGATGAAGTAGAGAGATATAGAACAAATGAACGAAATAAATGCAAAAATGTAACAGTGATAAAGGCAACAGGCATAAAATGCCGGAGTAACTCAGCAGGACCGGCAGTCTGAAGAAGGGTCTTGACCCGTAACATCACCTATTCCTTCTCTCCAGAGATGCTGCCTGTCCCGCTGAGTTACCCGAGCATTTTGTGTCTCTCTTCGGTTTAAACCAGTGTCTGCTGTTCCTTCCTACACATGAAGGAAACAGGTCATAGATAGCTGTAGCTAGGCGAGAAAGAAAAACCGGTGAGATTTAGGTGGAGGAGGGATGGAGAGAGAGGGAAATTAGAGGTAACGTAAAGTTTGAGAAATCAATATTCATACCCCTGGTTTAAACTAAACTGACAATTGTATAATCTTGAATGATGTAGATTAGCCAGTATATGGATTGTAAACTGGTGATATAGGAGACGCTCTCTGAAGAAGGTGTTGTGACATACTGTTGCTTTGGGCTGCGCAAACAAATGAATTAAAAGCTGGAGGAGGCCACTCAGCCCCTCAAACCTATCCCACTATTTGAATAAGATCACGGCTGCTCCTCTGAGTGACGTGAGTCCTTGAAATTGAATCACTCCAAATGAGTTTTGCATTTATCTAGATCATTCCAATAAATTTAATAAAGTCACAACTTATTTATAAAATTCCTGATAATTGAATCCCTGTAAGAATAAATAGATCATGTTACTTTGGAGTGTATTTTTAGATCCACATTTAATCTCCAACGTAACCATATTAAAGGCTTGACTGAACTATTATGTTGTGTTCACCAAAAGAGGGGACCGGCTTGCAGAACACTTGCACAAAGCCATCTACTGCCAACCTACCGGCTCCCATAGTTATCTGGACTTCACTTCGACCACAGGTTCACAAGTTCACAAGTTGTCGGAGTAGAATTAGGCCATTCGGCCCATCGAGTCTATTCCGCCATTCAATCCTGAGGCTGCCTCCTCATCCCATTTCCCTCCCTTCTCCCCGTAACCCTTGACACCCATTCTAATCAAGAATTCGTCTGTCTCTGCCTTAGAAATATTACCCGCTGACTTGGCCTCCACAGCTCTCTGTGGCAATGCGTTCCACAGATTAACTACCCTCTGATGATCAGCCATGATCTCATTGAATGGCGGTGCTGACTTGAAGGGCCGAATGGCCTACTCCTGCACCTATTGTCTATTGTCTCTATCAGAGTCCCAATGCTAGGTCTGCTCTGTGCTGAAATAATCGGTCAAAGAGGTTGTGGGGTGGCAAGGTGGCGCAGCGGTACAGTTGCTGCCTTATAACGCTTACAGCACCAGAGACCCGGGTTGGAGCCCGGCCATGGGCGCTGTCCGTACGGAGTTTGCACGTTCTTCCCGTGACCACGTGGGTGTTCCCCGGGCTCTTCAGTCTCCTCCCACACTCCAACGACGTAAAGATTTGTAGGTTAATTGGCCTGGTATAAATGTATTATTGTCCCTAGTGTGTGTGTGGGATGATGTAAGTGTGCGGGGATCGCTGGTCGGTGCGGACTCGGTGGGTCGGAGGGCCTGCTCCGCGGGGCAATAGGTGCAGGAGCAGGCCATTCGGCCCTTCGAGCCAGCACCGCCATTCAATGTGACCATCTCTGGAGGGAATGAACGGGTGGCGTTTTCGGTTGGGTCGAAGTCTGAAGCAGGGTCTCGACCTGAAACGTCAACCATTCATCCCTTCCATCCAGAGATGCTGCCTGTCCCACAGGGTTACTCCAGCACTTTGTGCCTGCTTTGCTTTTTGCCCTGACATGGAGATGTGAATAACTTATAACCTCAGCCGCAGCAATGACATTTTCTTCTGAAGACTTTGACCCACTGGCACATTTTATCTGCGAGCATTTGTCAACTGTTTGATCCGAGCCGGTTGCACTGAAACAGCCTTAGAACATTTTCATCTGAGGGCCCTGAGAATTATTATGTTAAATACTCCCACCAAATATATATATATTTACAAATTAGGACAATAATTCAACAGATGGAGCGCGTGGAGCGAAACCTTGAGGAAGAGGCTGAAATGGATTAGGGATTGTGTATCGGGCTTGTGATGTGCAAAGCTGGCCGTGAGTTGCTGGTGGTTGCAGAGGAGGTTTGTGCTCCAGATTTCATGAATGTGACCACAGCTATCAGCCAGCATTAATCGGACCAGCAGAGGCGTGCTTGTCTGGGTCTCAAGTGTCTGGCACCATCGCGGAGCTGGCCACAGTCATCAGACCCAGGCCCGCTCCACTGGAAGGGGATGTGTTTGCAGGGGCAGACAGCTATGGAGGTTATTCCGCAGCCCCCCCCCCCCCCAGAATATTGAAGCATCAGATGGCAGGTTGAGACTACGCCTGACCCGCTCAAGTCTCAGACACCAGGGGCTGCGGTAGAGTTGCTGCCTCGCAGCGCCAGAGACCCGGGTTCGATCCCGACTACGGGTGCTGTCCGTGCGGAGTTTGTACGTTCTCCTTGTGGCCGTGTGGGTTTTTCTGTGGTTGCTCCGGCTCCCGGGGCCCTCAGCTGAAGTGTGAAAAAGCACACCTCCAGATTCCGGGACAGTTTCTTCCCAGCTGTTATCAGGCAACTGAATCATCCTACCACAACCAGAGAGCAGTGCTGAACTATCAACCTCTTTGGTGACCCTCTACGGGTGCTGTCGGTACAGAATGTGTACATTCTCCCCGTGACCTGCGTGGGTTTTCTCCGGGTGCTCCGGTTTCCTCCCACACTCCAAAGACGTACAGGTTTATAGGTTATTTGGCTTGGCAAAATTGTAAATTGTCCCAATTGTGTGTGTGTGTGTGTGTGTGTAGGATAGTGCCAGTGTAATGGGATCGCTGGTCAGCATGGGGTCGGTGGGCCGAAGGGCCTGTTTCCACGCTGTATGTCTGACCTAAACCCCAATGGGAACTTTTTGGGTGCAGATTTGGAGTGAAAAACAATAGCCCAGGCTCTGCTGTATAAATAGCGGTGAAGCTCACAATGCTCACAGTTATTTTAATGAGAAGTGGCAGCTGCACCTTCAGGCAAGAGGGATATGCCCGGTTAGATGCGAGTATCCAAGGCACTGCCTGAGTTGTGCAGCTCGGCGAGCGATTGGAACAACATGTTGTTTACCGCCCACCGCTGGCCCTCGTTCAATGGCTTACCGCTGCTGTTGTGAAGTACATACAAACTAAATTCACAGCTACTATCCAGAGGCAGCAACTCGGTGGGCCGAAGGGCCTGTTTCCGCGCTGTATCTCCAAACTAAACTGAACTGAGCTAAACTATAAGCACCCCCCTCCACTCTCCGCCAAGAAGAGTCCCGAGGCGAGACGCCATCCACACGTGAGATGCTGCCAGACCCGTTGACTTACTCCAGCACTCACCGACGTACCTAATAGGGGGGTTGCACGTAAGGTCATCGGGTCAAAGGGCGTGACACACGGAGCGGCTCAATCCATCTGGAGGACATGGCAGCCTCCGGCATACACCGTTAACACATGAAACGCGTGCTTTGTTACCTGTCAAAAACTGCCGAAATTATCAGTTTGTGCGCTGTAAATAATTGTGGAGGGTGAGTGAGTGAGTGTTCTGAACCAAGTGCTCTAGTATCTTTTCTCGGAAACCCCAGCACTAAGGTGTAAGCGGCCGAAGGAGCACATCCCTCGGGACAGCCCCCACTCACCCCGCGGGGTCAGCGCTGTCCTGCCACGGCCGCCCTCCGCCCCAGCTTTTTGTGTCTATCTTCGGTTTAAACCAGCAGGAAGATTTATTCCACATTTTCCTTGACCTTCGTCCCCCCTCGCCTTCCAAAATCTCCGTGTCTCCCTCTCCCCTGACTCCCAGTCTGCGGAAGGGTCTCGACCCGACCCGAAAACGTCACCCATTCCCTTCTCTCCGGAGATGCTGCCTGACCCACTGAGTTACTACGCCCAGCATTTCGTGTCCATCTCCGGTTTCCTCCCACAGTTCCTTCCTACACATACCACATCTAACCCACAGTTCTGATTTCTATGTACTGGCTGAATGGGAATTCCTCAGGTTGATTGCTTGAAGAGCCACACCATATCTCGCCGGCTCTCGCATGTGAGGCAAATCCCTTTTAAAGTGTGATGTTGTGGATCTGATCCCTGATGACTGCACGTTTATCCTCAAATGCTCGAAAAAAAATCTTTTGTTCAGTTGTCAGCACAGTGAATCACCACAGACTGCAATATCCAGGCTGAAGTAAGCAACAGTACCTTATAGAATCATTGAGTGTTACAGTGTGGAAACAGGCCCTTCAGCCCAACTCGTCCACACCGGCCGACATGTCCCAGCTACCCTAGTCCCACCTCTCCGCGTTTGGCCCATATCATCTCTAAACCTATCCTATTCATGTACCTGTGTAACTGTTTCATAAATGTTGGGATAGAACCAGCCTCAACTACCTCCTCTGGCAGCTCGTTCCGTAAACCCACCACCTTTGTGTGAAAAAGTGATTAGTTTTAAATCTTTATCCCTTCACCTTAAACCTATGTCGTCTGGTCCTCAATGATATGTATAGTAGTCCTTAGATAGCCGTATACTTGCAATCAGATTAGATTAGATTAGATGGTTTGTATTGTCACATCTGACAAGTCACAGTGAGATGCTTTGTGTTACATACCAAGGTATACAAAGAGTCGCTACATAAAGGGCGCAGACAAAGTTACAAAGTACTCATTTTTTTGCCCTGATGGTCCCCCCTCCCCCCCTCCCCCTCCCCCCTCCCCCCTCCCCCTGTTCTCAACATGCCCCTCCCCCCCACCAGTAACTCTATGACCCCCCCGTTCCCCCGCTGGGTCCCCCCCCCCCCCCCCTTTGTTCTCGAGGGTGCTTCACTCCTGGTCCAGCTTGGTCCTGGGCAGCTGGAATGATAACTGTTTCACACCAAATGCTGCCTGAATATTCCAGCAATGTCATAACTTAATGGGTTGTTGGAGCGGAATTAGGCCATTCGGCCCATCAAGTGGATCATGGCCCAATCATGGCTGATATATCTCTCCCTCCCAACCCCATTCTCCGGCCTTCTGCCCATAACCCCATACTAGAATCTATCTATCCATCAAGAATCAATCTATCTCTGCCTTAAAAATATCCATTAGCTTGGTCTCCACAGCCTTTACTGGAAAAATAAGTGCCAGATTCACCACACCGTCCGACTGTAGAAAAGCCCTCCTCACTCCTTTCCTAAAGCAAGTTCGTCAAATGCCTGATTGCTATTTTAGTTCAGATTTCCAGCAACTGGTAGTTGTTTTGTGAGGTCATGCCTCTAATCCAGATTAGTTTGATGCAAGTATTTGTCAGTGTTCTCAGCATGGGGTTGACTGTGGAAGGCAAAATTCAGAGCAAAAGTGTCTTTGAAAGAAGGAGCTTTCGCTCGACAAAGCAGTCCGAAATGTATAACTTGCCAAAATTAACCTGATATACAGAATATATCCAGTTAAAATATGACTTTGTAGAAAGCTTTTTGCAAAACCAGATTGGTTTTTTTAACTTTTTAAAAAAAAAGTCGTGGTTTAATTTAGTTTAGTTAGTTTTAATTTAGAGACAAAAGCGGGGAAAGGGCCCTTCGGCCCACCTGTCCCGTGCCGACCAGCGATCCCGCACATTAAGCACTGTCCAACACACACACACAATACTAAACATTCCCAGGGACAATTTACATGATATACCAGCCATTTAACCGCCCCAGACCCTCACGGCTTTGGAGTGTGGGAGGAAACCCAAAGCCTGTCACGGCGGCGCAGCGGTAGTGTGGTCTGCCTACAGCGTATGCAGCGCGGAGACCTGGGTTCGATCCCCGACTACGGGTGCGGCTGTACTGAGTTTAGTACGTTCTCTCCCCGGGAACCGCGTGGCTTTTCTCCGAGAGCTTTGGTTTCCTCCCGCACTCCAAAGACGTACAGGGATAGTGTTAATGTGTGGGAATCGCTGGTCAGCACGGACCCTGTGGGACCGAACGGCCTATTTCCACGCTGTATCTCTAAACTAAACTAAACTAAGCTTGGAGAAAACCCATGCAGGTCGCGGGGAGAACGTACAAATTCACTACAGACGGCACCCAAAAGTCTATCGAAAACCCTGACCCGGTCCTGGAGGCGCTGTGAGGCGGCAACTCTACCGCTGCGCCACCGTGAGTCTCTGACATCTTTCTCTAATGTCCTTCTTTATTCCAGTCTCTCAACAACTTTATTGTTTATATTATTGTAATACATATTCATGACTTCAAACGTTCTGACTGCATTTGCCAAACACCAATTTGATACCAATTTATCGTGCCTCATCTTCCAATGTTTGTGTCACAATGTATTTTGCTTTTTGGAAGGAATGCTAATCATGGTGCTTTATGTTAAAACATATATTTTAAAAATTCTTTCTTTGGCACCTCGTATTTTGTCATTATTTGGCATTATTTGGACTCATTGTTATGCAGACGTTGTATTAAAAATTTGTTTGAGCCATCTTAGATTGTGCTTGGTTGATTGGTAGCCGTTGGGAAAAGGTTCCCTGCCATTTCAGGAGGTCTAACGCTGGAACCTCTAAACTGCAGTTAGGTCACTGTCATACAAACTAATAAGGAGATACAAGAACTGCAGTGGCATGGTTTTACAAAACTCAGACACATAGTGCTGAGTAAGACGTGGAGAGGATGATCCTCTAGTGGGGAGAGTCTCATCAGAAGGGCATGGCTCGGATAGAAGGGGACATTCCTTTAGGAAGGAGATGAGAGGAATTTTTTCATCAGAGGGTGGTGAATCTGTGTCATGGATGCTGTGTGCACTGAAGATTACACAAATACTGGAGTAACTCAGCGGGTCAGGCCGCATCTCTGGAGTAGCAGCGGCATTCGGGTCGAGACTTCTTCAGACTGAGGTCGGGGGAGGGAGGAGCCAGGCTATGGCAGGGTAAGGTGTGAACCGATACACCAAAGGAGAGGAGGTTAAGAAATGTAGGATGCATCATTATCAGCTAGGGTAGAAGGTGACGATGTATCAGGGGGCGAGTCAGGACTGGTCGGAGAATGGGAAGGGAAGAGTAGATGGACAGAACGAGAAAGCGAGTTAGAGAGATTAATATCCCACCAATAAGACAATAAGACAAACAGGTGCAGGAGTAGGCCATTTGGCCCATCGTGCATGACAGCACCGCCATTCAAATGTGATCATGGTGCATGTCCCCAAATCAGTACCCCGTTCCTGTCTTCTCCCCTATCCCCTGACTACGTATTTTTAGAGCCTATCTAGCTCTCTCTTGAAAGCATCAGAGAACTGCCTCCAGCCCTCTAAGGCAGAGAATTCCCACCAGACTCCACTCGCTGTGAGAAAGTGTTTCCTTGTCTCGTTCTAAATGGTTATCCTTATTATTAACCTGTGGCTCTGGTTCTTGGGACTCCACCAACATTGGGAACTTGTATCCTGCCTCTAGTGTGTTCAAGCCCTTAACAATCTTATATGTTTCAATGAGTTCCCCTTCATCTTCTAAAACTCCAGAGGTGCACAACCCAGCGCTCCATTCTCTCAGCATATGACCGTCGCATCAAACCTTGAACTAACGCTGCACTCCCTCAATAGCCAGAATGTCCTTCCTCCTATAATTATTAGGGGACCCAAACTGCACACAATGCTCCAGGTGTGGTCTCACTCGGGCTCTGTTACAAACTGCTGGGGTGTAGGCGGCCAAAGCGAGGTGGTGTGTCTCCAATTTGTGCTGGGCCTCCTCTTGACGTGGTGGAGGCCCCACTCATCTCCTGTCTTCCATCTTTTGTGCAAAGATCCCATCATTTCGTTCCCTCTCTCAACAATGCTCGGTCCAAGATAATTGCCTCAACTACCTCCTCCTCCGGCAGCTCGTTCCATACATGCACCCATCCCTTTGTGTAAATAAAAGTCACCTATCGGGTTTGTATTTCAATCTTTCCCTCCTCACCTTAAATGTTTGTCCTCTGGTTTTTGATTCCCCAACTCCAGGCAAGCGGACTCTGTGTATTTACTGATCTATTCCTCTGTGTTTTTTTACACATCTGTAAGATTCAATAATCATCCCTCCCTGGGCTCCAAGGAGTAGAGTCCAGCTGCTCATCCCTCCCTGCAGTCAGACCGTATGGTCCTGAATACAATGGGTTTGAAACGGAACCAGGTGGTTGAGATGCAAAATGAAAGGTTTTGACGCAGAACGGAGATTTTTCACGATGTAAGCCAAACAGAAGAAAAATTTCATAAAAACAGTGACAATGGATAGCGATAGTTAAAAATTACCATCGACAATATCTCGTTCAAATCTTAATCGCCACTCTCCATAGCCTTTTTCTTAGGTAGTAGGAAACAATAAATTTGAGACCCAATATATTTTAAATTGAAGGATTTGGACACAAAATGCTGGAGTAACTCAGCGGGGGACAGGCAGCATCTCTGGGGAGAAGGACATGGGTGGATTTCTCAGGTCGAGGCACCCTTCTTCAGACTACTACACTCCGCTTCATGATATTGCCGTACATATACCGGTAGAAATTCTTTCCTTTTTTCCTTGCGCGTGCATTGTATTAAACCCGATAGTGGGATGTCAAAATTATCAAAGTAAAGGATCAGTCTCGCGTCTCGGAAGCGTTTATTGGCCAAGCCAAATGCCGCGCCTCGTTGAAAGGAGAGCCGCTCCGCGTTTATTGAAGTCAGGAAAGGCGGGGTGTGAACTGTAAAACAAAATGAACGCACAGAGTGGGAAGCTGACAACAACGGGGAAAACGTGTAGTCGTAATCAGGCGGAGGGTGGCGCAGCGGCTCTCGAGTAGCGCCTTACTTAGTGTTTGCGTTTCTGAGCCATTCTGAGACATTTACTCGCGTTTAGCGATTCCTGTGTCATTTCGTAACTGTCATGTGTGTCCACTGTTGTTACTTGTGGGCGGCGAGCCTGCACCAAGCAAATTCCTTGTAGTGAATACTTTGCATAATTAAACTTTACTTACTTACAAGCTTTGCAGTGCCGGGAGACACGGTTCGATCCCCGGACTACGGGTGCAGTCTGTACGGAGTTTGTACGTTCTCCCCGTGGGCTTTCTCCGAGATCTTCGGTCTCCCCTCACTCTCCAAAGACGTACGGGTTTGCAGGTTAATTGGCTTGGTATAAATATAAAATTGTCCCCAGAGTGTGTAGGAAAGTGTTAATGTGCGGGGTTGGTTGGTGCGGACGCAGTGCTTGGCGCTGGGCTGAAGGGTCTGTTTCCGCGCTGTTTCTGTATCTCTGAACTAAACTGAACTAAAATGCTAAAAAGTGCCTTGAACTGCTGAAGTCTATGACACTAACTGACCAAGTTGAAAACAATAAACAACACATGGGAAATCTTTTGTTTAAAAAAAAACAAAAGAGGAATCTTAAAGGGACTAGTTATCTTTTCCATTATTTTATCACCTACTTCACTTCAATGCTTGCATCTTGCACTAACCGCTGTGCCTTTTGCCAGGCACTGGGGATGGCTGGATTGCTTCTTACAGTCATTTTCTTTGCCTGGGTGCAGCTTGCATCACAAAAGCTTTTCATTTACCTTGGTGCACATGAGAAAAAAGACTAATCTTTAAACTAAAGTTATTCCTAAACTGAAAAAAAAACTGATCTTTAAAAATTATTTAATATTTGGGAAGAGCGTTTTCAGTTTTTATCAATATTTTATTTTTAAGATGGTATCAAATTCAAAATACATAAATCGGCTTCTCCAACTTCTAGTACCCCTTGCTTTCCCCTCCCTCCATCCAAACCAGTCTGACTGTCCTCCTGATTAGACTTTTATCTTCTGTGGCTTCGCGCTTATTCACCCTAGCAAACAAAGATCTAGTCTTCATTTCTTGGACCTTTGTCCCTTTGACGTCTCTCGTTTCCACCCTTCACCTTCCACAAATCTTTGTTTCTCCGCCTACTCTGGCTCTCAGTCTCGATCTGAAGGGGTCTCGACCCGGAAAACGTCAACCATTCCCACTTCCCTACCCAGAGATGTGCCTGCCCCGCTGAGTTACTCCAGCTTTGGTGTCTATATTCGGGGAACCAGCATCTGCCGTTACTTTCCTACTCACATACTCGGTAGGTTCAATACTTCACGCCACATACCGCCTATGGCTTGAAGCATTGGTTCTTATCGCTCTTGAATTATGACGTGAAGTTAAATCCTGTTTATACTTATGCCTGTGCAGGGTGTTAATTTATACTTTGTCGTCTGAGAGGGTTTTTGTAATCGCTTGAGTTTGAAATTACTTCTGATGGTTCAATTAGATGAAAAACGTGTCTGTTTCTCTTTTGACTGTTGTTTGATAAAATTAGTGTACGCCAAGCATTGAATAATGTACGAGCCATTCTGTCACAAACTCATTGAATGCAAGGCTAAGACTATTCAAAACATCTTATAGATGGGTCCCTTTAGCCTAAGACTTGAGATGTTTTATTGCAGAGATTAACTGGAGCACCAGAGTTCCCATTTCGAGTAGATAACGTTTTCTCAACAGAAGTGATTGGTTCGAGAACGTATTGTTAGCTTGTCTTCTCTCGCCTCTTGATTTATTTTTCACTGCTATTTGATTTAATCACAGACCACTCTATCTGTAATTAACACTGAAACACTACTAATTATGCATGGGAATTTGCTCTGTAAACATACTTACGTAGTCAGAGCTTTTCTAATGGGTAAAGATTTGATCTGCTCCGGAAGAGTATAATGTGAAAGGAGAATGCCCCGTGTTGACATCTGTGAACAAAAACGCTGAACAATCTTCTGTCTTCAACAAAGGTTATAAGTTCATAAATGGCAGGAGAAGAATTAGGCCATCGGGCCCATCAAGTCGACTCCGCCATGGTTGATCTGCCTTTCCCTTTCAACCCCATTCACCTGCCTTCTCCGGCCTGGGGGGGACAGGGGGGACACCCCCCCCCCCACATGCTTTGAGAGGTGGAGGACAATCCCCCTCATGTTTTGTAATCCGGACTTTATCAGACGCTTTCTAAGGGCTGAATCGGACCGTTCACTGGCCTTTCAGGGGCTCACGGGTGCGGCTCCTTAAAATCAAACTGTGCATCGAGGCGATTGAGGGCTCCCGATGTTCGAGAGCCCCCACCCACCAGCCGATGAAAGCTCTGCGATACGGGCCGATTGAAGCCCCACGATTCGGGGCGGACAAAGCTGCTGGAGTTCGGAGTCGGCCACCAACCAGGTCAGCTCCCGATGTTACCGTCCACAGGCCCCGAAGCCTCGCGTATGTGCGCAAGCGCACGCGGCCACCAAGATATTTTGTCCACCCCATGTGATGATAGCGATTTCCGTGCCTGCTTCTCCCCATATCCCCTGACGCCCCGTACCAATCAATCAAGGGCCCCCGGTTCTACTGCATTATTGAATGTTCAATATTCATTTAGTTTAGTTTTAGTTTAGAGATACAGCACGGACATCAGGCCCTTCGGCCCACCGGGTCCGCACCGACCAACGATCCCTTCACATTGACACTATCTATATTAACACACTAGGGACAATTTTTACATTTACACCAGGCCAATTAACCTGTACATGTTTGGAGTTTGGGGGGGGAGGGGGGGAAAATCCGCGAAGAAGAACTCGGAGATAACCCACGCATATGTCACGGGGGGCGGGGAGAACGGAGAAACTACAAACTACCGTCAGACAGCGTGCCCGCAGTTGTCGGAATAATCGAACCTAGGGTAGTCTCCGGCGCTGCAAAGTGCTGTAGGCAGCAGCTACTCTACCCGTCTGCAGTCTTGCCAAGTCACCCACCCCTTAAAAGAAAGGCACTCTGGATACGAAACTAGTGACAAAAGTATAATGGAGTGAATCATCTTACAATAATAATTACTGACTGTTACGCAAAGTGGAATGAGACTTGGCAGAATAGAATGTTTACCGTTAAATAAATGAATTTGCTGAGGTCTGGGTGGCACGGTCGGGGCGCAGCGGTAGAGGCCATTGCCTCATCAGCGCTAGAGAGAACCCCACCCCCCCCCCCTCCGGCTTTGATCCTGACCTCGGGTGCTGTGTGTGTGGAGTTTGCCCGTTCTCCCAGGGACCACGTGGGTTTCCTCCGGGTGCTCCGGTTTCATCCCGCACTCGTGCGAGTTTGTAGGTTAATTGCCTTCTGTAATATTTCCCCTAGTTTGTAGTGAGTGGACGACAAAGTGGGATAACATAGAACTCGTGCGAAGGAGTGAGCGATGGTGGAATCGTTGGGCCAAGCGGCCTGTTTCCATGCGGTATCTCCAAACTAAATGATAATTTGACAGCACTCTTAGTTTTTGGGCACTCTCAGCCTCCAACAATGTGAGAGACTTGATAGAAGCAAACATTGTCATGTTGTTACGTGCTCTTTATGGTTCATGGTAGACAAGACATATTTAAAGTGTACCATGGATAGAGTCATAGAGTGATGCAGCGTGAAAACAGCCCAACCTGCCCACACCGGCCAACATGTCCCAGCTACACTAGTCCTACCCGCCCGCGTTTGGTGCATATCCTTCCAAACCTTCCAAACCGTCCTATCCATTTACCCATCTAACTGTTTCGTAAGCGTTGGGATAGACCCAGCCTCAACTACCTCCTCTGGCAGCTTGTTACATACACCTACCACCCTTTGTGTGAAACAATTACCCCTCAGATTCCTGTTGAATCTTTTCCCCTTTGCCTTAAACCCATGTCTTCTGGTCCTTGATTCACCTGCTCTGGGCCCGAGACTCCGTGCATCTACACGGTCTATTCCTCTCATGGTTTTTATGCATCTCTATCAGTGATTAACTGGGCGCAATGCTCTGACAGGAAAAAATCCCAACATGTTGAAAATCCAGCGGCGACCAGAAAGATGCTACCACTCTTTGGGCGACTGAGGAGACGACTCACGACCACACAGGCGACAACCCGGCGACCGTGTGGGGACAGCCTAATCGCCTAAAAAATACCCCAAGTGGGACAGGTCCTTTACATTGGAAGAGATGCTGGCAAGAGGAGAATGTAAGAAAAAAAAAAGAGAAAAAGGGAAAACTTAACCTGCAAGTCGGATCGGTAGTAAAGAAAAAAAATGCAAGCAAACTAGAGGTCGTAGCCTCAGAATTAAAGGATGTTCCTTTAGGAAGGAGATGAGGAGGAATTCCTTGCGTCAGAGGGTGGTGAATCTGTGGAATTCTTTGCCACTGAAGGTTGTGGAGGTCAAGTCATGAGTATTTTTACGTCAGAGACAGATAGATTCTTGATTAGTACGGGTGTCAAGGGTTATGGGGAGAAGGCAGGAGGATGGAGTTAGGAGGGAGAGATAGATCAGTCATGATTGAATGGCGGAGTAGTCTGAACGCCCTAATTCTGCTCCTATCATGTATTACTGCTAAAAAAAATAGAAGCTAATTTCTCAATAGGAGCTGAATCACCCAGAGATATGTGTAAAATGTACCACTAACTTAAACTATCTTTCAAATCGGGCCTTGTGTTTGCGATTGTCTAAAGCAAAATTCCAGCCCCTTTGTTTTTAAGGTTTAGAGAAATACGGAAAGGTGTTAACAGTAGATAGGCGCAATAATGCTGGAGTAACTCAGCGGGACAGGCAGCATCTCTGGAGAGAAGGAATGGGTGACGTTTCGGGTCGAGAAACTTCTTCGGCTTAAACCAGCATCTGCAGTTCCTTCCTACACAAGGAGTTTAGTTTAGTTTAGTTTAGTTTAGAAATACAGCGCGGAACCAGGCCCTTCAGCTCACCGTTTCCGCGCCGACCAGCGATCCCCGCACATTAACACTACCCTACACCCACTAGGGACAATTTTTACATTTTACCAGGCCAATTAACCTACAGACCTGTACGTCTTTGGAGCGTGGGAGGAAACCGAAGATCTCGGAGAAACCCCACGCAGGTCACTGGGAGAGCGTACAAACTCCGCTCAGACAGCGCCCGTAGTTGGGATGGAACCCGGGTCTCCTGGCGCTGCATTCACTGTAAGGCAGCAACTCTCCCGCTGTGCCACCGTGACTGCCCTGCGTTAACAGTGACTGTTCCATTTTCGATGCAGCGACTAGATGCTGTGTGAAACCAGTACAGAATCAATGACATTTGCAGATTCTCTCTCCCTCGCTCACACATGACAAGAGCGCCTGAGGGTGTGAGAGCTGAAGGACAGCAGATGCTGGTTTATTCCAAAAATATACACAAAACCGCTGGAGTAACTCAGCGGGACAGGCAGCATCTCTGGAGGTAAAGGATAGGTGACATTTCGGGCTGGGACCCTAGGGGCCCGGCCTGAAACATTACTGTTCAAGAAGGAACTGCAGATGCTGGAAAATCGTAAGGATGTATTTTAGAAGGTAGACAAAAAAAATGCTGGAGAAACTCAGCGGGTGAGGCTGCATCTATGGAGCGAAGGAAATAGTTGACGTTTCGGGCCGAAACCCTTCTTCAGACTGATGTGAGGGTTGGGGGGGGGGGGGGGGGGGGGGGGGGGGGGGGGGGGTGGGGTGAAGAAGAAAGAAGAGGAGGAGCCAGTGGGCACAGAGGGGGGGGCAGTGAGAGAGGAGGTTGTTAAACTGTCTTCGGAGAGAGGAGGAGAACTTCCTCGACGCAGGCATACCTTGAGGAGATTATTTTTATCCTTTATTTAGACTTTAGACTTTACTTTAGATATACAGCGGAGAAACAGACTGAGTCTGTGCTGACCGGAGATCACCCCGTACAGTACACACTGGGGGCAATTGACAATGTTACCAGGCCAATCGACCAACAAGCCTGGGAGTGTGGGAGGAAACCCACGCGGGTCACGGGGAGAACGTAAAAAACTCCGCACAGACAGCGCCCGTAGTCGGGATCGGACCTAGGTCTCTGGCAGCAATTTACTGTGCCGCCCCAGAGATCTCTGGAGCTAACTGGCGCGCTGAGTTACTCCCGCACTTTGTGTCTATCTGTAGGATAATAATCCATCTGAATCTGATTCTAATCCCCATCCCTCAATTACTCCTGGTGTTGCCTTGTAATGCATGTTGATGAGCCGGACAAGACGGCATCCGTAGTAACTAATATGTTGCCCTTCTTTCTTTCCTTCGTGTGTGTCTTGCTGCGGGAGGGTTGATCAGAGCTTGATCGGAGAAGCAATCTGGTTCACTGTTACTGTTGTGTAGGATCAGCTTACTACGTCCAGCCTCACAATTATACACTCACCTCATGTTCTCTCTGCACAGACTTTTATTTTTATTTTTTTTTATTTTTATTTTTTATTATTTTTTTAAAAATCTTTTTTGATATCTGTCTGATATATAAACAGACATTTATATATCCATGGAAAACCTTTAAAATTAATTACCAGAAGAAATCTTGCTTAAAGGGTTAATTTCCTGGAAGATAAATGTTCATAACTTTATAAGTATATACGTGATATAACCATATAACAATTACAGCACGGAAACAGGCCCTCTCGGCCCTTCCAGTCCGTGCCGATCATTTGTTTTCCCCTAGTCCCATCTACCTTCACTCAGACCATACCTCTCCATTCCCTTCCCGTCCATATACCTATCCACTTTACTTTTAAATGTTAAAATCGATCCTGCCTCCACCACTTCCACTGGAAGCTCATTCCACACAGCCACCACCCTCTGAGTAAAGAGGTTCCCCCTCACGTTACCCCTAAACATCTGTCCCTTAATTCTCATGTCATGCCCTCTTGTTTGAATCTTCCCTACCCTCAATGGGAAAAGCTTATCCCATCGTCAACTCTGTCTATCCCTTTCATCATTTTAAAGACCTCAATCAAGTCCCCCCTTAACCTTCTGAGCTCCAAAGAATAAAGACCTAACTTGTTCAACCTTTCTCTGTAACTTAGTTGCTGGAACCCTGGCAACATTCTAGTAAATCTCCTCTGTACTCTCTCTATTTGCGGTAGTGTTGCTGTCTCACAGCTCCAGAGACCCGGGTTCGATCCCGACTACGGGTGCTGGTCTGTACGGAGTTGGTACGTTCTCCCTGTGAACATGCGTGGGTTTTTCTCCGTGATCTCCGGTTTCCTCCCACGCTCCAAAGTACAGGTTTTAGGTTAATCGGCTTGGTGTAATTGTAAACTGTCCCTGGTGTGTGTAGGATAGTGTTATTGTGCGGGGATCGCTGGTCGGTGCAGGCTCGGTGGGCCGGAGGGCCTGTTTCCACACTGTATCTCTAAACTAAACACTCTACGAATCCAGCAGAGACGAGGGCTTTAAAGGGATCATCAAATGGTTGCAACCTTATTGGCGCCTGATTGGTGCAGAAACAGTGAATTTATGAATTTGTGCTTTTTGCGGAGAAAGGTGCAGCTTCAGAAATGTTGAGCGAGTGATGTGTAAATGCCCCTCCCATTGCCCACTGACGGACTGAAAACCGTGTAAAAATACACTTGACAGACACTAAAGTCTGAAGAAGGGTCTCAACCAGAAACGTCACCCATTCCTTCTCTCCAGAGATGCCCCCTGTCCCGCTGAGTTACTCCAGCAGTTTGGGTCTATCTTCGGTTTAAACCAGCATCTGCAGTTCCTTCCTAAAAATGCTCTTGGACTGTTTGCTTAAGAATTTTATCAAAATTAAATTGATGTAATGTTATTATAATGCAAATAGAATGATATGGGTTGTTTCCTGGAATGGCACGACATGAATGCCTGGTATTATCTATTTGTTGCAAACTTTATTAAGAAAGCAATATATTCGAGATGAAAAGGATATCCAGTTCTTAGTGTTGTGATCCTCAGTAAAGTCTGCTTCTTACACTAATCTATTTACCTCAGGCAAAATCACGACTATTTGAAGGCAGTAATTGAAAGGCAGTTTAAAACTCTATTATGTGCCTGAAATCACTAATTAAATCTGTTAAGCTACATCTCTGGAGAGAAGGAGTGGGTGACGTTTGGGGTCGAGACCCTTCTTCAGATTGAGAGTCAGGGGAGAGGGAGACACAGAGATAAGGAAGGGTCAGGCGTGCAAACGAGACATCAAAGGAGATGTGGTTCAAGGAAAATGTAGAATAGGTCATTGTGAGCTAGCAGAGGGTGACAACGAAGAATACAGAGATAAAATGTAATCAGGGGAGCAGTCAGACTGGTGGGAGAACTGGGAAGGGGGAGGGATGGAGAGAGAGGGAGAGCAAGGGTTACTTGAAGTTAGAGAAGTCAATATTCAGTCTGAAGAAGGGTTTCGACCCAAAACGTCACCCATTCCTTCTCTCCAGAGATGCTGCCTGTCCCGCTGAGTTACTCCAGCATTTTGTATCGATCTTTGGTGTAAACCAGCATCTGCAGTTCCTTCCTACACATTATGGTACTGTTAGGACTAGAAATGTAGAACCAACTAGAAGAAGTGATGCTGAGATGGGGATTAGGATACCCGTTATCTGTGACGAACTTGCAGTAGTTTTTAGAAAATATATATATTTTATTAGAAGCAATTGTACGAGGAGAAAGTAACCGGCGTGACAATGATACAATTTCCGTACAGCTTCAGTTTTAACATTTTATAAACTAATAAGTGAATCGGAAAAAAGAAAAAAAGGAAAGAAGGGAAAGGAAAAAGAAAAGAAAGAATTTCGAAAAAGATACGAAAAAGAAAGAAGGCAGACCCCTGAACTAACAAAGAAGCGAAAAAAAGCGGTGATACATCCCACTACCCTTCCCGAAGCCCGCTCACCCGACCCTAGCGTCCCTTTTGAGTTTGTGTTCCACCATTCTGTTGTTGAAGAAATTCAATGAAAGGAGACCATATTTTGGAAAATTGGTCTGATTTGTCAGACGAAACAAGCCTTATTTTTTCTAGACGTAGTGTCGCGGTCAGTTCTGTGATCCACATCTTCACTGTGGGGACTGTTATCTTTTTTCCAGAATTTAAGTATTCGTTTTTTCGCAGTTATTAAACCGTAATCAAGGAAGCGTCTTTGGAATATCATTAACTTAGGGCGGCCCTCTGACATTCCTAAAATTATTCATTTTGAATCTGACTCTGGGAGTAATAATTCTCTGAAGCTCAATGCCAATGTTTCAAATGCCAATGAACCTCAAAGTAACTACGGCAACTGCCCTTAATCCCGATTATATGAGCAAGATATCACGCCATTAACTCAGACAACAGAGAGAAGTGGTGACTCACTGAGATTGTTTGAGCTCCTCAATCACAGCAGTCAACACAAAGATTACTCGTAAATCCAATTCACAGATATATCTAGGATAGGCAATATTGCATTAATCTCCAGCAAAGACTCTTAAATGTGTATTTTGCCGTTGAGAGTTTTTCTCTCTCCACTTCCCCCGCAATGTAGAGGCAATATGAACCATCTGCTGCTGAAAGAGCACGGCACAGTCGCGCAGCCGTAGAGCTGCTGCCCTAAGGGCCTGTCCCACGAGCATGCGACCGGCATGCGGCAGGAGCGGCCAAACTGGAAGCGGGGTTCGCGCGGAGGTCGAGTGACCTCCGTACAGGGCCGGTCCCACCAGCACGCGCCTGCATGCGGCGAGCGCGACCAAACCGGCAGCGGGGGCTGCGCGGAGGTCGGGTGAGTGACGTCCGAAGTGGAGCGAAGTCCGCGGTAAGTTCGCAAGAACAGAGAGGGACACAGAGAGAGAGACACGGAGGCACATAGAGAGGGTCACGGAGGCACATAGGGAGGGTCACGGAGGCACATATGGAGAGGGTCACGGAGGCACATATAGAGAGGGTCACGGAGGCACACACAGAGAGGGTCACGGAGGCACATAGAGAGGGTCACGGAGGCACACAGAGAGGGTCACGGAGGCACACACAGAGAGGGTCACGGAGGCACACACAGAGAGGGTCACGGAGGCACACAGAGAGGGTCACGGAGGCACACACAGAGAGAGGGTCACGGAGGCACACACAGAGAGGGTCACGGAGGCACACAGAGAGAGGGTCACGGAGGCACATATAGAGAGGGTCACGGAGGCACATATAGAGAGGTCACGGAGGCACACACACAGAGAGGTCACGGAGGCACACACAGAGAGGGTCACGGAGGCATAAAACATATAGAGAGGGTCACGGAGGCACACAGATAGAGGGTCACGGAGGCACACATAGAGAGGGTCACGGAGGCACATATAGAGAGGGTCACGGAGGCACGACGTGAGGCGGTGCGTAATGCGTCGAGGCGGCTGCGGGCCGACAGGCCGTTGCCGCGTGGAATTTTTGAACACGGTCAGTTTTTCGGAGCCCCGCGCGATATCGGGACCAGCTCCGCGCAACTCCATACGGCTCCGGCGATCGAAGTGGGACCGGCCCCGCGAGGCCGGACGGCTCAAGCGACCACGTTAGGTCGCGCTCACCGCATGGAGTCGCACGCTGGTGGGACGGGCCCTTTAACAGCGCAATACACCAGGGTTCAACTGTAGGGATTGGACGTCAAGTCTAAATGTCACTATGGTGGTCGAACAACAAGGCTGACTGAGGCGCAGTCAGTTAGTTTAGTTTAGAGTTACCGCGCGGTAAAACAGGCCCTTCAGCCCACCGAGTCCGTGCCGGCCAGCGATGCCCGCGTACTAACACCACCCTACACACGCTAAAGACAATTGACTATTTTACCAAAGCCAATTAACCTGCAAACCTGCACGTCTCTCTAGTGTGGGAGGAAGCCGGAGCACCCGATGAAAACCCACGCGGTCACAGGGAGAGCGTACAAACTCCTGTAGTCGGGATCGAATGTAGTCAGGATCAGAATCAGGAATCTTATTGAAACATATAAGATTATTAAGGGCTTGGACACGCTAGAGGCAGGAAACATGTTCCCGATGTTGGGGGGAGTCCAGAAACCAGGGGCCACAGTTTAAGAATAAGGGGTAAGGCATTTAGAACGGAGACGAGGAAACACTTTTTCACACAGAGAGTTGTGAGTGTGTGGAATTCTCTGCCTCCGAGGGGGGTGGAGGCGGTTCCTGGATACTTTTCAAGAGAGAGCTTGATAGGGCTCTTAAAGATAGTAGTGTCAGGGGATATGGGGAGAAGGCAGGAACGGGGTACTGATTGGGGATGATCAGCCATGATCACATTGAATGGCGGGGCTGCACCTATTGTCGATTGTCTATTGAACCCGGGTGTATTGTGCTGTAACACGTATGCTGGTGTGGCATTCAAAGGAAGTGGGGTGAAGGAAAGAGCGTTCACGTCGCGGCCCTGCTCCCACCAATCTCTCCACCCCCACCACAAGGAGCGACAAGACAGGCGCCGTTGTGCAGATGGCGAGAAGTGAGCTCAGCTCTGGCTGGGCCACTTCTAATCTTGTGTGTGGACTCAACAAGAAGAAGATTCAAAAGAAGTCGAGGCATTCACCCTTGTGGTTGCAAGTGGCCACCAGTTGTTTGGGTGGTTTCCGAGCGATGGACTCTACACTTCATCTTCTTTCTGCCTTGGCTCCATGTCTACTGATTGAGTGAGTGAGTGAGCGAGTGTCAAGGGAGTGTAAAGTGCTTTATTTGGATAATACGACTGTCGTGGTAGTATAGTTGCCCACTAGTACGCTGCAGTTTTGAGCTGTACAGGAGGGTTAGCTGTGTACGACACAGGTATGGGACAGTGGGGCGTCTGAAGGTCAGGTCCATGTCTTGAGTGTTGAAGATCCTTGGTCAGTGACCAGGTGTCGTTTCTTGTGCGGTTTCTAAGTCCAGTGATGATGTCGGTTGGACTTTAGTTTAGTTTAGAGACACAGCGCGGAAACAGGCCCTTCGGCCCACCGAGTCCGCGCCGACCAGCGATCCCCGCACACTAACACCATCCGACACGCTGGGGACAATTTCACATTCACACCAAGCCAATTAATCTACAAACCCGTACGTGTTTGGAGTGCGGGAGGAAACCGAAGATCTCGGAGAAAACCCACTCAGGTCACGGGGAGAACGTGCAAACTCTGTACAGACAGCGCCCGTAGTCAGGATCGAACCAGGGCCTCTGGCGCCGCGAGACAGTAGCTGTACCACTGCGCCACCGTGCCGCCCTTTGAAGATGCGTTTGTCGAGCCTGACGCCACCTGCAAGGTCATTCAACCTCTTGTGGCATTGCGGTGTGCTTCCAAAGGTTCAAGTCCCTCGCTCCCCCCCCCCCCCCCCCCCCCGCTCCCGACTCTCAGTCTGCAGAAAGATCTCGACCCGAAACGTCACCTATTCCTTTTCTCCAGAGACCCCGCCTGACCCGCTGAGTAACTCCAGCTTTTAGCGTCTATCTTTGACCAAATTTCCTTATAATTTGCCCAAATCTTCGGTGTGTCAAAGTCAAAGTCAAAAGAGTTTATTGTCATGTGTCCCTGACAGGACAATGAAATTCTTTCTTTGCATAGCACAACAGAACATAGTAGGCATTGACTACAGTTATATATGTAAATACACACATTAATTAATAAATTAATAAAGTGCAAATAACAGATGGAGGGGTATTAATGTTCAGAGTTTTGTCCGAGCCAGGTTTAATAGCCTGATGGCTGTGGGGAAGTAGCTATTCCTGAACCTGGTCGTTGCAGTCCTCAGGCTCCTGTACTTCTTCTAAACCCGGAGGTAGCGGGGAGATGAGTGTGTGGCCAGGGTGGTGTGGGTCCTTGATGATGCTGCCAGCCTTTTTGAGGCAGCGACTGCGGTAGATCCCCTCGATGGAAGGAAGGTCAGAGCCGATGATGGACTGGGCAGTGTTTACTGCTTTTTGTAGTCTTTTCCTCTCCAGGGCGCTCAAGTTGCCGAACCAAGCCACGATGCAACCGGTCAGCAAGCTCTCTACTGTGCACCTGTAGAGGTTAGAGAGAGTCCTCCTTGACAGACCGACTCTCCGTAATCTTCTCAGGAAGTAGAGGTGCTGTTTGGAGAGCAAAGCAGTTTGCTGCGTTTCTTCAAAGCCTGTTCATCAAGGGGAAATGGAAACGAGATGAGAGCAGGATAAAAGTCTGATCAGAACATTCCATTATTGCCTTGTCATTGGCCCCGTCAAAGCCATGTGTGTGGGGATGTCAGCACTCCCTCGTCCCTCACACTTGCGGTGCTAATGCTTTCGGTTTAAAGGTTTACATTACAGCACATTGTTTATGCCAGAAACACAAGAGCTGCCGCAGCTGTCTTCGTTCTTTATCAATCCACAGATTCCACTCGCAGTGCCAGGAGTGAAACTTCCCTCAATATTTTACCAGCAGCTTCTAGAACGTTCTTCCCGTCACCGTTACCATCTGGAGCCCGTCTCAGTTTAGTCTGGTTTAGAGATGCAGTGTGGAAACAGGCCCTTCGGCCCACCGGGTCCGCACCGACCAGCGATCCCCGCACATTAAAACTGTCCTACACACACACACACACACACACACACACACACACACACACACACACACACACACACACACACACACACACACACACACACACACTAGGGACCGTTTATACACACGCCAAGCCAATTAACCTACAGGCCTGCACGTCTTTGGAGTGTGGGAGGAAACCGAAGATCTCGGAGAAAACCCACGCGGTCACGGGGAGAACGGGCAAACTCCTTACAGACAGCACCCGTAGTCGGGATCGAACCCGGGTCTCCTGCGCTGTGCGCGCCGTAAGGCAGCGACTCTACCGCTGCGCCACCGTGGCTGTCCTCTGGAAACAGATACTTGAACGTGGGTTAGATGCATCGTGCTAACAGAATATCGTGGAATTGGTTATTCTTTAAAATGCTGACACGGTGAACTTAGTCCAGCACTTTACAACTAGAACATAAAGTGAAATAATCAGGACATGTATTAGATGACAAACTCATTTATAACTATATGAAACAAACGCCAAGTTTATCTCAAGCTGATTGTGAAATCTCTAGTTTTATTTTTCACTCTATAACACTTGTACCTGTCAAAACTTCAAAAGCCAGAAAATAGTACAGATACCGTCTCTCCGGGACACTCCTAACGCAATAAAGAGCAACCGCAGATGCTGGTTTATACCAAAGATGGACACAAAATGCTGGAGTAACTCAGTGGGTCAGACGGCATCTCTGGCCAGAAGGAATAGGTGATGTTTCGGGTCGAAACCCAGCTTCTGACTCCACCTTAAACGACACCCATTCCTTTTGTCCAGAGACGCTGTCTGACCCACTGAGTTAATTCAGCTTTTTGTGTTTTTCTTTGGGATGTTCCTCAGACAAAATGTGGGATGTGGTGGCCTGCAACTCATCACATCTATATAACTCACAATCTACTTCCTGGAGCTGAAATCCTCCCTAATTCCAAAGGAATCAGTCTTCTGTAAGTGCAACATCTCGCAGCATTTCTGATTTCTTCGACCACAGCAACTCCATTTCACCTCGGAAGCCAATTCCTTTACCACCAGATCCGACTATGGACCCTTCCTTCCTTCCTTCCTTCCTTCCTTCCTTCCTTCCTTCCTTCCTTCCTTCCTAACCTTCCTTCCTTCCTTCCTTCCTTCCTTCCTTCCTTCCTCCTTCCTTCCTTCCTTCCTTCCTTCCTTCCTTCCTTCCTTCCTTCCTTCCTTCCTTCCTTCCTTCCTTCCCTTCCTTCCTTCCTTCCTTCCTTCCTCCTTCCTTCCTTCCTTCCTTCCTTCCTTCCTTCCTTCCATCGTCCTTCCTTCCTTCCTTCCTTCCTTCCTCCTTCCTTCCTTCCTTCCTTCTTCCTTCCTTTCCTTCCTTCCTTCCTTCCTTCCTTCCTTCCTTCCTTCCTTCCTTCCTCCCTCCTTCCTTCCTTCCCTCCTTCCTTCCTTCCTTCCTTCCTTCCTTCCTTCCTTCCTTCCTTCCTTCCTTCCTTCCCTCCCTTCCCTCCCTTCCTTCCTTCCCTTCCTCCCCCCTCCCTCCCTTCCCTCCCTTCCTCCCTTCCTCCCTCTCCTCCTCCCTCCCACCCTCCTCCTCCCTTCCACACCCTCCCTCCCTCCCTTCCTTTCTCCTCCCTCCCGCCCTCCCTCCCTCCCTTCCTTCCCCTTCCTTCCTTCCTTCCTTCCTTCCTTCCTTCCTTCCTTCCTTCCACATGGTGCCAACATAAGTCCCTGCATCAATTTACATTTTTTTGTACAAAGCCAAACATGCACGTCTTTGGAGTGTGGGAGGGAACCAAAGATCTCGGAGAAAACCCACGCAGGTCACGGGGAGAACGTATTCTGTTTTGTTTTGTCGTTTTTTTGCACATTCCGCAGGCATGGCCACTTTTCATTTCGCTGCACATCACGTATGCGTATGTGACAAATAAACTTGACTTGACTTGTCTCGTACAAACTCCGTACAGACAGCACCTGTAGTCAGGATCGAACCTGGGTCTCTGGCGCTGTGAGGCAGCAGTTCTCCCGCTGCGCCACCGTGCCGCCCAGGTTTGACAAAAGCACTCCCCCACACCATGCACTTGTCCAACAGGAATGAGTTACTGCAGCGTGTGTGTACAAGAGCAGAAACTGCAGTGGCGGATGAGCGAACTGACCATGTGTAATGATAAAAGCAGATTTCAGATCAATGATGAAGAAAAAACGCTTTAGAAACATAGAATCATTGAAATTAGGTGCAGGAGCAGGCCATTCGGCCCTTCGAGCCTGCATCGCCATTCAATATGATCATGGCTGATCATCCAACTCAGTATCCTGTACCTGCCTTCTCTCCATACCCCTGATCCCTTCAGCCACAAGGGCCACATCCAACTCCCTCTTAAATATGGCCAACGAACTGGCCTCAACTACCTTCTGTGGCAGAGAATTCCACAGATTCACCACTCTGTGTGAAAAACGATCTTCTCATCTCGGTCCTAAAAGACTTCCCCCTTATCCTTAAACTGTAACCCCTTGTCCTGGACTTCCCCAACATCGGGAACATTCTTCCTGCATCTAGCCTGTCCAACCCCTTAAGAATTTTGTAAGTATCTGTGAGATTCCCCCGTCAATTTTCTAAATTCCAGGAGTACAAGCCGAGTCTATCCGAGTCTATCCAAGAGTCTTTGAAGTTAGAAAGGAGCTAGGTTTATTATAGTGCAATGATATTCAGTAAAAGGGTTAGTAAAGGATTAAATAAATCACGTCATTCTTGTGATTATACCTTGAGATTATAATTGCATTTTGTAAAAGGTGGCGCAGCGGTAGAGTTGCTGCCTCACAGCGCTGGAGACCCGGGTTTGATCCCGACTACGGGTGCTGTCTGTACGGAGTTTGTGCGTTCTCCCGGGTGCTCCGGTTTCCTCCCACACTCCACAGACGTACAGGGTTTGTAGGTTAATTGGTTTTGGTCAAATTGTAAATTGTCCCTAGTGTGTGTAGGACAGTGTCAGTGTGCGGGGATCGCTGGTTAGCGCGGTGTGCCGAAGCGCCTGTTCCCGCTCTGTATCTCTAAACTAAACTAAACTAAAAAGGGGGTGGACAGGGAAAAATTGATCAGCCATGAAAGAATGACGAAGCAAACTCGATGGGCCAAATGGCCTAATTCTACTCCAATGTCTTATGATCTTATGAATACAGCACTCGTGGCTACCCCGTGTTCAGAGGCAAAACACGGTGACAAATACGCTCTCTGTGCAGTGTTTTAGGATGCCTTGGTGGTTCTGCCCTTCTGCTTGTCGCACTTTCAGCAACATACGAGCGGCACGGTGGCGCAGCGTTAGAGTTGCTGCCTTACAGCGATTACAGCGCAAGAGACCCGGGTTCGATCCCGACTTCGGGTGCTGTCTGTATGGAGATTGCACCTTCGTCCCACACTCCCAAGACGTACAGGTTTGTAGGTTAGTTGACTTGGAAATTGTCTCTAGTGCGTGTAGGACAGTGTTAGTGTGCGGGGATCGCTGGTCGGTGCGGACTCGGTGGGATGAGGGGCCAGTTTCCGTGCTGTATCTCTGAACTAAACTAAACGAGTGGCGGCTGATGGAAACAAATCCCACCCCATTCTTCTGCAGAGTGGGGTCCCGTGAACGCTGGACTGGCCTGGCACCATTCCAGATTGTAATTAATTTTCATTGATTATTATTTTTGGTCATTAATATCCAAGACGTCGCCCAGTGAGCACTGAGCTGCCCGGAGACTAAACATTGATGGAGGAGGAAATTTCCTACTGAAAAGCTAAATTTGAGTGTATAACACTTTGAAACATGCACAAGATAATGACTTTTTAAGCTTTGTTGTTTGTAGTTAATATGGGTAATGAACAGGAAGAATAACATTTCATGAACCATTTTACTTTTCTAATTTAATATTGATAATATGTAATTGGTTTGGAGAGACTTGATTAACATGGTCTAGGAGAACATAGTCTTGGGATATGCATTTAATCCCAATGTCATGTGAATTATATTAGAGTCATACAGATATACTGTGTGGAAACAGGTCCCTCGGCCCAACTTGTCCACACCGGCCAACAATGTCCCAACTACACTAGTCCCACCTACCATATCCCTCCAAACCTGCCCTATCCATGTACCTGTCTAACTGTTTCTTAAACGTTGGGATAGTCCCAGCCTCAACTGGCAGCTTGTTCCATGAACCCACCACCCTTTATAGACAATAGACAATAGGTGCAGGAGTAGGCCTTCGAGCCAGCACCGCCATTCAATGTGATCATGGCTGATCATCCACAATCAGTACCCCGTTCCTGCCTTCTACCCATGTCCCCTGACTCCGCTATTTTTAAGAGCCCTATCTAGCTCTCTCTTGAAAGCATCCAGAGAACCTGCCTCCACCGCCCTCTGAGGTAGAGAATTCCACAGACTCACCATTTTCCGTGAGAAAAAGTGTTTGCTCATCTCCGTTCTAAATGACTTACTCCTTATTCTTAAACTGTGGCCTGCCTCTAGCATGTCCAAACCCTTAACAATCTTATATGTCTCAATAAGATTTCCTCTCGTCCTTCTAAACTCCAAGGTGTACAAGCCCAGCTGCTCCATTCTCTCAGCATACGACAGTCCCGCCATCCCGGGAATTAAACTTGTAAACCTACACTGCACTCCCTCAATAGAAAGAATGTCCTTCCTCAAAATAGGGGACCAAAACTGCACACAATACTCCAGGTGTGGTCTCACTAGGGCTCTGTACAACTGCAGAAGGACCTCTTTGCTCCTCTATTCGATTCCTCTTGTTATAAAAGCCAACATGCCATTCACTTTCTTCACTGCCTGCTGTACCTGCGTGCTTACTTTCATAGTAAAGGACCCCCAGATCCCGTTGTACTTCCCCTTTTCCCAACTTGACGCCATTTAGATAGTAAACTTTGTGTGAAAAAGTTACCCCTCAGATTCCTATTAAATCTTTTCCCCTTCACCTTGAACCTATGTCCTCTGGTCATAGTCATAGAGTCATAGAGTGATACAGCGTGGAAACAGGCCCTTCGGCCCAACTTGCCCACACCGGCCAACATGTCCCATCTGCACTGGTCCCACCTGCCTGCATTTGGTCCATATCCCTCCAAACCTGCCCTATCCATGGTCCTCGATTCACTTACTCTGTGCAAGAGACTCTGTGCGTCTACCCGATCTACTCCTCTCATATTCGATGAGCTTGCCGCACTCCTCCATGTTCTTAGTTGTAATAAGCATTAGTTTGGTAATTAGTGATCATGCTAGACAAGATTTATGCACAGGATACATTTAAATGCCAACGTAAGATCATGAGATCTACTCCTTGCGCACCAGATTGAGCCCTTGTCTAGTACTCTGCCTGAGCTCTCGTCACTAGAGAGCGGTTAATTATTCCAATTCCGCGCTCCTGTCACTTTAACACATCATCGGGAATTTTTTTAAATCAAAGAATCACTTCAGTTTCCCCCTGATAGCAAGGGCTCAGAGTTAGGTACTTCTAACAGGAAAAGCAACATCAGTACATGTTGGAGCAACTCAGCGGGTCAGGCAGCATCTCTGGAGAAAAGGAACAGGTGACGTTTTGGATCGAAACCTAACGTCACCTATTCCTTTTCTCCAGAGATGTTGCTTGACCCGCTGAGCTACTCCAGCTCTCCGTGTCTATCAGTGCTTTGAACCAGCATCTGCAGTTCCTTCCGACACATCAGTACACGGTGGCGCAGCAGTGGAGTTGCTGCCTTACAGCCTCAGTGACCCGGGTTCGATCCTGACCACGGGTGCTGCCTCTATGGAGTCTGTATGTGCTCCCTGTGACCTGCGTGGGTTTTCTCCAGGATTTCCGGTTTCTTCCCATGCTCCAAAGACGTACAGGTGCGCAGACTATTTGGCTTGGTATAATTGTAAACTGTCCCCAGTGTGGGTTGGATAATGTTAGTGTGCGGGGGGGCCACTGGTTTGGCACGGACTCGGTGGGTCGAAGGGCCTGTTTCCATGCTGTACCTCGAAACTAAACTAAACTCCATCATGTGAAAATTCGTACATGGAATGTGAAGATAACTGTGAAGATATGAGGTTGTAATAAAACATTGACTTCATCACGTGAGACAAGGATTCTTCTCACTTGATCTTAGGGCTAAATTGACCAGCGATCCTGTACTTTTATCCCATAAAAGTTCCAAATCAGTGAACTTCAGATTGTGAAGTAGAGGTTCCTGTGGGTAAAATGTTGAACCCAATTGAATCCCCAACCCAGACATAGCCAAAGAGAGCTTCTCCCAGCCTCACTGCATTGACTTTGGATGCTAATTGAAAAGTCTTCCATTATCCATCAAGAGGATATAATTCTCAAGTCTGTCGTTGAAGGGGAAGATCACAGACATCACGTCAGTGAGCTGAAGCATTAGTTAATTAGTTAGTTGGTTGGTCGGTCAGTCGGTCAGTCGGTCGGTCGGTCGGTCGGTCGGTCGGTCGGTCGGTCGGTCGGTCGGTCGGTCGGTCGGTCGGTCGGTCGGTCGGTCGGTCGGTCAGTCAGTTAGTTGGTCGGTGGAGTAACTCAGCGGGACAAGCAGCATCTCTGGAGAGAAGTAGATAGTAGTTCAGGACTGCTCTCTGGTTGTGGTGGGATGGTTCAGTTTCAGTAGGTTGGTTAGAATCAGGCAGTACAGGGTAGGCCAGCTATGAGATTGGAGGATGTAGAGGGGAAATCAGCGGACATTGTTTAGTTTAGATCAGTTTAGTTTAGGGGTGGAAGATTGCAACCTCCACGTGGTCCGCCGTGTTTCGACTAATGCAATCAACTCGACGTGCACAAACGGAAGATCAAATAGAACAAGTTGTCCAACAACTTTAGGCTGTGCACGCCACACGAAAGAAGAAGTTTAGTTTAGAGATACAACGCGGAAACAGGCCCTTCGGCCCATCGGGTTCGCGCCGGCCATTGATCCCCGCACATTAACACCATCCTACACCTACAAGGGACAATTAAAAAAAAAAACATTTACCAAGCCAATTAACCTACAAACCTGTGCGTCTTTGGAATGTGGGAGGAAACCGAAGATCTCGGTGAAAACCTACGCAAGTCACGGGGAGAACGTACAAACTCCGTACAGACGGAACACGTAGTCAGGATCGAACCCGGGTCTCCGGCGCTGAATTCGCTGTCAGGCAGCAACTCTACCGCTGCGCCACCGTGACCGCCCGGTGAGATTGGTGATGGCCTGGTTTTGGCCCGTGGGGTCATGGTCAAGGGGTAGGTTACAGGGAAGTAAAACATGACAGTTTGTGGGAATAAATAACCACACTTAATTTAATTTACAAACTTCGCCTCAAGAGAATGAGACAGCTTGTGACCTCATTCCTGTGTTTATTTATAAAGAGGGAAATGCTACCAGCCCGGCCTAATCTGCCCCAAGTCAAAAGAACTTTTCCAAAAAAACAATCTTATCCAAAAATCACAAGGCTTCTTGATTGGTCTGTGGTGGGATCTGGTCTAATTGAAACCTGGGCACTATTGTGCTGAAATGGTGGCACGGTGGCGCAGCGGTAGAGTTGGTGCCTTACAGCGAATGCAGCGCCGGAGACCCGGGTTCGATCCTGCCTACGGGCGCTGTCTGTACGGAGTTTGCACGTTCTCCCCGTGACCTGCGTGGGTTTTCTCCGAGACCTTCGGTTTCCTCCCACACTCCAAACATGTACAGGTTTGTAGGTTAATTGGCTTGGTAAATGTAAAAATTGGCCCCAGCGTGTGTACGATAGTGTTAATATGCGGGGATCGCTGGTCGGCGCGGACCCGGTGGGCCAAGGGGCCTGTTCCCGCATTAAACTAAACTAAACTAAATGTGTATATGTACAGTAACGGAGACTTCAGAATGAATTAGAGGATGGAATCTATTCAAAAGGTTCAAGTTCTGTAAAATTAGAGAACATCAGACACAGTTTAGTTTAGAGATACAGTGCGGCCCACCGAGACCGTGGCAATCAGCGATTCCCATTCACTAACAATATCCTACACACACTTGGGACTTTTTACATTTATACCAAGTGAATTAACCTGCAAACCTGCACGTCTTTGGAGTGCGGGAGGAAACCGAAGATCTCGGAGAAAACCCACGCAGGTCACGGGGAGAACGCACAAACTCCGTACAGACAAGCACCCGAGGTCGGGATCGAACCCGGGTATCTTGGGCTGTGAGGCAACAACTCTACCGTTGCTTAATTCAAAGTTCTCGTACCGCCACTGCTGCTGACATTCTCATCCTGCTTCGGTTATCTCTTAGACACAAAAAGCTGGCGTAACTCAGCGGGTCAGGCAGCATCTCTGGAGAGAAGGAATGGGTGACATTTCGGGTCGAGACTCTTCTTCAGACTACCTCAGAACTGGTCAATGCCCATGGTTTTTTTTGCTGGTTTCCATTTGGTATCCTACAACCAAATAAGCTCAGTCAGGTCCGTCTCAGTCTACCCCACGACAGAAAAGGGAGGAGTTGTACAGTTTGATAGTCACAGGGACCAAGGATCTCCTGTGGCGGTTCTGTGCTGCATCTTGGTGGAACCAGTCTGTTGCTGAAGGTGCTCCTCCGGTTGACCAGTGTGTCATGGAGGAGGTGAGCTGTATTGTCCAGCATGCTCTGCACTTTGGTAAGATCCTTAACCTCAAGCTGAGGAATTCCATTTCCAAACCTCTCCATTTTCCTCTCTCCCTTTTGAAAAACCCATCCAATTTACAACTAACCAAGCTGCTCGCTTGGCTGGAGTCATCTGGCTTCATGTCTTCATAAGCAGCTTAATGTCAGATTTGGTCTGATAAGTCTCCTGCGGTAGATTAATTATGTTGTAGGTGCCACATAAACACAAGATGGTAATGTGGTTTAATGGGATATCAGCAGTAATTTACATAGAGCAGCCTAAGAGCAGAGCATTATACCCTTTATCCTGTATCTGTACACTATGGGCGGTGCGATTGTAATCAGTTTGTTTGGTTTATTGTCACGTGTACTGAGGTACAAAGAAAAGCTTTTGCCTTTGCGCTGACCAGTACCAATCACGTGTAGTTTAGTTTTAGCGATCCAGCGCGGAAACAGGCCCTTCGGCCCACCGGGTCCGCGCCGACCAGCGATCCCCGCGCAGTAACACTATCCCACACCCACTAGGGACATTGTTTACATTTCCCAAACCAATTAACCTACAAACCTGTACGTTTTTGGAGTGTGGGAGGAAACCGGAATAAAACCCACGCAGGTCACGGGGAGAACGCACAAACTCCGTACAGACAGCGCCCGTAGTCGGGATCGAACCCGTGTCTCCGGCGCTGCATTCGCTGTGAGGCAGCAACTCTACCGCTGCGCCACCGTGACCGCCCACTGACTGGATAGCATGCAACAAAAAAAACTGTTCACTGAACCTCGGTACAATAGACAATAGGTGCAGGAGTAGGCCATTCGGCCCTTCGAGCCAGCACCGCCATTCAATGACATCATGGCTGATCATCCCCAATCAGTACCCCGTTCCTGCCTTCGTGACATTAAACTAAACCAAAATAATCAATGGCTTTAAATAAATAATTTTCAATGTTCACTAATGTTTAGACTAGCACGGTGGCACAGCGGTAGAGTTGCTGCCTCACAGCGCCAGAGAAACAGGCTTGAACCTGACTACGGGCGCCGTTTGTGCGGAGTTTGTACGTTCTCCCCGTGACCTGCGTGGGTTTTCCCCGAGTGCTCCGGCTTCCTCCCACACCTGAAAGATGGGTTTGCAGGTTAATAGTCTGTGGTGTCATTGTAAAGTGTCCCTGGTGTGTGCTATTGAGGGAGCGCAGCGTAGGTTCACCAGGTTAATTCCCGGGGTGGCAGGACTGTCATATGTTGATATGTTGAGCAGCTGGGCTTGTACACTCTGGAATTTAGAAGGATGAGAGGGGATCTTATTGAAACAAACAGGATTATTAAGGATTGGACACGCTAGAGGCAGGAAACATGTTCCCGATGTTGGGAGAGTCCAGAACCAGGGGCCACCAGGTTTAAGAATAAGGGGTAAGCCATTTAGAACAGAAATCAGCAAACACTTTTTCACACAGAGAGTTGTGAGTCTGTGGAATTCTCTGCCTCAGAAGGCGGTGGAGGCCGATTCTCTGGATGCTTTCAAGAGAGAGTTAGATAGAGCTCTTAAAGATAGCAGAGTCAGGGGATATGGGGAAAAGGCAGGAACGGGGTACTGATTGTGGATGATCAGCCATGATCACATTGAATGGTGGTGTTGGCTCGAAGGGCCGAATGGCCTACTCCTGCACCTATTGTCTATTGTCTATTGGCTCAGATCAAGTGGGCCACGCTGTATCTCTAAACTAAACTAAACTAAACAAGACAATGATTCCAACAATGAATAAGATTCCCATTCTATTCCTAGCCCACCACTGCAGCTTTGACTTTGTCTGATGGGAAGTTTTTGTCGTTTTATGTTATGCTCGTTTTTTGTAATATTTTCTCTTCTGAGTCTCCTGCCTGGAGTGAAGTTATACCACCCCCCCCCCCCTCCCCCCCCTACTTGGAGTGTGAACCGAAAAATCACATGTTATCCACTGATAGGGTGTCATTTAACATGTTTGTACATTCAGAGAATTTAAATGAGTTTTCCCACTGCCTTCCTTCCACCTGACAGTTTCCTGCCACCACACAATATTATGCTCTGTCATTTCCCGCTTCACCAGAAATTGAATACATATTCATGATGTCCAGATATTTCTTATAAGTGATAGAATTGAGTGATAGACCTGCTCAGGGCTCTTATTCATTTGCATTTTACCTGCTTTCTACCTAAATAATCATTTGCAAGGCAGGCTACTGATGGGAGTGACTGATTGCTAGTCAGGATGTGTAGGAAGGAACTGCAGATGCTGGTTTACACTGAAGATAGACACAACATGCTGGAGTAACACAGCGGGATCCCCAGAGAAAAGGAATAGGTTTCAGATCAAGACCCTTCTTCAGACTCATCATAAGGCAGTCGGTAGACAAAAATGCTGGAGAAACTCAGCGGGTGAGGCAGCATCTATGGAGCGAAGGAATAGGTGACCCGAAACGTCACCTATTCCTTAATCAGACTGAAGAAGGGTCTCGACCCGAAACGTCACCTATTTCCTTCGCTCCATAGATGCTGCCTCACCCGCTGAGTTTCTCCAGCATTTTTGTCTACCTTCGATTTTTCCAGCATCTGCAGTTCTTTCTTAAACAGTAAGTCAGTACATCACTTACTGGAATATTATGCAATATTTTGGGTTGGCGCGGTGGTGTGGTGACAATTAAATTTATAGTTACGTGCACCAAGGTAACAGTGAAAACCTTTTGTTGCGTGCTAACCATTCGGCGAAGAGAGAATACATGATTATAATTGAGCCATTTACAGTGTATAGATACATGATATGGGAATAATGTTTAATGTAAGATAAAGCCAGCAAAGTCCAATCAAGAAGGGTCTCGACCCGAAACGTCGCCTATCTCCTTCGCTCCTTAGATGCTGCTGCACCCGCTGAGTTTCTCCAGCTTTTTGTGTACCCCCAAAGTCCAATCAAAGATAGTCCGAGGGTCACCAATGAGGTAGATAGTAGTTCAGGACTGCTGTGGATAGCTGAGAACGTCAAGAGAGGGTAGAAATATGGACCTGCGGATGTTAATTTAGATTGAGAATGGGTTTGGATCTGACCTGCTCTACCTGTTGGTCTTACCTCTTGGTCATTGCACACCTCCTGGCAGCTTCTTACACCTGACGTAGGCTCTGGACTCGAGTCCGTCACTTCCAAGGCAGTGGTGTCACGGGAAATGGGCAACAAAGAGAGTTTCAGGAGGACTAGTGATGCCATGAGAGATGTAGGCTCATCAACCCCACCTTTAGGGTGGTCTGCTTCAGAAATACAGCATGGAAACAGGCCCTTCGGCCCACCGGGTCTGCGCCAACCTGCCATCACCCTGAACACTAGTTCTATCCCCCACACTCTAGTGACAATTTACAGAAGACCAATTGATCTACAAGCCCTGCACGTCTTTGGGATGTGGGAGGAAACCGGAGCGCCCGGAGAAAACCCGGAGAAGGTCACAGGGAGAACGTGCAAACTCCGTACAAACAGCACTTATATGAAACATATAAGATTATTAAGGGCATGGACACACGAGAGGCAGGAAACATGTTCCCGATGTTGGGGGAGTCCAGAACCAGGGGCCACAGTTTAAGAATAAGGAGTAAGCCGGAGACAAGGAAACACTTTTTCTCACAGAGAGTGGTGAGTCTGTGGAATTCTCTGCCTCAGAGGGCGGTGGAGGCCGGTTCGCTGGATGCTTTCAAGAGAGAGCTAGAAAGGGCTCTTAAAAATTGCGGAGTCAGGGGATATGGGGAGAAGGCAGGAACGGGGTACTGATTGGGGATGATCAGCCATGATCACATTGAATGGCGGTGCTGGCTCGAAGGCCTACTCCTGCACCTATTGTCTATTGTCTATTGTCTATAAAGGGTGGTGGGTGCATAGAACAAGCTGCCAGATGAGGTAGTTGAGGCTGGGATTATCCCAACGTTTAAGAAACAGTTAGACAGGTACATGGATAGGGCAGGTTTGGAGGGATATGGTAGGTGGGACTAGTGTAGTTGGGACACATTGTTGGCCGGTGTGGACAAGTTGGGCCGAGGGACCTGTTTCCACACAGTATAGCTGTATGACTCTGATCAGCCATGATCACATTGAATGGCAGTGATGGCTCGAAGGGCCAAATGGCCTACTCCTGCACCTATTGTCTATTGTCTATTGTCACCCGTGGTCAGGATCGAACCCGGGTCTCTGGCGTGGTAAGGCAGCAACTTTACCGCTTTTGCGTCAGAAATCATGGCTTCTTTACGGTTGGATTTTAAACTATAATCCAATAATAAAAATGACTTTGATACCTAAACTATGTTGACAACAGGAAGTAAATCTCAAAAGCCACACTCTACACGCGTCCACTCCAGGTTCTCTCAGCAAGCTGGCGGTCATCTTTACGTGTGCTGACATTTGAGTGCAAAATGAAAGCCTGAGTTTTAAGCTTCAATTTCCTTTTTCAAAGTATTATTTTCTCGCCAGTGTTCCTCCTCTCCCACGTCTTACACTAATATGCCGTGGGTGTAGTTGAAAGCACTCCGGTTTCCCTCCGGCTCTGTGCTGAAGGGATCTGGGCAAGAGGTCATTGATTGGAAATAAAGTTGGAAAGGTGCAAAGGCATTCAATTTGCAAGGAGAAGCGAGGAGATGTGCAGGAAGGAACTGCAGATGCTGGTTTAAACCGAAGATGGACGCAACATGCTGGAGTAACTCAACGGGACAGGCAGCAACTCTGGAGAGAAGGAATGGGTGACGTTTTGGGTCGAGTCTGAAGAAGGGTCTCGACCCGAAACGTCACCCATTCCTTCTCTCCAGAGATGCTGCCTGACCCGCTGAGTTACCCCAGCATTTTGTGTCTAGCTGGAAGCAAGGTGAGATCACCGATGCTAGAGTGTAGATGCAAACTCACTTACAGAGCAATGACTGAATGCAAAAACTTGTTCTTATAATTAACTCTAGTCTAGTTTAGAGATACTGCCCAGAAACTGGCCCTTCGGCCCACCGGGTCCAGTGATATCCGCACATTAACACTACCCTACACACACTAGGCACAATTTTACATTTATACCAAGCCAATTAACCTATAAACCTGTACACCTTTGGAGTGTGGGAGGAAACCGAAGATCTCGGCGAAAACCCACGCAGGTCACGGGGAGAACGTACAAACTCCGTACAGACAGCACCCGTAGCCAGGATCGAACCCGGGTCTCTGGCGCTGTGAGGCAGCAACTCTACCGCTGCGCCACCGTGCCGCCCATCAGAAATAAGATCTGACATTGGAATAGTAATTACCGTGACGAGCTTTATACAAAATCTTTCCTTTTAACAAGCTTTAGAGATAACCGCTCTCTGAAACATAACGTCTATGAATCATATCATTATGTTTCATGTGTATTTGTTGAGAATTTCACAGGTCATTAATGTACTCAACAAATGTCTATGTATGGAAAACCGACACAGAGGAGTCTCCCCTCTCAGCCTATCTACTTCATTTGGTAAAAAATATGAATTATAGACAATGCCATTTTTCCCCCTGAAGTCAGGGTGTACACTTAATATATTCGACCACTTAGAAGGATGTTTTATTGGGAGTGTGATCAAAAGAAGTCATCAATCACAAAATACTCCCGCCATGAATCACAACCACTTCAGACGCAAAGAACATGCTAATAGTTGAAGACAGAACGGTGGCACACGGGTAGAGCTACTGCCTTGCGCGCCTGAGACCCAGGTTCGATCCTGACTACAGGTGCTGTCTGTACGGAGTTTGTATGTTCCCCCCTTGTGACCTGCGTGGGTTTTTCTCCGAGATCTTCGGTTTCCTCCCACTCTCCAAAGACGTACAGGTTTTGTCGGTTAGTTGTCTTAGGATAAATGTAGAATTGTCCCGAGGGTGGTGTCAGTGTGCGGGCATCGCTGGTCGGTGCGGACTCGGAGGGCTGAAGGGCCTGTTTCCGCGCTGTGTCTCTAAGCTAAATAAACTAAACTAACGACTTGAAGAGCAACAGCACTGCCAGATGCCAACTCTTGTTTGGATAATCTCGAAGTTCTCATTAGCAGCATATTTTGGATTCAAGGTCAGGCAATTTATGAGATTATACCAGCCATAACAAACGTTGTCATCCACAGATTTACTGTCTGGAAACGGGCTGAAGGAGTTCCATATTTAGTTTAGTGTAGAGCTGCCGCGCGGGATGGTGTGATGGGCACAAACAACGGGGTACGGTTACAAAATAAGGGGCCAACTGAAATGCGGAGAAATCTCTTCTTTTGGTGGGAGTGAATCTCTAGAATGTTCTGGCTCCGAGCGATGGCGGAGGCTAGATCATTCGATATTTAAAATGGGTATAGGTAAATATTTGAGGAATGAAAGTTTTTTTAGTTTTTCGTTTTAGAGATGCGGCCCAAAAACAGGCCCTTCGGCCCTCCGAGTCCGTGCCGACCAGCGATCCCCGCACATCAGCACTATCCTACACACACTAGGGGTAATTTTAACATTTACAAGAAGCTACAAGGGTTTCGGCCCGAAACGTTGCCTATTGATCAGTCTGAAGAAGGGTTTCAGCCCGAAACGTTGCCCATCTCCTTCGCTCCATAGATGCTGCTGCACCCGCTGAGTTTCTCCAGCACTTTTGTCTGCCTTTGATTTTCCAGCATCTGCAGTTGCTTTTTAAACAACCTACAAACCTGTACGTCTTTGGAGCGTGGGGAGAAACCGAAGATCTCGAGAGAAAACCCACGCAGGTCACGTGGAGAACGTACAAACTCCGTACAGACAGCACCCGTTGTCGGGATCGAACCCGGGTCTCTGGCGCTGCAAATGCCGCGAGGCAGTAACTCTACCGCTGCGCCACCGTGGCTGTCCTGCTCTTGTCTCTGCTCTTGCCTTGAGATAAGATATTCAGGTTGCAAGGTCTGAAAAGGATTTTGTTTCCCCGCACAACTGACACTGGCAAAGGAAACTTTGAACGGAAAGCTTGATAAATTTTTAATTACTAAAGTCTGGAGAAATCGACACGCATCCACGTTATGTCTTTGCAAGAGGTTATCTGCTAGCTGGCACACAGCTCAAGAAAATCTTGTACTGGTTTTTTATGATTAAAGAAAGCCACATTTGCTTACACCCTCTGCCTCAGCCGTGCTTTATCACATGCACAGCTGCTGACACTATCCAGACAATTGATACTTTTAAAATGAGAATACAATGCATTTAAAAATTAGATCAGTTTACCTAATGTCACAAGCCAGAGCTGCTGTTGGGAATAGACTTAAAACAACATCTAAATCTTTCAATCAACAAGTTAAAATATTGAAATATCCACCAAGCACGACACCTGGAGGCTGCAGCGAATCGTCCGATCAGCAGAGAAGGTTATTGGCTGCAACCTTCCCTCCATTGATGAACTAACTGTACACTGCAAGGGCCAGGAAGCGAGCGGGCAAGATCATCTCTGATCTCTCTCACCCTGGCCACAAACTCTTTGAATCACTTCCCTCTGGAAGGCGACTCCGGACTGTCAAAGCCGCCACAGCCGGACATAAAAACAGTTTTTACCCACGAGTAGTTTCTCTACTCAACAGCCAAAAATCTGTAGCCTCCTTTGATCTGGTATTTGGTTGGTTCACGTGCTTGATCAATGGTGTTTTATCATTAATGTTTTATTATTATTAATGTTTAGTGTTTTCTGAGTCATTCGTAACTGTCACTATATGTCATGTTGTTACTTGTGGGCGGAGCACCAAGGCAAATTCGTTGTATGTGAATACTTGGCCAATAAACCTACTTACTAACTTACTTAATCATAGCCACTAAGCTGTGGGTGTGCTCATTTCTGTTGCTCTCCACGAAGAAACAACGAGTGTTGTTGTTAGTGGAACGTCACCTATTGAAGTCTCGAACACCCAGTTTGCAGCAGCCTCATGCAGCAGTGCATCAAAGTTAAACTATGTGGTAACGGTTTTGATCAGCCATGATCATATTGAATGGCGGTGCAGGCTCGAAGGGCCGAATGGCCTACTCCTGCACCTAATTTCTATGTTTCTATGTTTCTATGTTTTGTTTTTGTAATTTTGAGATGCAGCGCGGAAACAGGCCCTTCGGCCCACCGAGTCCACGCCGACCGGCGATCCCCGCACACTAACACCGCTCTACACACGCGAGGGACAATCTACCTTTACACCGTGCAGCCTACAGTCAGGTTGAATTTACAACTGCACATTATTAGAAATAACTGTGTATCATTTTATAAATGTGAGTGGTCAATAGATTTCAAAGATTCACTCTTTTGTAACGGAAGCAATGTGACGCGTTTATGTGTATGTGTATAAGTAAGTACGTTTATTGGCCAAGTATTCACATACAAGGAATTTGCCTTGGTGCTCCGCCCACAAGTAACAACATGACATACAGTGACAGTTACGAATGACTCAGAAAATACTAAATATTAATAATAATAAAACATGAATGATTAATGATTAATGTATCTTTGAGAGGGTGGCACGGTGGCGCAGCGGTAGAGTTGCTGCCTTACAGCGCCAGACGCCCGGGTTCGACCCTGACCACGGGTCCTGTCTGTATGGAGTTTGTACGTTCTCCCCGTGACCTGTGTGGGTTTTCTCCAGGTGCTCCGGTTTCCCCCCACACTCCAAAGACGTACAGGTTTGTAGGTTAATTCGCTTGGTGTAAAAATGTGCGGGTGTGAAATTGTCCCTAGTGTGTGTAGGGTAGTGTTAACGTGCCGGGATCGCTGGTCGGCGCGGACCTGGTGGGCCGAAGGGCCTGTTACCGCGCTCTATCTGTAAACTAAACTCAATAAAGAGATTGAATCACTTGGTCGTTTGAGTGAAGTTGCTCAAACAGAAACTAGCGTCCTGAACGTGAACAAAGGAAACAGTGGCATCGTGAAGCATGAATTACCTGAGAGATCTTTATAAAAAGTGCTAACAGTGGATCAGCCGTGAAAAATATTCAAAGAATGTATGTGTGGATTACAATGAACAGTCATTTCTGGCGGACACAAAAATAAGTCAAAAAGGTTCCAGTGTGACTTCCAAAGAAAGTTAGGAATAGTGTTATGTCCCAAGGCATATAAAATTACCAGAGAAAGCAGCAGGCTGAGGATTGGGAACAGTTTAACATTTAGCAGAGGAAGTCAAGTCAAGTCCAGTCAAGAGAGTTTATTGTCGTGTGTCCCAGATAGGACAATGGAATTCTTGCTTTGTTTCAGCACAATGGAATATAGTAGGCACGGATACAGAACATATCATATCAGTGAGTCCATACACCATTATATAAATATATACACACACATCAATAAATAAGCAGAAAAAGTGCAAATAAACAGATAATGGTCTATTAGTGTTCAGAGTTGTGTTTCAGTTGAGTTTAATAGCCTGATGGCTGTGGGGAAGTAGCTATTCCTGAACCTGGTCGTTGCAGTCTTCAGGCTCCTGTACCTTCTACCTGAAGGTAGCGGGGAGATGAGTGTGTGGCCAGGGTGGTGTGGGTCCTTGATGATGCTGCCAGCCTTTTTGAGGCAGCGACTGCGATAGATCCCCTCGATGGTAGGGAGGTAGGGAGATATATGAAGAGGATGAAATAGGCAAACGGAGAGGAGATGTCATAAACATCTGTGAATGTCTTATTGGGCGATACAGACCAGATGCAGGGAGGAGGTTCCGACATCTTTGCCAAACACTGTCACTCCCCTCCCCATTCCCACACTGGCCTTTCTGTCGATTGCCAGAGTGAGGCCAGACACAAATTGGCGGAACAGCATGTCATGCTTCGCTTGGGTAGCTCGTGATTGAATTCTCAAACTTCAAGAAACTCTTGCATTCCCTCTCTCCCCATCACTACCCCCACCCAAGTCGCACCAGCATAAAGGTCATCTTGTTGAGTCTCATTTTTTGTATGCGTTCTCACTTGGGCCACAGCGAACAATGGCCTGTTTCCATCATAATCGTTACATTTTTTGCATATCTTTCATTCATTTGTTCTATATCTCTCTACATCACCGTCTATATCTCTCGTTTCCCTTTCCCCAGGCTCTCAGTCAGAAGAAGGGTCTCGGCACCCATTCCTTCTCTCCAGAGATGCTGCCTGTCCCGCTGAGTTACTCCAGCATTTCGTGTCTATCTGCAACATCCCAAACGCCTGTGACCCTTTCACCAGAATATTTCCTTCCTATTCTCACCAATGTCCATAATCCGTGTTGTCTTTCCTCCCCGTGACCTCAATGACACCATCCATTCTCAGAAAAAAAAATTCACCCTTTCAATTTACAGGGTCTGTATAAACCATTATGTTCTTCTTGTAGGTGAGAAGATCTCTGACGCACTGGTTGTGTGAATGATATTAATATGAATACTTACTTACTGCCTATTATGCCTCCTGGCATGTTGGGCAGCAACGAAGTTCCTCCACTCAGTAGTGTTGAATCCTTCAGCTGCTGTTTCTGTAACATATTTGTTTTACGAGACAGGGTTGTAAGCCCTGTGCTCAACCTCCAACCTGGAGGACCAGTGGATCGCTCTTCCTCTCGACTCTACCCTTCGACATGTCCAGCACGGGAGACCCTAAACAGGAGACGAATCTCCCGCTGGCATAGCTCTAGGGGTCACTGAGACACACAAGCTCCCCGGCCACGACTAGGTTGCAATCCAACGGGGAGATTCATATGAATGGGTCAATACATTTGGCTGAAGAGTCAAATTAAATCATGGAATCATACAATGCAGAAATAGGCCCTTCGGACCACCACAAGTGTACTGACCATGAAACACCCATCTACATCTCATCGGGTGGCACGGCTGCACAGGGCTTACAGCACCAGAGCCCTGGGCCCCAGGTTCAATCCTGACTACGGGTCCTGTCTGCACGGAGTTTGTACATTCTCCCCGTCATCTTTGGTTTCCTCCCACACTCCAAAGACGTGCAGGTTTGTAGGTTAATTGGCTTGGTATTAAATGTAAATTGTCCCTAGCGTGTATAGGGTAGTGTCAATGTGCGGGGATCGCTGGTCCGTGCGGACTCGGTAGGCCGAAAAGCCTGTTTCCGCTAAGCCTGTATCTCTAAACTAAACAAGTCCATTGACCATGAAACGCCCGTCTGCAACCTATAACTAGTCCAGCATATTGAGTCTCAAGAAGGGTTCCATCCCGAAATGTCACCTATTCCTTTTCTTCAGAGATGCTGCCTGTCCCATTGGGTTGCTCCAGCATTTTGTGTCGATCTTTGATATAAACCAGCATCTGCAGTTCCTTCCCGTCTCTTTGTGTCCGGGTTTTCTCCGGGTACCCCCGTTTTCTCCCACACTCCAAAGGTGTGCAGATTTGTGGATTCATTGGTTTTGTTAGTGTAGTGCGGACTCGATGGGCCGAAGGGCCTGTTTCCGAGCCATATCTCTACTTCAGAGATCTAATAAGCCTAATTCTTTACCATAAGAATTCTTAACATAGTTCACATTAAGAATGGAAAGAATTGGAATGGTGAGGAAACAAAATGCTCTTGCAGTGTGAAATCTATAATGCAAAAATAAATCAATTTTTAGTTTCACCGGCTTATATGCTGCCTGTGTAAAACTTCAAAATAACTGGGGAGTTGCGGGGAATTTTACACTCCACTAGATATTAATGACTATCTGGTGGTGCTCTGGTATTTATTCTCAGTGAAACTGGTTAAGCCCAAAACTGCATATAACAGCTGCAATGATAAATCTGGCTGTCAAATGTGTTTAACTTTCTGATATGTGAGAAAAGCAGATCCTATCATCTCTAATAGCCCCTGGTGCAATGAGTCACCAGATGCGTCGAGGATAACTACTGTTGTTGAGCAGATCTTTGACAGCTAAGTCTCCAGGTTTAGTTTAATCGAGTTTAGTTCAGAGATACAGCGCGGAAACTGGCCTTTCAGCCCACCGGGTCCGCACCGACCAGCGATCCCCGCACACTAACACTACCCTACACACACTAGGGACAATTTTACATTCATACCAGGCCAATCAACCTACAAACCTGTACGTCTTTGGAGTGTGGGAGGAAACCGAAGATCTCGCAGAAAACCCGCGCAGGTCACGGGGAGAACGTACAAACTCAGTACAGACAGCGCCCGCAGTTAGGATCGAACCCGGGTCTCTGGCGCAGTGAGGCAGCAACTCTACCGCTGCGCCACCGTGCCGCCGGTTGTATACTGAAAAGAATTGAAAATTGGTTCGGACAGAGAGCAAAGGTTTGGAATAAATAGATGTTCCCCAGGTTGACTCTATGTGAGTGGTGCAATATCGCAGATATCAGCGTTGGGGCCCGAGTTATACCAACAGTTTGGCTAAATGCGAAGGGATTAAATGGCATATTTCCAGGTTTGCTGCTGATGTAACGTTAAATGGGCTGTAAATGGGGAGGAGGATATAAAGAGGCATCAAAGGACTATGGATAGATGTGTCTGAAGATGATTAGGTGCTCACCAAACCCTGAAGAAGATTAAGCACCCACCATTCCCACAAAGGTCCTGGGCATTGGTATCAGACTCCTTGGTTTTCCTTAACATTGCTTGTAGACTTTCTAGTCAGCCATCTAAACTATTCCAAAGGTAGAAACCAATTGCTGGAGTAACTCAGCGGGCCAGGCAGCATCTGTGGAGAGAAGGAATGAGTGACGTTTCAGCTTGATACCCTTCTTCAGGATGATGTCAGGGGAGGGGGAGAGACACATAGATAAGGAAGTGTAAGATGTGAAAACAGGACAAATGGCATGGACATCAAGGAAGATGTAGAAGAGATCGTTATTAGCTGGGTGAAGTTAACAACAAAGCAAACAGATAAAATGTAGTCGGAGACAGTGAAGGGCCAGTCCCACTTGGTGATTTTTTCGGCGTATGCTGACATCATATGAGTGCTGCCAAAAGATTTTGAACATTTCAAAATCCGACGGCGACAAAAAAAATGTTGCGGCACTTGAAAAAACACCGCCCGTCATACGACGTCACGCCGCGTCACGCCAGTCAATGATGTCGGCAGTCGGCGAAAAAATCGCCATGTGGGACAGGCCCTTTAGACTGGTCAGAGAACTGGGAAGGGGGAGGGATATTCCACTGGGTATTCACAATGTTTTTTCAGGATCCACTGAAACTGTAACCGCCTATTGCACTTATTTAAGTGTGTATGTGTGGTCTATGCCATATAGACACACTGAACTCTTCTGTATTTATGCTTACAATACTCTGTCGTGCTGCAGCAAGCAAGAATTTCATTGTCCTATCTGGGACACATGACAATAAACTCTCTTGACTTGACTTGACTTGAACTCTCCGGTTAGAGATGAACAGTGTTGCCCGAGAAACAGTGCCCTTCTATCGTGACTCAGGATGAGAGCAGCAGGGGAATTTCAGCGTGGTAGCATTCTGTCTAAGAGAGGCAATCATTATACTTTGAGCCTGTCTATGCCACAGCTTGGAGTATTTGAAGGACCAGAATCAATAGCCTCTTGGTTGAGAGACATTGATAGGCACTGTAATGTCCCCATTGTATCATTGGACTGTTTGGATTAGTTTAGTTTAGAGATACAGCATGGGAAACGGGCCCTTCGGCCCATCGAGTCCGCGCCAACCAGCGATCCCCGCACATTTACACTACCCTGCACATTTACACTTATACCAAGCCAATTAACCGACAAACCTGTACGTCTTTGGAGCGTGGGAGGGAACAAAAGATCTCGGAGAAAACCCAGGCGGCCACGGGGAGAACGTACAAACTACGCACAGACAGCGCCCGTAGTCGGGATCGAACCTGGGAGGGTCTCTGGCGCTGTGAGGCAGCAACTCGACCCCTGCGCCCCCGTGCCGCACTGTTCTGTTGGTTTTTGTTTTGCTTTCATACACCTGTTGGTAATTCAAACAGCAAGGACACTCTATTAAATGGAAGCAATGGTTATTTTGTCAGAACAACATAGCTTTCCTACCTTGAGGCAGACAGATTCTCCAGTGAGCTGAACACTAAACCCTGTTGCAACAATGTTGAGAGGAGTTGGTCTCATAGAGGCTAATAGTGATGGAACAATACCAAGATACAAGATACAAGATATTTTATTATGTCATTTGAACTTAAGTTCAAACGAGATTACGTTTCTGCAATCGTACAAACAAGAAGAGAAAAACAAGACACAATTAACACAGTTTACATAAACATCCATCACAGCGAATCTCCAAACACCTCCTCACTGTGATGGAAGGCAAAGTCTTGTCTCTCCCCTGTTCCTCATACTTCTCCCGATGTTGGAGCCCCCAGCGGGCGATGGTAAGTCCCGCGGCCGTTTAAGGCCGTGCCGGGCAATGCAAGGCCCCGCTCCGGGTCGCCCTCAGCCCCGCAGCTCGGGCGGGAGAAGTTACCGTCGCAGGAGCTCCGAAAAGCGGTCGCCCACCAGGGACCCGCGAGCTCCCGATGTCGCCGTCCACCGGGCCTGCGGCTGGAACCTCCGAGCTCCGGGGCCGGGTCGCAGCCGCACCTCACCGCAGCTCTCCACGCTCCACGATGGCCAATCCGACTGGAGCCCCCAGGTCGTTCCGGCTGGAGGCCGCTGCACGGTACTGACTCGAGGAGCTGAGCTACAGGGAGAGGTTGAGTAGGCAGGGACTCTGTGATCACAGGAGGACGAGGGGGTGATCTTATAATCGTGTAAAATTGTGCAAACTCCACACAGACAGCACTCGAGGTCAGGAAGGAAGCCGGGTCTTTGGCAGCAGCTCTAGTAGCTGCACCACTGCGTCTTCTGATACGTGACTGGCGGCCCCGGTGGCTCAGCGGCAGAGTTGCTGTTGAGCAGAATAACATTTACGGGTGGAACTTCTGTCAAATGATAGTGGAGGATGAGGTCGACCCACACACAATCTCCAATTCCATTTTCCGCGGCAGCTCGTCACATTCAGTGTTGCTGCAGAGTTTCAATCAGTCAGCTTCACCGACAGCCAGAGGCAATTAAAATATACACACATGGAATTATTCAGAGTTTGACAACAGATCACACGGCATCTGACACGTCATTGCATGCACCAGTAACGAAGAAAAGGAAAATGCATATCGGTGATTGTCAAAAATATGTTTGACATGTTTAAATACCTGCTCATCATCCACAGTCCCAGGATCATTTGTCATTAATGATAGGACAGGTTTTTGAGCGATATGGACCAAATGTAGGCAGGTGGGGCTAGTGTGGCTGGGACATGTTGGCCGGTGTGGGCAAGTTGGGCCGAAGGGCCTGTTTCCACACTGTATCTATCACTCAATTACTCTGTGACTCTATTAGAATCCTCAGCCCTGGAGATGGGACCAAGGTATCGGGCAGTTCACCTTCCCCCTAGCTAACAGTCATCTGTTCTACCTGTTGCTACCTCATGGGCTTGTCCCACTTAGGCGACTGTTTAGGCGACTGCAGGAGGCTATGCGGTCGCCACATGTTCGCGGTTGGTTGCCGGGGAGTCGCCTTCATTGCCGTGAGGAGTTCCCTGCATTTTGGGAACTAGTCGCGGCCGCATTCTGGTCGCCGTGAATTTTTCAACGTGTTGAAAAATTAGCGGCGACCAGAATGCAGAGTAGCGAGAATTCTCGTGCCGCAGGTGGGTCGCCAGGAGGTCCTAGTGGGTTGCCAGGCGGTCGAAGGTTGTCGTAGGTTCTCGTAGGTTGAAGCCTGTGCTGACCGGTGAATTTCAGGTCTTCCATATGAAGAAAGACTGGATAGACTCAGCTTGTACTCGCTGGAATTTAGAAGATTGAGGGGGGGATCTTATAGTGACTTACAAAATTCTTAAGGGGTTGGACAGGCTAGATGCAGGAAGATTGTTCCCGATGTCGGGGAAGTCCAGAACAAGGGGTCACAGCTTAAGGATAAGGGGGAAGTCTTTTAGGACCGAGATGAGAAAATCATTTTTCACACAGAGAGTGGTGAATCTGTGGAATTCTCTGCCACAGAAGGTAGTTGAGGCCAGTTCATTGGCTATATTTAAGAGGGAGTTAGATGTGGCCCTTGTATGGTATGGAGAGAAGGCAGGTACAGGATACTGAGTTGGATGATCAGCCATGATCATATTGAATGGCGGTGCAGGCTCGAAGGGCCGAATGGCCTACTCCTGCACCTATTTTCTATGTTTCTATGTCTATTGGCTAATTGTGGAAAAAAGAACATAAGCCGTAGTTTTCAGAACCAAGGATAACCGACCGATAATGTTAATGTCCGCCGAGTTTCACAGCCGTGTATCTCTGGCTTCTTAAAAGTTGTTGCCACTCCTTCTCCCCCCTTCCCCCCCCTTCTCTCCCCCCCTCTTTTAAAGTACTTACGTGACCCTTCCTGTAGACTGTGGTTTCACTGTCTAAATTACAGCGGCAACCTTCCTGTTCATCGCGGCGTGTGTCTGTATCACATTGGCTTTGCACCGTGTGAATTTCACTCAGACAGCGCTCCCCCCGCCTGCCCTGCCTACATAACGGGCTGGTGAAGGAAGCGATGTGTGTGTGTCCCACTCTGACAGTCGCTGGCAGTCACCTGAAAAATCACCTAAGTGGGACAGGCCCATTACAGCGCCAGAGACCCGGGTTCGATCCTGACCACGGGTGCTGCCTGCATTGAGTTTGTAGGTTCTCCCCGTGACCTGCGTGGGTTTTCTCCGGCATCTCTGGTTTCCTCCCGCAGTTCAAAGGCATACAGGTTTGTAGGCTAATTGGCTCGGTATAATTGTAAAACAATCATCTGTTCTGCATTTTCCTTGATCTATGTCCCCGTTTGATCTCTCGTCTCCCCTCTCCCCTGACACAGCCTGAAGAAGGGTCTCGACCAGAAACATCACCCATTCCTTCTCTCCAGAGATGCTGCCTGGCCCGCTGAGTTAGTTCAGCATTTTGTGTCTATCTTCGGTGTAAACCAGCATCTGCAGTTCATTCCAACACGTAATGCCAAGTAAGTAAGTTTATTGGCCAAGTATTCACATACAAGGAAGTTGCCTTGATGCTCCGCCCACAAGTAACAACATGACATACAGTGACAGTTATGAATGACTCAGAAAACACTAAACATTAATAATAATAAAACATTAATGATAAAACACCATGGATCAAGCATGTGAACCAACAAAATACCAGATCAAAGGGAGCTACGTATTTTTGGCTGTTGAGTAGAGCAACTTGTCGTGGATAAAAACTGTGTTTATGTCTGGCTGTGGCAGCTTTGACCATCCGGAGTTGCCTTCCAGAGGGAAGTGATTCAAAGAGTTTGTGGCCAGGGTGAGAGGGGTCAGAGATGATCTTGCCCGCTCGCTTCCTGGCCCTTGCAGTGTACAGTTCATCAATGGAGGGAAGGTTGCAGCCAATAACCTTCTCTGCTGATCGGACGATTCGCTGCAGCCTCCGGGTGTCGTGCTTGGTGGCTGAGCCAAACCAGACCATGATGGAGAAGGTGAGGACAGGCTCTACGATGGCCGTGTAGAATTGGACCATCATTGCCTGTGGCAGATTGTGCTTCCTCAGCTGCCGTAGGAAGTACATCCTCTGTTGGGCCTTTTTGACTGTGGAGTCGATGGTAGCCCCCCACTTAAGGCCCTAGGAGATGATGGTCCCCAGGAACTTAAAAGACTCCACAGATGTCTGTGGTGTTGTTGATGGTGAGTGGGAGAGTGGAGGGGGAGCTCTCCTAAAGTCTACAATCAATTCCACTGTCTAACGAGCATTGAGCTCTAGGTTGTTGCTACGGCACCAGGATGCCAGCTGTGACACTTCCTGTCTGTAGGCAGATTCCTCCCCATCCTGGATCAGTCCAATCAGGGTTGTGTCGTCCGCAAACTCGAGGTGCTTGACAGAGGAGTCTGTGGAGGTGCAGTCGTTGGTGCAGAGAGAGTAGAGGAGAGGAGAGAGTACGCAGCCTTGCGGTGCTCCTGTGCTGAGCGTTTGCGGGTCCGAGATGTGCTTTCCCAGCCTCACATGCCCCTTCCTGTCTGTCTGTCAGGAAGCTGGTGATCCACTGACAGAGGGGTTCAGGCTCAGTCAACCGGGAACTATTCAGTCCAGCATATCATACATTCCACACAATTACTACATAGAGCTTTGCCGGGGCTTTTTATGGTGTAAAGGTCATTTATTTTTCAGGTCAATCAATCTCACTTCTTGCTGTGCAATATATCGCATGAGGGACAATTAACTCTGTGGCACGATGACTAGTATCAGAAGTTCTCTGTTAAATCTATTTGTATTTATAACCTGGCCTAGGTTGGTCTGATTAGAAAGTGGACAAGTCTCTGATCAACTATGCAAGATGCCGAACAGACTCAATTAGTGCCTGCAACATGTTTTCACCAATATCAATCTCTATCCTTGAAGTGTTTCGATAGAAACTGAAGCAACCCTATTAAATGTGTAACTCTGCAATGAATGATCAGCTATGACCACGTTGAATGGCAGTGCTGGCTCGAAGGGCCGAATGGACTACTCCGGCACCTATTGTCTATTGTCTATTGCACTGCATAACCGTTACCTATTTCCTTCGCTCCATAGATGCTGCTGCACCCGCTGAGTTTCTCCAGCATTTCTGTCTACCTGCAATCAGAAGATTGTAGCTGAGCACAACTTATGCATATTAAATACGGAGATTCAGTAATTTCTTACTGGTTCAAACAAAAAAGCAGGAAATTCATATTTAATAAACTGCTTAAAATCCTGAATGAGTAATGGATAAAATATTGCAACATTAATGTTCTTCAAGAAGGGAAACAGGTTCATAGTGATAGAAGCAGTATTAGGCCATTCGGCCCGTCAAGTCTACTCCACCATTCAATCATGGCTGATCTAATATCTCTCCCTCCTGACCCCATTCCCCTGCCTTCTCCCCATGACCCCTGACACCTGTACTAATCAAAAATGCATGTAGACAGCGCCCATAGTCAGGATTGAACCAGGGTGCCTGGCGCTGTGCGGCAGCAACTCTACCACCATGCCAGTGTGTCACCCTGACAATGGACCTTGTATAGAATCACACAATGGTGGCTAGACAAAAGTGCTGGAGAAACTCAGCGGGTGCAGCAGCATCCATGGAGCGAGGGCCTATTTCCTTCGCTCCATAGATGCTGCTGCACCCGCTGAGTTTCTCCAGCACTTTTGTCTACCTTTGATTTTCCAGCATCTGCAGTTCCTTCTTAAACACACAATTGTGGCTGCTGATTAGGGGCCCCACTGAGTTCATGTCAGCTTTTTGCGCTGTAATTTAGTCTTGCTCGATCATTCCTGTCAAATGTCTGCCCAGTTTCCTTTTGAAAGCCCTGATTAATTGCAGGATTTCATTAATCTTAGAGGGAGTGACTATTAAATCATAACCATTCTGGATAAAGCAACCTGTACCATCCTGCTGTATCCTTTGTTCATTGTCTTAATTTTGTTTTTTCTGGTCCTTGACTAATCTTTCTTTCTTTGCCTTATCTAAAAACAGTCACAATACCTCTATCAATATAGACACAAAAAGCCGGAGTAACTCAGCGGGACAGGAACGGGTGACGTTTCAGGTCGAGACCCTTGTCCAGACTATTCTACATTTTCTTTGAGCTTCGTCCCCTTTGATGGCTCGTTTCCACACCTCACCCTTCCATTATCTCCGTGTCTCCCTCTCACCGGACTCTCAGCCTGAAGAAGGGTCTCGACCCGAAACGTTGCCCAGTTCTTCTCTCCAGAGACGCTGCCTGTCCCGCTGAGTTACTCCAGCATTTTGTGTCTATGATCAAATAAACAGTTTTGCTCAGTCAAGGAATGCTGGTTAGCTATTCAAACATAGAGAAATCATTCTGATTCTCTATGCATTCTCAGACTGCATTCTCTAGCAGTCTGAAGAAGGGTCTCGACCCGAAACGTCGCCTATCTCCTTTGCTCCTTAGATGCTGCTGCACCCGCTGAGTTTCTCCAGCCTTTTGTGTACCCTCGATTCTCCAGCATCTGCAGTTCCTTCTTTAACATAGAGAAATCATTGTAGTGTCTAACATTCACATTGTTCCATATGTGCTCATCTGCGCAGTTCATTAAGGGTGGTCTTCAGAATGACAATTCTTGCACGTTCTAATCCATTGGTAACATGCATGATGCTGGAAAAGCTGGGACCAGTTAACAGCAAAAATAAAACATTTTTAAAGTTTGGTAAAGCTTGATACTGATGCCCTTTGCATTGATGAATGAAAAAGGGACATTTAACGAGAACAGTTCATTCTGTGAACGACACTGTTACCAGAACCAGAACCAGTACCGTTACCTTTTAATTCCCTGACATTGAGCTTGAAGGAGCTGCACAGGGTCACTTGAACTAAAGACAGAGGAACCATAGTTCCACAAAGGCATGCTCAGCAATCTGCAGTCAAGGCATACAATAGCTGCAGCCAGCAGAAGTCTCCGTTAATCAACTCTGCACAGCTGCGGGCAAGGCTGCCTGGAACGACCTGCTGGCTGTTAATCGTGCAGTGTGAGCAGTTCCAGACAAGATAATTCACCAACATCAACCGGCCTCTGAGTAAAATCAGCCATATGGCTGAATAAAACCTCCACATAAACGTAAATCAGTATGAAGCTGAATCAAGGAAAGCGCCCTCAGGTGAATTCAAAGTTATATTTTAACTTCAGCGTAGGGTGGCACGGTGGCGTAGCGGTAGAGCTGGGGCCTTACAGCACCAGAGACGCAGGTTCGATCCTGACTACCGGTGCTGTTTGTACGTTCTCTCCGTGACCTGCGTGGGTTTCCTCCGAGATCTTTGGTTTGTAGTTTGGTCTTTTAGTTTGGTATAACTGTAGATTGTCCCTACCGTGCGGGGACCGCTGGTCAGTGCAGACACGGTGGGCCGAAGGGCCTGTTTCCGCGCTATAACTCTAAACTAAGATAAATTAAATTTGGGCAGTTTACAGTGTTATCTGAATCTCAATTTTTTTTTCATCTTCACTAAAAGTATTATATTCCTTCCATCAATCGATTTCTGATTATCACTCGGTTTATGCCATAGTCTTTCAAAGTACCACTTACCTAGGGTTGCCAACTGTCCTGTATTAGCCGGGAAATCCCGTATATCAGGCTATATTGGTTTGTCTCATACGGGACCGCCCTTGTCCCGTATTTGACTGTTACTACTCGGGTCGAGGGGACTGTCGGGTCGGAGCGCCGCGTCCGGCCCCGCCTCACCCGTCCCGATGTAGTGCAGCCCATGGAGTGCAGCAGCAGCAGCGCCTCGCCCGTGGACCCGTCGGTCAGCAACCTTCGGCCCTTCGCTTACTGCCCACACCACCACCCCTCCTTCTCATGGCCGATTATCGGTTCATGAGTTGGACGGGGCGCCGGACTACGTGCGCGACCTCGCGCCCGGGCCAAAACTCCTCCGCTGGCCTGCCGGCTGGGCTTGGTGTGCAATCCAGCACCCGGGCCAACTCATCATTTACCCACCCACGGCCGAGTTGGTCAACGAATTGCCCAAATCGGGAATTTGTCCCTTATTTTGACCTTTTGTGAGAAAGTTGGCAACACTATGCTTATCAGAAGAAAAACAAGGGACCTAAACATCCCCTAATCTCCTAACCACCAGAGCAGAACTAGAACTACAGATTACATGAACAATTCCAACACAAATGTTATGGTTATTGCATTAATTATCCAATAATCTTTAAGCAAGCGATAACATCTCCATTACATTACTATAATTATGCTTTACCCTCCATTTATTGTTGGAGTAAGTTTGATGCTCTTCAGACCAGTTCTCTATTTTAAATGGAATATAAATGTGCCCATTACATTAATGAAACCATCTTATTTCTTTTCACTTCTACCTATATGCAGAGTAGTTTAGGAAAGAATTGCAGATGCTGGTTTAAATCGAAGGCAGACACAAAATGCTGGAGTAACTCATCGGGACAGGCAGCATCTCTGGAGAGAAGCAATGGGTGATGTTTCGGGTCGAGACCCTTCTTCAGCCCACAGAATAGTTTAGTTTAGAGATACAGCGGGGGAAACAGGCCCTTCGGCCCATCGGGTCCGCACCGCCCAGCGATCACCCCGTACATTAGGACTATCCTACACACACTGGGGATAAATTTACAATTTATCACTGAAGCCAATTAACCTACAAACCTGTACGCCGTTGGAGTGCGAGAGGAAACGGGAGCACCTGGAGAAAACCCACGAAGATCACGGGGAGAATGTACAAACTCCGTACAGACTGCACCCACAGTCAGAATCGAACCCGGGTCCCTGGCGCAGTAAAGGGCCCGTCTCACTTTCACGACCCAATTCACAACCTTTTTTACTCGTGGACATTTTTCATCACGCTAGAAAAAACGCCCCAGACCTGCTTGATGCCAGGAGTACCTACGACTAGCATCACAACCTACCTACGACCTCCTACGGCCTCGTGACGACCATGCTGCGAGTATGAGTCAAGGGCAAACTAGGCAGAGGTCGTGAATTATGTCGTGAAAGTGGGACAGGCCCTTAAGGGAGCAACTCTACTGCTGCGCCACCATTCTTGAGGTTAGTTCTTAAACTTTCCCGTCCATCCCTATGTGGGCAGCGCCTCTAGTATCACTAAGCTTCACCCCAGCACTACATGAGGCAGTCAAACTCTTCACCAACATGGTAGAGAGATTTAGGGATGTACCAGTAAACTCATCTCATTCTATGTGCAAAATCATTAGGATTTTAATTTTATTTTTATTTTTGCATCATACAAATACTTTTATTCAGAAAACAAAACCAACCATACAAAAGGGTAACCCGATCAAAACCGCCTTTGTGGCAGTTTACAAATCCACAGCCATCAATTTTAAAATGACGCCATCCTCATCAGTAACACACTCAGCCCCCCGCGGCCACCAGCGTCCACGGACGACCTCCAAAGCCCCCGTGGATTCTTGGAGCCTTACGACAAAACCATGCAATTTAAGTAATGAAGGCAGATGAAAATGCTGGAGAAGCTCAGCGGGGTGAGGCAGTATCTGTGGAGTAAAGGAATAGGTCTCGACCCGAAATGTTGCCTATTCCTTTGTTCCATAGATGCTGCCTCACCCGCTGAGTTTCTCCAGCATTTTTGTCTACCTTCGATTTTTCCAGCATCCGCAGTTCTTTCTTAAAAATTTAAGTAATGAGATCAGCTGTGCAAAAAATGGTCTGCATGTCTATACTGTATCTAATACAGTCATTCTCGAAGCTTCTTTCTGTCTGTGAAATCTCCATTTAATGACTATATCTATATCTGTATCTATATCTATATCTATATCTATATATATTCATACAAATGACATTCTAACTGTGGAACTGCTCTCATTAGGAGTATGTAGCCTCTCCAAGGTCATTGTCATTGTCCAACATAAAACAAATGAATCTTCTAATCCCATCACGTTACAAAACCAGTTCTTCAAATACCTATGAAACGTTATCCATTTTTTATGTTGTTGGATCCTTTTCTGTCTTTAATCATCTAAGGGTCCTCATCATTAAAAAGCTTTTGATAAATATTTGCTTAAAATGATATCTGAAGCAGTTAGTAATTCACTTAATTCTGTACCTCTCTACATTCAATTTTACTTTCTGCAAACTATTCAGACTTTTAATGAACAATTGCGCCACATTGCACCCCTTGCATTCGGGGGGTAAATGCACAGCAAGCTGCGGCCACCACAGATCCACAATAATGCATGACTGCAAATAGTGTTGGATGTGCATGAAAATTCGGGAGAGGATAAATATTTACATGGGGGTGAAAAGATAAGCAAATGTAGAACCTCCATTCAAAAAGCATTTCTGAATAAAATATTGGTTTGTATGACTGGAATTTTATGTTAGGTTGGTACCCTCCAAAGTGGTTTAAAATACAGTCATCGTTCACTAATGTGTAGGAAGGACCTGCAGATAACCAAAGATAAACACACTAAAAGCTGGAGTAACTCAGCGGGTCAGGCAGCGTTTCCGGAGAAAAGGAATAGGTGACGTTTTTGGTGGAGACCCTTCTTCAGACTGAGAGTCAGGGGAAAGGGAAATGAGAGGTAGAGACGGTGATAAAGAGAGATAGAGAACAAACGAATGAAAGATATGCAAAAGAAGTAACGATGATAAAGGAAGCAGTTATTGTTGAGCAGTGGGCTAGGTGAAAACAATGAGACTCAACAAAACGACTTTGAAACTGGTACAACTTGGGTGATTGAAGGACGGAGAGAGAGGGGATGCATGGGTTACTTGAAGTTGGAGAAATCAATATTCAGACCGCTGAGTTGTTCGCTTTCACTAATATTGCTCTTCAGAGCTGCAGGGTACGCGAGGCTCGGAATATTATTAATGACTTCAATAATTCTTTTAAAGTGAACATGCAATCAGCGTAAGCACTTATTGCAAAGTTAATGAAACAAAGTGCAGGAAGTCATTGCTCTGTTACCTTATAATTTCTAAATTACTTCTTGGGGAGTCGCTCCTCTTTTATTTTGTAAATTAACTTCTTTCATCATTATTCCTGTTTTAGAACGAGAATATATTTGACTTCAGAAGTAATAAAATGTATCTTGGATTGGATAGGTTACATGGATAGGCCAGGTTTGGAGGGATATGGACCAAACACAGGCAGGTGGGACTAGTGGAGCTGGGACATGTCGGCCGGTGTGGGCAAGTTGGGCCGAAGGGCCTGTTTCCACACTGTATCACTCTATGACTCTCTGTTGAAGGGATATGATGGTGCATAGGTTGCACAGTAATACTTAGTGTCAGTTGGGGACAGAAAGGAAATGTATAAGGTTGCAGGAAGGAACTGCAGATGCTGGTTTCAAAAAGATAGGCACAAAATGCTGGAGTAACTCAGCGGGACAGGCTACATCTCTGGATAGAAGGAATGGGTGACGTTTCGGGTCTGAAGAAGGGTCTCGACCCAAAACATCACCCATTCCTTCCATCCAGAGATGCTGCCTGTCCCGCTGAGTTACTCCAGCATTTTGTGTCTATCTAAAGGAATGTATAACGGTATGTGTATGTCTTTGTTAGTGTGGTGAGACGCAGGAGGAGCCCGGCCAGGACTCACCCCACAGAGCCCAGTCCCTCCACGCACCAGAGTCTCCCAACCCCTGCAGAGTGGTTACTAAGATGGCGGATCCGTGGGCGGTTGCTGCTGGGACGCAAGTTGGGGCCTGATCAACCCCGGGCTGGGTCGCCTGGACGAGGGTGTCTGATGCTGTGAGACCCCAAACACTCAATGACCCCAGGTCACATCACTGAGGATGCGTCCCAGCGCATCTAGAAGATGTATCTTTTTCACACTCTATGCAAGCATCTCCTGGTTTTATGCAAGGTTAATCTTTGTGGCATTACAAGTTAAATGACGGGTTAGGCCAAGTGGAAGACAGGATGTGAGCGTTTAGCATTTTGTTTGAGTGAATTAATCATCTGTAGTTTCCTGAACTAGTAGCATAGGTGGTGAGAGCAGGTTGTTCTGGGACCCCAGAACTAAATGTTGAGCCTTCCCGAGCTGTGGGTCTAACTCAGTGAAAGGGAGGAGCCCACTTGATTACCCCAGTAATATGATCGTTCTTTAACTGTTTGTTATCATGCAGGTAGCTGATGGATATAGCATTAGTTATTGTCCTGAGCAAGTTTGTATAAGCAGTTTAGATACTACCTTTGTTTTGGGCTTGGTTTTTCTTGGTTGAGCACTTATCCTGGTGTTATAGCACAAGTATTCAATTGTAATCCATGGTCTGTATAGGATCTAGAGGAGCTGGAGAACATCGATGGTCAAAGTTAGAGGCATAAACAACCCCAACAAATCTTTTGTGTGGAGAATGCAAGGCAAAATGAATAAACTTGCAGAAATTAGCATGGAAATTAACACTGTGCGCTTAAAAGACATTTGGACAGCTATATGATTAGGGAAAGGTTTAGAGAGGCAAGCATGGGCAGGTGGGGCCAGCAGAGATGGGGCATCTTGGTCAGAATGGACAAGTTGGGCCCAAGGCCCTGTTTCTGTGCTGTATGACACAATGACTCTACAAAGCCTAGAATCATCTTAAATAAATGTATGCATTATGTACTGGAGTTTCTAGTTTTAGTTTAGAGATACAGCACGGAAACAGGCCCTTGGGCCCACCGAGTCCGCACCGACCAGCGATCCCCGCGCATTAACACAACCCTACTCACGCTAGGGACAATTTTACATTTGTACCAAGCCAATTAACCTACAAACCTGCACGTCTTTGGAGTGTGGGAGCAAACCGAAGTTCTCGGAGAAAACGCACAAAGTCGGTACAGGTCCTGGGATGGAATTGGCTGAACTCATCACTTGGTCAAGTGTGACTTGGGACAATCTGCGGCAGATTATTTGCTGAGGGACATAATCCGTCGGAAAGGTGGGTGAGAAGGTGGCTGATCTGCTCCCTTCCAGCCGGCAGTTAAAATTATACCGAAACATCCAGAGAAGTAAAGTTAAACTTGGACAATGACAGCGACTGTTGATCATGTCTTGCTTCTGGTAATGTATCTTCAGGGCTCTGCTAAAAAACCTCGTGACCTGAAACATCATCCCCATTTCTCACTTCACAATGACGCCTGACCTACTGGGTATTTGCTTCATTTTCTGGGAGCTTTTTGTGTCAGGTTGCCTGCATCTGCGGTAGTTTAGTTTCGGAAGCAGCGTCTGGAGATTCTACACCCGTCAGGAATCTGGTGTTCGCTGATATTATCTCTCAATACTCAATACAATCTGGAGCAGTGATCAATAAACGTGTTCAGAAATTGATCATCAGCCTGGTCTTCCAGACGCTGTGAGTAAAGGAGTCAAGACAGGAAAGAACCAGCGTTATAATGTTCGCCGAAGGTTGATACTAAAAGCCCTGTCCCACAGTACAAGTTCATTCCAAGAGCTCTCCCGAGTTTAAAAAAAATCAAACTCTTGGTAATCACGGAGAATGAACGTAGCGGGTACGTCAGAGCTCGGGGACGTCTCTTAGCGGCTCGTTACGCTAACGGCAGGTACTCGGGAAGACTCGCTAACGGCAGGTAAGCACGGGAAGACTCGTGAAGATTTTTCAACCCGTTGAAAAATGTCCAGGAGAGCCCCGAGTACCGACGAGCGGCCATTACCGTAAATCTCCGAGTTCGAATCGGGTCAAACTCGGGTGAGCGCTTGGAATGAACTTGTACCGTGGGACAGGGGTTTAAATTCTTAAAAATAAGAAAAACTCTATGAAAGGGTGAAAGACCCTGCAACGCCGCCGCCATGGCAACGGGCCTTCACGGTCAGACCAAGGTCCCTGCACTTACAACAACTGGAACTTGAAAATGGCGCAAACTGGCGACTATGTATACAGCCCAAGTGTACTATTGCTATACACTTGTACTGCATCTGAGAAGCTTGTCTAAGATGTATCTAAGTGCTTATTTATTGTGATACTTGTACTGAATGGCATACAAAAATGTACCTGAAATTGGGCAGGGGGATATGTAGTAGGAAGACAAACTCAATGGTGATGTTGCTGACAAGAGGAGTCATCCCCTAATGTACCGTTTTGATTTTATGTCTGAAACCAATCTTCTCCAAACTCCAGTCAGTCCAACCTTTCCTTATAAAATAAGCCAAATGCTCCATATGCGGATATGTAGAATTCTTTGCCACAGAAGGCTGTGGAGGCCAAGTCAATGGATTATTTTTATGGCAGAGATAGATAGATTCTTGATTAGGGGTTGATTTGTGTCAGGGGTTATGGGGATGGGGTTAGGAGGGAAAGATAGATCAGCCATGATTGAATGGCAGAGTGGACTTGATGGGCCGAATGGCCTAACTCTGCTCCTACCACTTATGTTGACCTAGTAAACCTCTCCAAATTGCTTCCAAAGCATTGTTACAGCAAAATTCCATTTGGTGAAAAATAATAGGTAATAATATGTAATAACCTCCAATAATAATGAAACATATTATTTCTTATAGATGAGGAACTCAGCTTTGTTGCATCAAAGCACATTTCACTATCCCCAAGTGGAAAAAGTGCAGGCGAGTCATTTTGAAGTGTTCCTTATTAAAGACAGAACAGATGCGTTGTTATTAAATGAAAGCTACTGGCTGCCTGTCATTGCAGTTCCACATCAGTTTCTCCCCCCCAGGAGATGGGCCTGATGTTCCCAGTGGACAGACATAAAAGATTGTCTTCCATCTGCTGTTTGTTCTGTTGCTGTTGGCGGCACAGTGGCGCAGCGGTCGAGCGCTGCCTTTACAGCGCTAGAGACCCGGGTTCAATCCTGACCACGGGCGCTTGCCTGTACGGAGTTTGTACGCTCTCCCCGTGACCTGCGCTGGGTATTCTCCAAGATCTTCGGTTTCCTCCCACACTCCAAAGACGTGCAGGTCTGTGGGTTAATTGGCTTGGTGTAAATGTAAAAATTGTCCCTAGTGTGTGTAGCGTTGTGTTAATGTGCGGGGATCGCTGGTCGGCGCGGACTCGGTGGGCCGAAGGTGTTTCCCCACCGTGACTCTAAACTAAAACTAAAACCTCCAGTACCCAATGTATACATGTTTTAAGACGATTCTAGGCTTTGTACAGTCATTGTGTCGTACAGCACAGAAACAGGACTTTCAGCCCAACTTGTCCATACTGACCAAGATGCCCCATCTATGCTGGTCCCACCTGCCCCTGCTTGGCTCATATCCTTCTAAACCTTTCCCATTCGTATAGCTGTTCAAATGTTTTTTAAATGTTGTTCAATTTTCCCCATGCTGATATATGAAAGTTTGCTCAGTTTGCTGTGTATCCCGTACACAATAAGGTTTTCTGTTAGTGAAACCCAAAGCAAAACGAATCCTCGTGGATTAGCGAGTTCTGCACATGCACACGTCGCAGCAGCAGCCCCCGTGTTTTTCATTTAGTTTAGTTTAGTTTAGAGATACAGCGCGGGGACTTTGCGGACTGTTTACACATACATCAAGCCCATTGGCCCGCAAACCTGTTCGTCTCTGGAGCGTGGGAGAAAACCGTGAAGTGTGGGAGGGAATCCACGCGGGTCACGGGGCGAACGTACAGACTCCGTACAGACAGCACCCCTAGTCGGGATCGAACTCGGGTCTCCGGCGCTGCAAGCGCTGTAAGGCAGCAACTCTACCACTGCGCCACCGTGTCTCCCGTTAGACAGCCGTCTTCACAAAATGAAAGCCACGAACGATGACATCAATTCATAGGCTCACCATGCACTGAGCCCCACTAATGTAAGAATATAATATAATATAACCAGTTGTGACTTCAGTGTATGAATGTTTTCCCAGTTGATCACTCTAACAGTACATCACAGTTGGGAACACGTTGCAACGCTGCTTTTCCACCAAACGTAAAGGGATTGATGGCCACAACATTCTTAGGTTAGACCTCGAAGTTTAAACGATAATATTCTCACTCGTGTCGCAAGAGTAATGCACTAAGTTGATGTGACGATAAAGAAACGGCAAGTGCGTCGAACACATTATATCCGGGCGAGGTATTAATACCACTTTCAACAGGTCAACAGAGACCTGCACTGTAGGTCACCGTTGTTTATGCCTTGTCTACAGAATGGTTGCTCGTGCCAGCAGAAGCAAAACTAAGTCGCACAGTGATCTGCCGTGGCTGAACAACTTCTAATCTTGTGTGTGGGCTCGATAAGAAGAAGCACTCATCCGATCACCTCCGCTCTGTCCGCAATAACCAACCCGACCTCCCGGTGGCTCAGCACTTCAACTCCCCCTCCCATTCCACATCCGACCTCTCGGTCCTGGGCCTCCTCCACGGCCAGAGTGAGCAACACCGCAAGCTGGAGGAACAGCACCTCATATTCCGCTTGGGGAGTCTGCATCCTCTGGGCTTGAACATTGAATTTTCTCAATTCTGTTAACCCTTGCTGTCTCCTCCCCTTCCCACCTCTCCCTCAGCCCTCGGGCCCTGGCATTCCCTCTATCTCTCTATCTCTCCCCCACCCTAGTCGCACTAGCTTCTCATTTTCACACCACAAACAGCTTACAATGGCTTGTTCCCTTTATCATCGATACTTTTTTGCATATCTTTCATTCATTGTTCCTTTATCTCTCCACATCACCGTCTATATCTCTCGTTTCCCTGATCCCTGACCAGTCTGAAGAAGGGTCTCGACCCGAAACGTCGCCTATCTCCTTCGCTCCTTAGATGCTGCTGCACCCGCTGAGTTTCTCCAGCCTTTTGTGTACCCTCATCTATATATGAGTTTAACAATTTGATGTGGTCTTCTTATGCTCACTGTACACAGACTATATTACAATAACCTTGATCATATAACTATTAAAATGATGTATAAGTTGCCCTATATTTGCTGGGCTTCGAATCAATCAATTAATTAGCGGTAGATAGTGGGAAACCAAATTCAAAATTGCTTGATGAGTAAGGATGTTAATTGTCACGGGGAGAAGGCAGGAGAATGGGGTTAGTAGGGTGAGATAGATCAGCCATGATCGAATGGCGGTGCAAACACGATGGGCTGAATGGCCTAATTCTGCGCCTATGGTTTATGAATGTATGATAGCAGAGGGTTATTGGCTCCACTTCTATACACAATTTTCTATGGCAGTTTTCGAATGACCATCTTTTGACACGGGTAAACCCGTGATGCCGACTGGCCAAATCTGATCAGATATGCTTACTTCATAAGACAACTTTGAAGAGTTAAGAGTAAAGGGCCTGTCCCACTTTCCCGAGTTACTCCAAATTCTCCCGAGTTTTCCCCTTGATTCAAACTCGGAGATGTCAGCTGTAAGTACTCGGGGCTATTTTTTTTATAACTCGTGGACATTTTTCAACATGCTGAAAAAAAAGTCCCGACTTACCTGATGCCCCGCGTACCTACGGCTGGCTTTACGAGCCGCTACGATATATCCACGGGCTCGCTACGGACTCCTACGGACATTCCCCGAGTTTGAATCAAGGGGAAAACTCGGGAGAATTCGTGAGTAACTCGGGAAAGTGGGACAGGGGCGTAACCAAACCTCAGCAGATGAAAGTGCTGAAAGATGAGTCTCTTGCCCAGAGTATGCGAATCGAGGACCAGAGGACGTTGGTTCAAGGTGAAGGGGAAAAGATTTAATAGGAATCTGAGGGGTAACCTTTTCACACAAAGGGTGGTGGGTGTATGGAACAAGCTGCCAGGTGAGGTAGTTGAGGCTGGGACTATCCCAACGTTTAAGAAACAGTTAGACAGGTACATGGATAGGGCAGGTTTGGAGGGATATGGACCAAACGCAGGCAGGTAGGGACTAGTGTAGCTGGGGCATGTTGGTCGGTGTGGGCAAGTTGGGCCAAAGGGCTCAATGACTCCATGATATCAGAATCAATCTGACCAAGCCAAAACAACATCTTTTCCAACACATACTAGAATCAATTTGAACCGAAAATCTCTTCAACCAATTAAAAATTATATTATAAAGTATGCTGCGATATTGAGCAAAACAGCTTCCAATTTATCATAATGTGAACAAAAATGTATTTTCAATTATTACAACCCTTTGTCCTCCAGTATCTATAGTTTAAAGATTTAAATGGTACCACCTTTTTGCAAGAAGAACGTTCTATGAAATTAAATAGCAGTAATTTTTAATGTACACCTCTTGGCTCTACTTGCTTGGCATAATTGCTGCTAATAATATTTTATATTTCTCATTTCTTTCCCCCAGACAAAGTAATTTAAGCTTCAATGATCTTTACTTACAACAGGTTCCAATTGCACTGGAGAATATCTGTAGTGCAGATGTTTGTATGTAAAGATGGAGAGTAGGAACTGCCCCCCATCAAATATATGTTGATTATTTTTAGTTTAGAGATACAGCGCGGAAACAGGCCCTTCGGCCCACCGAGTCCGCACCGACCAGCGACCCCCGCACACGCGCACTATCCTACACACACTAGGGACAATATTACATCCTGTACGTCTTTGGAGCGTGGGAGGAATCCGAAGATCTCGGAGAAAACCCACGCGGTCACAGGGAGAACGTGCAAACTCCGTACAGACAGCACCCGTAGTCAGAATCGATTCCGGGGGCTCTGGCGCTGTAATGCCCCTGTCCCACTTAAGAAACCTGAACGGAAACCTCTGGAGACTTTGCACCCCACCCAAGGTTTCCGTGCGGTTTTCGGAGGTTCCCCGGAGGTTTTTGTCAGTCTCCCTAATGGTCAAAAGTGGTTTCCGCTTTTTCGCCGGAACATAGAGGAAGCGGAAACCACTTTCGACAGGGGCAGGGGCGTAAGGCAGCAACTCTACCGAACTGCCACCGTGCGGCCCTTGATTAACCTGGCAAATTTGGAAGTGTACAAGTTGAATTATTCTGGTAAATGCTAGCATTCTTAACTGTTATGTCAGAATTGTCACTTGTTTTAAATAAAAGCATTGAATGCGAACTGTCAGATATTTTATCTTCAGGGCCAGAAATCTTCAGTGAGCAAACAAATGCCTTTAAGCAAAGTTTCAGGTTAAATTATGGGTGGAATTGTGAAAGTGAAATCATTCCGTGGACAGAAGGAAAAGATTTGTCTAAAGTGAATCATACATTGTCCTTCCGCTGACGGGTTAGCACGCAACAAAAGCTCTTCACTGTACCTCGGTACACGTGACAATAAACTAAACTAATCTAAATTGATTTATGATTATTGCTTATGATTCTGCTTCCCAAATATTCTGTACCTTTCAGTGAAGAAAGCGAATGGTATGTTAGCGTTCATAGCAAAAGGATTTGAGTATAGGAGCAAGGAGGTTCTACTGCAGTTGTACAGGGTTTTGGTGAGACCACACCTAGAGTATTGCGTACAGTTTTGGTCTCCAAATCTGAGGAAGGACATTATTGCCATAGAGGGAGTACAGAGAAGGTTCGCCAGACTGATTCCTGGGATGTCAGGACTTTCATATGAAAAAAGACTGGATAGACTCGGCTTGTACTCACTATAATTTAGAAGATTGTTCCCGATGTTGGGGAAGTCCAGGACAAGGGGTCACAGTTTAAGAATAAGGGGGAAATCGTTTAGGACCGAGATGAGAAAAACATTTTTCACACAGAGAGTGGTGAATCTGCGGAATTCTCTGCCACAGAAGGTAGTTGAGGCCAGTTCATTGGCTATATTTAAGAGGGAGTTAGATGTGGCCCTTGTGGCTAGAGGGATCAGGGGGTATAGAGAGAAGGCAGGTACAGGATACTGAGTTGGATGATCAGCCATGATCATATTGAATGGCAGTGCAGGCTCGAAGAGCCGAATGGCCTACTCCTGCACCTATTGTCTATGTTTCTCTGATACATCAGCTCACATTGCATAGGGTATAGGGGTTCATGCAAGAATTAGGATGCACTGTAAATGGTACTAATCTAGACTGAGACTGACACTGACACCCCTCCCCCCCCCCACCAACCCCCTCACTAAACTTTGCACATCCCCAATCCTTTCCACTCGTCACTTTAATTTCATGTTTTATGTACTTTGTGTTTTGGGGTTTTTATGACTGTCAGCTGATCAATTGCCCTCCTGTGATAAATAGAATTCTATCGTATCGTATCGTACTTTTTCCCGGAGAATTCACAAGAATCTCTAAAGTAAACGGAAAATGACCGGAAGGAGGGAATGATCTAATATATATTCATCAATTTTTCAAAAAACAAGATTGATCTCCCAATCCCACTGAACGCAAAGTCCACATATCGACAGAAATATTGCCTTCTAATTTTAAACCTCATAGCTGTGACGGATTGGCAACCTATCTTTGGTGAAGTGTCGAGTTAACTCAACAAGCGATCGAAACTGCACCGCTCTTTCTCCGAAATATAATTGCAAATCATTTCTTCTGCCGCAGTAGCCAGGTGACATTATCATCACTGCTCAGCCCAAAGACAGAAAAGTGGTACACAGGCATTTTGTGCGTTTTAAATCCCCTCATTAAGAGTCAAGAGTCAAGAGAGTCCAGAGTGATTTACTGTCGTATGTCCCCTGGTAGAACAATGAAATTCTCACATGCCGCAACACGACAGGGTTCTGGTTGATCACTGTGCAAACACCTCATCAGTGGTTATCTGGCGCAGGTCGGAGTGAGTAGAGTTGCGATTACATTTTGAAGTGGGCCTTTTTGACCAAGTTGAGGAGATCTAGTTGCTCAATCCCCTTTTTAAACGACAACATCGGGAGCAGCACGTGTGTGTTGGGTGGTAACATATTCCATTCCCTTATCGTCCTTGGGTGAAGGGTATATTGGCAGCAAAGTTTATTGACATTTAGCGAGTTGATGATGCAGGGACCATTATTTTGTCTTGTTTCATGGCGGTTGCTGCTCTGGGATGACGGGAGATTTGATGGCGTCATTTTGTGAATCTCCTTGTAAATTGCAATAAGTCTTAGCCTGATTGCGCGGAGCTCTAGGATATCCCATCCGAGAGGAGGCAGCATATTATTCACGCTTGATTAGCGCTTGTAGTCATTACATACAAAGCGGGCGGCTCGGCGTTGTACTTTCTCCGGGGTGATCTTGCTGCTGTTGTTGTTGTTGAAAGGATCCCATACGGCTGCACCCACAATACTCCAATTTTTCCCCCTCACAGAGAGCATCCAGATCCTACTGTAAGGACAAGCCGTCTTCTGGTGTTTTTTTAATCTCTCGATAAATTATGGCACCATCTGCGGAGAGTCGAACTCTGGACAAAGCTGCACTTGGAATGTCATTGATATACAGTAGGAAGAGCAATGGACCTACGACAGTCCCCTGTGGTACACCCAATGTCACAGAAGTTTCAATAGACATCTCTCCCTCCAAGAGAACTCGCTGGTGTTTCCTTGTCAAAAAGATCTCAATCCATTTTAAGAGGTTTCCGTCTATTCCCACATGGTTGAGCTTCGGATGGAACAAAAGAAGGGTCTCGACCCGAAAAGTCACCAATTCCTTCTCTCCAGAGATGCTGCCAGTCCCGCTGAGTTACTCCAGCATTCTGTGCCGAGGGAGGAGCTCCTTGTGGCTTCAAGGATTTCAAATGCGCAAGTAGTTTCAAAATATAGGATCTTTGCTTTCAAATGTATGGTGAGAGTTCAGGCTTGGAAGATCAATTTAATAAAATGATTCCATCCCAGTGAGTGCCCATGACGGGGTGAGAGATTGCAACCTTCACGTGGGCCGCCCTGTTTCGACTAATGCAATCAACCCGGCGTGCACAATCAAATAGGATCAAATAGAACAAGTTGTCCGACAACTTTAGGCTGTGCACGCCATACGCAAGAAGAAGAAGTGCCCATGATGCAGAGAATGGCTTGACGACATCTTGTAAGGCTTGGATAGAGCGGATGTGGAGAGCACGTTTCCACTAGTGCGAGAGTCTAGGACTAGAGGTCACAGCCTCAGAATTAAAGAAAGTTTCTTTAAGGAACGAGATTATCTCTAACTTTCTTTAAGGTAGAGATAAATAGATTGTTGATTAGTTCGGGTGTCAGGGGTTATGGGGAGAAGGCAGGAGAATGGGGTTGAGAGGGAGAGATAGATCAGCCATGATTGAATGGCAGAGCAGACTTGAAGGGCCGAATGGCCTAATTCTGCCCCTATCACTTATGACCTTATGGCCCTCAGGATGCAGTCAGGACTAAGAATTTGGGGACAGATTAGTGAACACAGTACGGTGGCATAAGAGGCGGCACGGTGGCGCAGCGGTAGAGTTGCTGCCTCACGGCACCAGAGACCCGGGTTCAATCCTGACTACGGGTGCTGTCTGTGCGGAGTTTGGACGTTCTCCCCGTGACCTGCGTGGGTCTTCTACCGGGATTTCCGGTTTCCTCCCACACTCCATAGATGTACAGGTTTGTAGACCTGTCCCTAGTATGTGTACCACTAGCGTTGGCGTGCGGCGATCGCTGGTCGGCGCGGACTCGGTGGGCCGAAGGGCCTGTTAGGGCGCTGTGCCCCTAAACTAAACTGAACTAAACTATATATTTATTGGGGAAGTATCGACATCCTGCATTGTGCAACTTAATTATGTTTTTATCTTAAAAGGAAGATTTCTTTGAATGGAATATTCCAAACTCAGGTGAACAGTCAGACCGTCTGTTGGTTTGCAAGGACGACCCAGTTTGTGGATGGGTATAAATTGCTGCTTTCTATAATTATTTAATTGTATTCACACTTTGAGCAAACGGTATTGAGATGAAATGACACTGACCTTCACCAGTTCACACAGCGCAGCTAGATTAACTGCTGTGGCATTAAATATAGTTTTCCTGTCTCAGGCAGGCGCAGGAATAACATGGAGAATAATACGGCGTGTTTACCACACAGAGAATTAACATTTGCCTTTGTTGTTTATCCCCTAACCTCGGTTGCTACGGAAACTTCATTAATTATAATTGGGTTTCTGTGGCAGATGATTATTCTTCACACTGCTAATCCACTCAGCCCAGCATCGAATGCAGGCATATTCTAATCCAGTAACATTATCTCACATATGCTTTATTACTATTTGTACAGAAACTGACCTCACATTTCTTGCGTGCTGCCCCTTTTTCACTTTCATCCTGATCCTTCCAACATGTTGTCAAGCTGGAAAGGGTGCAAAGAAGATCTACGAGGATGTTGCCAGAGCTAAAGGGTGTGAGCTACAGGGAGAGGTCGAGTGGGCTGGGTCTCTATTGTTGCCAGAGCTAAAGGGTGTGAGCTATAGGGAGAGGTTGAGTGGGCTGGGTCTCTATTCGCTAGAATTTAGGAGATTGAGGGGGGATCTTATAGAAAATTCTTAAGGGGTTGGACAGGCTAGATGCAGGAAGATTGTTCCCGATGTTGGGGAAGTCCTGAACAAGGGGTCACAGTTTGAGGATAAGGGGGAAGTCTTTTAGGACCGAGGTGAGAAGAAAAAAATTCACACAGAGCGTGGTGAATCTCTGGAATTCTCTGCCACAGAGGGTAGTTGAGGCCAATTCATTGGCTATATTTAAGAGGGAGTTAGATGTGGCCCTTGTGGCTGAAGGGATCAGGGGGTATGGAGAGAAGGCAGGTAGATGCCATGCGTGAATCCCATTAAAACTAGCCCCTGGCAGTCACCCATAGTCGCCTAAGTGGAACAGGCCCATTATCCCTCCGTTCTACATTAACTTCCACTCCTCTGACCTTATTCATACCCTCTCGGTAAAAACCCACTTCTGTGCATGAAGTTCCTGACCAATATTCTTATGTACTGCTGTTGTGTTTGAGTCCCAGTGGTGGACTCCTGGGCATGGCACCAGGTGACTGATAATCTCCAAGACTGGAGCTGCTGCACATATTCTCAAAAAACACGAACAGCTCCTCATTGTCACTTCACCTTGCCACAACAGATCATGCCCAGAGAAAAGCAAAGAAGGGTCTCGACCCGAAGCTTCGCCCATTTCCTCCGCTCCATAGATGCTGCCTCACGCACTGATTTTCTCCAGCACTTTTGTCTACTTCCAATTTTCCAGCATCTGCAGTTCCTTCTTAAGCTAAACTGGTGAGTGTTAGTCACCTATTCCTTTCCCACAGAGGTGGTGTCTGACCCACTGAGTTACTCCAGCTTCTTGCGTCTATCTTTGATGAAATATGGCCCTGGTCTCACCGATCCTATTGGGCAGAGAACAGTAGTCACCTTTGAGTTTGACCGCCATCACCTTGTGGGCTGTGGTTGGCAGAGATTCCTCAAGTTGTTTTCCTGGTCATACTCATAATGAGCCTTCTTTTTCTTCTTGCGTGTGGCGTGCACAGCCTAACATTGTAGGACAACTTGTTCTATTTGATCTTGTTCTATTTGATTGTGCGCGCCGGGTTGATTGCATTCGTCGAAACAGAGCGGACAGCGTGAAGGTTGCAATCTTCGACTTCCGAAAACCACATGGAAAAAAACATCACAGGCACAGTTTCCTGCACTCACCCGTAACACACTCGTACTGTCGTCATCCTCAGGTGAAGATGGCAGAAGTGGGGGAAACCAGAGTGAGGGTAACGCAGAGAGAGCTTGCGGCTCTTTTCAGGGGGAAATGCAAGTCTGAGATGGCAACAAAAGAGGCTGGGAAAAACAAGACGAGAGAGCATTCAGGGCGGCACGGAGGCGCAGCGGTAGAGTCGCTGCCTTACGGCGCTTGCAGCGCCAGAGACCCGGGTTCGATTCCGACTACGGGTCCTGTCTGTACGGAGTTTGTCCGTTCTCCCCGTGACCTGCGTGGGTTTCCGCCGAGATCTTTGGTGTCCTCCCAAATTCCAAAGGCGTGCAGGTATGTAGGTTAATTGACATGGTGTAAGTGTAAACTGTCCATAGTGTTAATGTGCGGGGATCGCTGGTCGGCGCAGACAGTTTTCAGTCTAGTTTATTGTCACGTGTACCGAGGTACGGTGAAAAGCTTTTTGTTGCGTGCTATCCAGTCGGCAGAAAGACAATACATGCTTACAATTGAGCCATGTGCAGTGTATAGATACACGATAAGGGAATAACGTTTAGTGCAAGGTAAAACCAGTAAATTACGATCTAGGATAGTCCGAGGGTCACCAATGAGGTAGATAGTAGTTCAGGACTGCTCTCTGGTTGTGGTGGGATGATTCAGTTGCCTGATAACAAACAGCGGGGAAGAAACTGCCCCCCGAATCTGGAGGTGTGCGTTTTTACAGCGCTTGCAGCACCAGAGACCCTTGTCCGACAACGGGCGCTGTCTGCGCGGAGTTTGTACGTTCTCCCCGTGACCTGTGTGGGTTTTCCCCCGAGATCTTTGGTTTCTCAAAACTAAATTAAACTAAAGCTGTATCTCAAAACTAAATTAAACGAAAGAGTAGGAGAATAAAGGTACAGTAAGATGAGAGGTAGTGGAGGAAAAAAATAAACATATAGTGGCTAAAAATACTGATGGGATGTAGGATTACCTCACTTTCAGCATGGCAGCTGGAAACGGCATCCAAAATAGGGTGTCTGGTGTCAGGCTCATTACTATGAAATATCGATAGGACGATTTCAAAATCAACAAAGATTTAAACCAATTTTCTGAGTTATCTGAGGAAGGAATTGCTGGCTGAAGAGGGTCCAGAAGAGGTTTACAAGAATGATCCCAGGAATGAACAGGTTTTAACCTATGGTGAGCGTATGTCAGCACTGGGCCTGTACTCGCTGGAGTTTAGAAGAATTTGGGGGGAAGCTCATTGAAATAGTGAAAGGCTTGGATAGAGTGGATGTGTTTCCGCTAGTGGGAGAGTCTAGGACCAGAGGTCATAGCCTCAGAATTAAAGGATGTTCTTTTAAGAAGGAGATGAGTAGAAATTTCTCTAGTTAGAGGGCGGTGAATCTGTGGAATTCTTTGCCACAGAAGGATGTGGAGGCCAAATCAATGGATATTTTTAAGGCAGAGATTGATAGATTCTTGATTAGTACGGGTGTCGGAGGTTAAGGAGAGAAACAGAAACATAGAAACATAGAAATTAGGTGCAGGTGCAGGAGCAGGCCATTCGGCCCTTCGAGCCTGCACCGCTATTCAATATGATCATGGCTGATCATCCAACTCAGTATCCTGTACCTGCCTTCTCTCCATACCCCCTGATCCCTTCAGCCACAAGGGCCACATCTAACTCCCTCTTAAATATAGCCAACGAATTGGCCTCAACTACCTTCTGTGGCAGAGAATTCCACAGATTCACCACTCTCTGTGTGAAAAATGATCTTCTCATCTCGGTCCTAAAAGACTTCCCCCTTATCCTTAAACTGTGACCCCTTGTCCTGGACCTCCCCAACATCAGGAACAATCTTCCTGCATCTAGCCTGTCCAACCCCTTAAGAATTTTGTAAGTCTCTATGAGATTCCCCCCCTCAATCTTCTAAATTCCAACGAGTACAAGCCGAGTCTATCCAGTCTTTCTTCATATGGAAGTCCTGCCATCCCAGGAATCGGTCTGGTGAACCTTCTCTGTACTCCCTCTATGGCACGAACGTCTTTCCTCAGATTAGGAAGAATTAGATTAGATCAGAAGGCAGGAGAATGGGGTTAGGAGGAAGAGATAGAGCAGCCATGATTGAATGGTGGAGTAGACTTGATGGGCCGAATGGCCTAATTTGATTCCTATTCCTTATGACATGGCCTTATGACTAGAAATCGGTATGAGTCATATAGTCACACAGCACAGAAAATGATATATTGGCCCATAGAATCTGCACCAGCCATCAAGTGTCCATGCTAATGCCCTGATAACCAGTCTGTTTTTGATCCAACTATTATCTTGTCAAATTGCACCTTTGATCAGATGTTGATGGATAATGGCTGCGCAGCCATACAAAGAAATGTACCCAGCTGAATATTCCTCCTCCAGTCTGTGTTCAAACATTTGATGCCCGCATCCAAACAGAATTCTGTGGATTCTGACATGGAATAGATGTACTGTGTAAGTGAATTTCCTAATATCTCTATATCTTGACGGTTTTGGAAGCAAGAGAGAAAATATATTTGTGGCTTAGTTCAGTTTCGAGATACAGTGCGGAAACAGGCCCTTCGGTCCGTCGAGTCCGTGCCGACCAGCAACCCTATCCTACACACGCACAATAGACAATTTTACATTTATACCCCAAGCCAATTAACCTACAAACCTGTACGTCTTTAGAGAGCGGGGGGGAAACTGAAGATCCCGGAGAAAACCCATGCAGGTCACGGGGAGAACGTACAAACTGCCAGAGTCGGGATCGAACCCGGCGCTGTAAGGCAGCAACTCTGCCGCTGCGCCACCGTGCATTTTTGACAATTATCCCTCGGATCTATCTCTCCCTCCTAACCCCATTCTCCTGCCTTCTCCCCATAACCCCTGATGCCCGTACTAATCAAGAATCTATCTATCTCCGCCTAAAGAAATTCCTCCTCATCTCCTTCCTAATGCCCCTGTCCCACTTTCCCGAGTTACTCACAAACTCTCCCGAGTTTTCCCCTTGATTCGGACTCGGGGAATTACGGTAACAGCCATTTGTAGGTACTCGGGGCTATTTGTCTAACTTCGTGGACATTTTTCAACATGTTGAAAAAACGTCCCGACTTACCTGATGCCCCGACTTCCTACGGCTGGCATTACGAGCCGCTACGAAACATCTACGGACTCCTACGGCCCCCTACGGACTCGCTACCTACATTCCCCGAATTCGAATCAAGGGGAAAACTCGGGAGAGTTCGTGAGGAACTCGGGAAAGTGGGACAGGGCCTTAGAGGAACATCCTTTAATTCTGAGGCTGTGACCTCTGGTTCCAGACTCTCTCCACTAGTGGAAACATCCGCTCCCACATCCACTCTATCCAAGGCCTTTCACTATTCGGTGAGTTTCGATGAGGTTCCCAGCTCTTGGTCGTCGGAGGATAACAAACGAAGAAGATATTTCTGAAAATTGCAGAAGTCACAGGCAAAGCAAGTCCTACTTTTATCCTTGCCGGCCCTCAGTGACAATATCACTGCTTTATTTTATGGCAAATATTAGAATAGCCATCTGGACCAGGGGTTCTCAACCAGGGGGGAATTCCCCCCAGGGGGGGAATTGGAACCACAGATTAGCAAACTCAAACTGTTAGAAATAAAGGATTTTCAGTATTGTATGCATATTATTTGGAATGCACTTTTTTGAGGCTGACAATCTTGGAAAGGAGGGGGGGGGGGAATGACATTCTGGCATATGGTGAAAGGGGTGCATGGGGCAAACAAGGTTGAGAACCACTGGGGTAGACCGATCATAACAGACAATAGAGGAGGGGACTTAAAGATAAAATTATCATGTGCTATAATTTGATAGCTCGTGAAAAACAGCTGAAGATCTGCACTCAGGCAGTGAGGACAGAAGGAAACCTGTGAGCAGATTGTGTGACGGTGAATCACTGCTTGCATTGCAATGAACAAGAGGGTCCACAGAGAGAGGTTTGCATCAATAATACCACATCACACTGCAAACAGGATCAGATGACAACTCTGCTGTTGAATGTTGTACCTTGCAGACAGACACCAGGCTTCAGTTTTTTTTTAAATTTCAAAATAACCTTTATTCAGGTAATAAATATCATCATCATCGGCGGTCACTCGAAACGAGTATGACTGCCCTCCCTCTATGGAGGATGCCTGTGTGTGACTTTGTTTAACGTGGGGAGACTGGTGCGCAGACAGCCACCCCACGGTCCTTGGCAGATCTGAGTCAGGATCCAGTGGTAGGGAGTCTCCACCATACCGTACCCCCCATGTCCAGCAGCGGGAGGACCTTAGACTGTGGTCCTCCCCCCACCGAGCCTTGGCCTTGGCTGCAGCGAGCTTCAGTGCGTCCCTCGGCACGTACTCCTGCAGTCTGCAGCGGGCCAGTCGGCAACGTTCCCCGACGGACATCTCGCTCCGCTGGGTGGTCAGCAACGCTCGGGCAGACCAAAGGGCGTCTTTCACCGAGTTGATGACCCTCCAGCAGCACTCGATGTCCGTCTCTGAATGCGTCCCTGGGAACAGTCCGTAAACCGTGACAGGGACCCTTGCAAACCTCTCCAGACTCTCTTTGCAAAACCACACTCTGCAAAGAGGTGGGCAACCGTCTCATCTCCATAGCGGCCGATGCCGGGCAAGATTCAGGTTCACAACTTTAACTCCCCGTCCCATTCCCACACTGACCTTTCTGTCCTGGGCCTCAATCCACTGTCAGAGTGAGGCCCAGCGCAAATTGGAGGAGCAGCACCTCATCATGAGATCATAAGATCATAAGTGATAGGAGAAAAATTAGGCCATTCGGCCCATCAGGTCTATTCCACCATTCAATCAAGGCTGATCTATCTCTCCTTCTTAACCCCATTCTACTGCCTTCTCCCCATAACCTCTGACAACCGTACTAATCAAGAACTCATATTTTGCGCATAAATTCTCATATATACTCGTATAAACTTTGTATAAACTCATATTTCGCTAGGGCAGCTTACAACCACGCGGTATGAATATTGATTTATCTAACTTCAAAATAATACTTGCTTTCCCTCTCTCTCTGTCCCTCCCCCACCCTCATTCTCTGACTAGTTTCAATGTCCTCCTGGTTAAATGTTACCGATTGTACGCCTTGTTGTCACCTTCCCCTCAGCTAACAATGCTCCATTCTACATTTTCCTTGTTCATCGTCCTCTTTGATCTCTCATTTTCACACCTCAACCTTACATATCTCCAATCCTCCCTCTCCCCTGAATCTCAGTACAAAGAAGGGTATCGACCCGAAACGTCACCCATTCCTTCGCTCCAGAGATGCTGGCTGTCCCGCTGAGTTACTCCAGCAATATGTGTCTATCCTCCGGTGTAAACTTTACTGCCACTGAATAGGTAACCTTATGAATGGGGAAAACATTCAGCCTAACACAGAATTCTCATTTACTAGTAAATTTATCCAATTTGAAAGTTCAAGAAATGTAGAATTTCTCAAGAATGAAAACATCACAATGAGAATTTTTTTGAAATATGTTGATTGATCAATGATTCTTCCCAACTCTCGATTATAAGAAATATATTATTGTTATAGGAAAGATATTGTCAAACTTGAAAGGATTCAGAGAAGATTTACGAGGATGTTACTAAGACGAGTGGGTGTGAGCTATAGGGAGAGGTTGAGCAGGCTGGGTCTCTATTCCTTGGAGCGCAGGAGGATGAGGGGTGATCTTATAGAGGTGTACAAAATCATGAGAGGAACATAGGTTCAAGGTGAAGGGGAAAAGATTTAATAGGAATTTGAGGGGTAACTTTTTCACACAAAGGGTGGTGGGTGTATGGAACAAGTTGCCAGAGGAGGTAGTTGAGGCTGGGACTATCCCAACGTTTAAGAGACAGTTAGACAGGTACATGGAGTCGTAGCGTCTTTCTGGTCGCCGCTGAATTTTCAACATGTTGAAAATTTTCGGGGACCTATGACGAGTGCCGGCAGTCGCCAAAAAGGTTGCGTAAGTGGGACAGGCCCTTAAGGCAGTAGCTCTACCGCTAAGCCGCCTACGATGTTTTAGGGAGCTGCCACTTTCATATTGACTGGCCTACATTTGCCTCCTGCACACACTCACATGAAGGACATGACATTAAGCCTGGTCATCAGAAGTGAGATACATTCGAACAATCAGCTGGCAGGCAGGCTGAAATACAGCATCAGCAAAGTCGCAAGAGAAACAAATTGGGACAGGCACCATCACTGGAGAGAAGGTATGGGTGACGTTTCAGGTCTCTACCCGAAATGTCATCCATTCCTTCTCACCAGAGATGCTGCCTGTCCCGCTGAGTTACTCCAGCATTTTGTGTCGATCTTCGGTTTAAACCAGCATCTGCAGTTCCTTCCTGCACAGAGAAACAAACACTGAACAGTTTAAGAATACCTGTAGGTAGACACAAAAAGCTGGAGTAACTCAGCGGGACAGGCAGCATCGCTGGAGCGAAGGGATGGGTGACATTTCGAGTCGAGACCCTTCTTCAGACTTCCTGCAGATCTCCAAGAAAAAAACTAATTGCCAGTGTAATCAGTGTAAGTTGTTGAGAGTTTACTCTTGATTATATACTAGGTTTTAGAAAATATAATTTGCATCTTTCTCACTGTGCTGCACGTGCAGCGAGATTGCTTGGATATTACAGTTGTGGTGACAGCGAAAATTATCAGTATTTGCCAACCTCAAGAGTACAGTTAGCGGTCGCATTCCAGAATTGTTCTCACTGACTCATATGATCATGTGATGGGAGTAGAATTAGGCCATTCGGCCCATCACGTCCACTCCGCCATTCAATCATGGCTGATCTATCTCTCCCTCCCAACCCCGTTCTGCCTTCGCCCCATGACCTCTGACACCCATACTAATCGAAAATCTATCTATCTATCTCTGCCTTAAATATATCCACTGACTTGGCCTCCACTTGTACCACAGATTCACCACCCTCTGACTAAAGAGATTTCTCCTCATCTCCTTCCTAAAGGAACATCCTTTAATTCTGAGGCTATGACCTCTAATCCTAGACTCTCCCACTAGTGGAAACATCCTCTCCACATCCACTATTTCCAACCTTTCACTGTTCTTTCTGTTTCAATGAGGTTATAGGTTCATATGTTATAGTTTGCAGGCAATATTAAATTACTATTTACTTTGATTAATTTGTTTTTAATACTTCAGCTTTCGTGCAGATTTCAATTTTTATTTTACAAGCTCCTAAAAGTTTAGAAAGATATTTTGCAAGAGAATTCTTCAATGTGGTTGACCACTTTTAATTGCATTATTGGTACTTTTAGTTTAATTTAGCTTAGAGATACAGCGGGGAAACAGGCCGTTCGGCCCACCGTGTCCGCACCGACCAGCGATCCCTGCACGCTAACTCTATCCTACACACACTAGAGACAATTCACACTAATACCAAGCCAATTAACCGACAAACCTGCACGTCTTTAGAGTGTGGGAGGAAACCAAAGATCTCGGAGAAAAACCACGCAGGTCACGGGGTGAATGTACAAACTCCGTACAGACTGCACCAGTAGTCGGGATCGAACCCGGGTCTCTGGCGCTGTAAGCGCTGTAAGGCAGCAACTCTACCGCTGAGCCACCGAGCTGCCCTGTATGGCAGGGATCCATTTGATGTAATACCCAATAGCAACTGCGAACAGGACAGGTCCAGTCCACCATTTGGATAGCACCAGATGTTAGTGGGATATCAAGAAGGGTCTCGACCCGAAATATTGACCATTCCAGAGACGTTACCTGTCCCGCTGAGTTACTCCAGCTTTTTGTGTCTGTCACCATTTTCCAAGGCTGCATGTGTAGGAAGGAACTGCAGGTGCTGGACACAAAAAAAACTGTAGTAAATCAGTGGGTCAGACAGCATCTCAGGAGAATAGGGATAGGTCGAGAACCTTCTTCAGACTGAGAGTCAGAGGAGCGGGAAATGAGAGATATAGACGGTTATGTAGACAGATATAGAACAAATGAATGAAAGAGGTGCAAAAAACTAACGATGATCAAGGAAACAGGCCATTGTTATCTGCGGGCTAGGTGAAAACAAGCTACAGACAATGAAACTTTACAAGACGACCTTGAAGCTGGTACAACTTGCGAGGGGGAGGGATGAAGAGAGAGAAGATGCAAGGGTTACTTGACAAATCAATATTCATACCATGGGGGTTGAAAGCTGCCAGCTTTAAAATTGTATAATGTTCATACTAAAGTTTGAGGTCAAAACTATTAGTGTATTTCAAGGATGGCACAATTTAATTAGCAATATCCGAGTGTGTTTCCAGTGATAAGAATTTATAACTGGGCAGCACGGAGGCACAGCGGTAGAGTTGCTACCTTACAGCCATGTTCGATCCCCACTACGGGTGCTGTTTGTACGGAGTTTGCACGTTCTCCCTGTGCTGGAGATTCGGTAAGTCAGAGAGGATTCTCTTGAACTCCTACAGGTGCGCAGTAGAGAGCATGCTGATTGGTTGCATCACGGTTTGGCCTGGTTTGGCAACTTGAACGTCCAGGAGCGAAGAAGACTGCAAAAAGTAGTGACCACTGCCCAGTCCGTCAGCGGCTCTGACCTCCCCACTATCGATGGGATCTATCGTAGTCGCTGCCTCAAAAAGAGACAGACCCACACCACCCTGGCCACGCACTCATTTCACCCCTGCCATCGGAAAGAAAGTACAGGAGCCGATAAACTGAAACGTCCAGGCTCAGGAACAGCTTCTTCCCCACAGGCATCAGGCTATTTTACTTCAGAGTCACGTGAGTGACTTCGTGAAGACCCAGCCAGCACGCATGCGCGACATATATCGGCGCTCGCATTTGCTGTCGACAGCTGGAGGGGGGAGTGCGCTCCTCCAACGGCACCTTCAAAAAGGCCTCAAGGTAAGTTATACTAACCTTGAGTTGGTTAGTTCCTGTAGGAAACTTGTTTTACTTACAGGAACGATGGAAGGAAAGAGAGTGAAGGCATTGAAACATGCCTCCAAGGGCCGCGGGACTTCGGACGGGAGTCAGCGGCCGCAATCCCCAAGCTGCCCGCAACACCGGCAGCACCCGCACCGCGGGCCGGCAAAAGAACGTGGAAGTCGGGGAGCCCAGTAAAGTTGGCAGGGCCCGACTCTCCACCACAGCAGGCCAGGGAGCATCGCGCTGGAGCAGGGTAGGCAAGACCCTGACTCCCTGCCGCTATCGCCCAAACATCACCGGACCAGCGGAAAACAGGTGCGTAAACCTGCGCCTCGTTCAACGGCACGTTCTGTTTCCCCTCTGTTACAGGTCACCAGAGGGCGGACCAGGGGGGGGAAAGCCGCACCGAGGTCGAGAAGCCCCGCTGCAGCGGCCGGCATCGACTCACCACCGGAGGAGTCTGCCAGATCGCGGACCGGTGAGGTACCTACAGGAAAGTGGGGGAGCCCCGCAGGAGCGGCAGGCACCGACTCACCACCGGCACACGCTGCCAGATCGCAGGCTGGTGGCAGTATATTCAGGTCGTGTGGCCCCGCTGAGGCGGCTGGCTGCGACTTTGCGCCGCTTCAGTCCCGTGTAACCGGGACTGGCGGTAAGCCCGCGCGGATGTCGGGGATGCCCGCTGCGGCGGCCGGCACCGACTCGTCACCGCTACTGTCGTACCAGACAGGCGGACCGCTTCAGTCCGGAAGACGGCGGACTAGCGGAATATCCGTGCGGGAGTCGTGTAGCCCCGCAGGAGCGGCAGGCAGCGACTACCTACCTAGGTTCCCGAGACATCACCTCGACGAGGTGCGGACCAACGGCAGAAGCCCCAGTAGTTCTCCAGAACCTGGGGAAGTCGACTTGCCGTCCGCAGATAGCGGCGGTGGTCGCATGACCCGAATGGAGCGTATGATGGAGCAGCTGCTCGAGCGGGACCTGCTCCAACAAGAACGGGTGTCCCTAGAATCTAGGAGACACACAGCAGGTCCACCGAGTATTTCTCCTTCATCCGTGGGGAGTGCCAGGAGTCAGCTGTTAGCTGACTTTGAAGAGGGGTTGGCGCAAGAACCAGTGTTGTCAGAAATTCCTGAGGAAGAACTACTGGAGGTAGTATCTAAATTGGCCCAACCAGGGCATTCAGGGCAACCACTTCAGCCCAAACTAACAGCCAGCATTAATTACCTTACTACTCACCAGCTGCAGGAACAGGTGCTGACGGAGGCTATCAACAAGTACAAAGCCCCGGGTAATTGTGTGTCGCTTAATGTCCCGACCATCAACACGCCCATCTGAGGTAACATCAGTCCCGGGATCAGGGCCCAGGAATTGAAAATTTAGAAAATCCTGAAATTGTTGACATCAGGCATCACGGCCTTTTCCAGAACAATAGACGGGACGGACATGACGGAGGAGCAACAGGATGCACTGGCACTGCTGCGCAACACGCAGTATGAAATCAACTGTTTCCGCAAGAGCTCCATCCGCCCCACTCTCAACCCAAAATCTGCGGGGTTGTGCAAAGCTTCTGCTAACCGCCACCGAGCCGGCTGTTCGGGGAAGACCGGCCAAAACAGGTTAAAGACCTGGATGAGGAGGCGAAAGCAGCCGTCTTAATGAAACCACCATCCTCAAGCAGGCCACCGGCATATCGCAGACACCATCCTTACACAAGGCCTCGGGTACAACCCGACTGGGCAACGAGAAACTATCCACCGGCCGCGCCCTATCAGCAAAAGCCTTTTTTTGGGCAGGGCCAACAGCGACCAGCGTGGAAGATGCGCCAACCCCCCACCCCAGCAACACAACGAGCAACAAAAGCCCAGAACGTCAAGCCCCGCCGCTAACCATGGAGGTAAGGGGGTCTGGTTCTCTTGGGAGTGCTGCATGCATAACCTCACAAGTAGGAGGGAGGTTGCGTACATTCTGGGATGTATGGGGTGCTATAACTTCGGATACCTTTATTTTACAAAGTATTCAGGGTTATGAGATTGAATTCATAAATGGGCATCTTCCCCCACCTCAACATGTACCTGACTGGAAATTTGCACTCTCTCACAAAGAAAAAGTGGAAGGACATGAGAAAATATTACGGCTATATGCCATGGGGGTAATAGAAAAAATGACACATGAGCCTCTTGAGTTTGTGTCTAACATCTTTACCAAAACCAAAAAAGATGGTGGATGTCGAATTATCTTGATCTAGCCCACTTGAATACCTTTGTACAATATACTCATTTCAAAATGGAGACATTTGAAACGGCTAAGCAACTGATTTCCAGAGGGTGCTTCATGGCTTGCATCGATTTAAAAGATGCATACTATTCAGTACCTATAAGGGAACATCACAGGAAATTCTTAAAATTTGTCTGGATGGGGCAACTGTGGCAATACAAAGCCCTACCCAATGGGCTTACAACAGCCCCTAGGTTATTTACAAAAAAATTAAAACCAATATTGGCATCCCTTAGACAACAAAATCACATAGTCATGGCATATCTAGATGACATCTTAATTGTGGGAAAAACTCTGGAAATAGCTGAACTAGCAGTAACAGCTACCAAAACATTATTGTAGAAACTAGGGTTTGTCATCCATCCAGACAAATCTAAGTTCAAACCTTCTGTGGTTATGGACTATCTGGGATTCACAATTAACACCAATCATATGATTGTCACTATCCCTGGTAGCAAAGCAACAGACATAATAGAGGCATGTAACAGCCTTGCTTGCACCAGGAAACCGACTATTAGACATGCTGCTAAGGTAATTGGAAAGCTTGTAGCTACATTTCCAGCTGAACAATTGGCCCATTACACTATCAAAACTTGCAAAGAGCAAAAATCTCAGCATTAAATGCAAATGCTGGACATTTTGACAGGCCTATGTAGCTGCCGAATAAGGCAAAAATTGAGCTACAATGGTGGGTTAGCAATATTAGTGATTGTTTTAATCCCATCATTATATCAAACCCATCAGTCGTGTTACAAACCGACGCAAGCGCCCAAGGCTGGGGAGCTACCAAGACTACTTCCAGTTGTGGCGGCAGATGGGATTCGCATGAGTCTATTCTTCTTCAGTCACAAGGTATAAACTATTTTGAAATGCTGGGAACATTTCACGGGCTGCGGGCTTACTGCTCTAATTTACATCATACGTATGTCCGTCTTCAAATAGATAATACCACTGTGGTGGCATATTTAAACCATATGGGTGGTATCAAGTCAATATCTTGTGATGAATTGGCAAATACAATTTGGCTCTGGTGTATTGAAAGAAATATTTGGATATCAGCTACTTGCCTTCCGGGTAAGCTCAATACAGTGGCGGACACCAGGTCACGAGTATTCAATGACAACATCGAGTGGATGTTGAACCCCCAAATATTTGCTAAAATTATAGCTAAATTTGGAACACCAGATATCGACCTTTTTGCGTCCAGGTTGAACCATCAGATACCAACATATGTATCTTGGGAACCAGATCCTGGGGCAGTGGCGATGGACGCATTCTCGCTACATTGGGGGAAATGGTTTTTCTATGCATTTCCCCCATTCTGCCTCATCAGTCGGGTATTGCAGAAAATTCAACTGGATTCTGCAACAGGCATTCTGATAATACCTGACTGGCCTACACAACCATGGTACCCGGTGGTCCTCAATATGCTAAAAGTCCCATGGGCACAAATTACCAAATGCCCAAATTTGGTCACCAATCCCATAACAGGGGAGAATCATCCATGCCATGGTCATCTGAACCTGTTGGCTTGCAGGTTCTGAAGAGGCCACTGCTGGAGTTCGGACTGTCATCCAGGGCCATGGACATCATAACGGCGTCGTGCAGAGAATCCACTAGGAAGCAGTACCTAACCCACATCAGGAAATGGGAGGCCTACTGCAGTCGGACCAAGACCAGCTACAACTCTGCCACGATCCCCAACGTGCTGGAATTCCTCGCGGGCCTTCATTTTGATAAGGGACTCGGCTACAGTGCCATAAACAGTGCCAGGAGTGCACTATCATCCTACCTCAATATAGGAGTGGGATCGCACCAGCTGGTATCCAAACTAATGAGGGGTATATTCAATACTAACCCTCCCTGACCAAGATATAATATTACCTGGGATATAGGGGTGGTGTTGACCCTACTCAGGAGCTGGTCGCCTATGACGGGGTTACCACTGGATAAACTCACCTTCAAAGTGGTGATGTTAATGGCACTGACTACTGACCACTGCACAACGGGTCCAGACTTTGCACAGAATTGGACAGAATAGTCTCGACCCCCGACAAAGTGACTTTCTTTGTAGAGGAGTTGCTTAAGCAGCACAGACCTGGATCTACAGGGCTGCAATTGGAATTCCGAGCGTATCCCGTTGATGCAAGACTCTGTATAGCCACCCATATCCGACATTATATTAAAGTCACACACACTATCAGGAGGATGGAGAAGGGTCTGTTCATCAGCCACAAGAACCCACATCACCGGGTGACGGTGCAGACTATCTCCAGGTGGCTCAGGGTGGTATTGGGTGCAGCAGGTATAGATACTAACATTTTTAAATCTCATTCTACCAGGCTGCATCCACATCAGCGGCGAGGACCATGGAGGTACCCATGGATCATGTCCTCGCAACAGCGGGTTGGGCCAGTGTAACAACATTTCAGCGGTTTTATAATAAGCCTGTGGCCGCTCCCGCAACGTTTGCAGAGTCAGTTTTAAGTACTGTTCCCTAAAACGTTCATCCCCGAGTTAGGGGTTTATTGTTTGTATTAATAAATACATTATTATTTTTCAGCTTGTTCAAGTCTGAAATACATTAACATACTTCCTCCATCAGTAATTACGGCAGTGTGTGAGCATTGACGTGGTCCAGGGCATGAAATCACAGAGCTTTGAAATCTTCACAAAGTCACTCACGTGACTCCGAAGTAAAATAGTAAGATTAAATGAGAACTTACCAGTTTGATCCTTATTTTATGAGGAGTTGCGATGAGGGATTCCGTGCCCTCCGCTCCCAACCCTCTACTATAAGGTCAATTGGTATATAGAGTCTCTTGAATCTTACTATCTTCAGTCATTGTTGTTATCTGTGATTCCACACCGCTGCTTTGAAGAATGTCGCGCCTGCGTGCTGGCGGGGCCTTCACGAAATTCCTCATCGCAACTCCTCATAAAATAAGGATCAAACTGGTAAGTTCTCGTTTAATCTTACGATTAAACACTACAACCTTGAATAAGCTCTGAACTACAATAGACTATTGTGTGTGTGTGTGTGTACTTGTGAGTGTGTGTGTATACACACCCTGAACCTTTTTTTCTCTCTTGTTTATTATATTGTTTACAGTGTACTATGTTTACATATTCTGTCATGCCGCTGCAAGCAAGAATTTCATTGTTCTATCTGGGACACATGACAATAAAACACTCTTGACTCATGATCGAGTGGGTTTTCTCCAAGATCTTCGGTTTCCTCGCACACTCCAAAGACCTGCGGGTTTGTAGGTTAATTGGCTTGGTCAATGTGAAAATTGTCCCTGGTGTGTGTAGGACAGTGTTCGTGCACAGGGAACGCTGGTCGGAGCGGACTTGGGGGGGGGGGGGGGGGAAGGGCCTGTTTCTGCGCTGTATCTCCAAACTAAACTCATCCAAACTCAACTCAGCGTTTCCCGCAATGGAGGAATAATTCAGATTGCCTGACAATGTCAAGGGTCCATGTGGAGAGGTGTGCAATACTAAGACAGATAAACTACTGATGGTAAAGACATCTCACTCTGTGATTGAGTTAGTGTGCGAGCAAACAGAACGTATTTATCCTCAGAAAAGCCACCCGTGCAAAAAACTGTTAAATAGAGCAAATCTTTATCTGGTTGTTCCCGGCTGCCAAGTGACCCAGTTTTTGGGGATAGATTTTGAGCGTATTGTTGATAGAATCTAATGATCCATCATGAACAACTTGGCTGACAGTGCGTAAACTGTTGTAGTTTTAAAAGTAAAAGGTTTCATTATAGAGTCGAAAGAGCGATAATTTCACGCTCATTCCCACAAAGGGAACAGCGAACTAAATTTTCTCAGTGACATATTTTTAGTTCAGTTTTCGTCGAGAGATACAGCGCGGAAACAGGCCCTTCGGCCCACCGGATCCACGCCGACCAGCGATCTCTGCACATTAACAATATCCTACAATGTTTACATTTACTAAGCCAATTTATCTACAAACCTGCACGTCTTTGGAGTGTGGGAGGAAACCAAAGATCTCGGAGAAAACCCACGCGGTCACGGGGAGAACGTACAAACTCCGTACAGACAGCACCCGTAGTCGGGATCGAGCCGCCCTCATGTACACCTGAGAGGCAAACAACTTAACAAAAAAAGAATGCAGCGTTCCTCCGTGTTGCATAGAAGAGTTGCCAACATTTACTACTTAAGTCTCCTACTGTAACTTCAGGCAAGAATGCCCATAAGACCATAAGTGATAGGAGTACAATTAGGCTATTCGGCCCATCAAGTCTACTCTGCCATCCAATCATGGCTGATCTATCTCTCCCTCCTAACCCCATTCTCCTGCCTTCTCCCCATAACCCCTGACACCCGTACTTATCAAGAATCTATCTATCTCTGCCTTAAAAATATCCACTGACTTGGCCTCCACAGCCTCTGTAGTGAAGAATTCCACAGATTCACCACCCTCTGACTAAAGAAATTCCACCTCATCTCTTTCCTAAAAGAACATCCTTTAATTCTGAAGCTATGACCTCTAGTCCTAGACTGTCCCACTAATGGAAATATCTTCTCCACATCCACTCTATCCAAGCCTTTCACTACTCTGTACATTTCAATGAGGTCCCCCCTCATTCTTCTAAACTCCAGCGAGTACAGGCCCAGTGCCGACAACCACACTGAACCCTAATCTTCACCAAAAACCAGACGGAGAAACCAGAAGTAGCCTCATATCTGTTCTATCCTGAACTATTACCCAATTCCTCCAATAACCAGAATTCTGCTCAACTTATGAAAGCCAGCAGATATTAATGTTTAAGAAGGAACTGCAGATGCTGGAAAAATCGAAGGTAGATAAAAATGCTGGAGAAACACAGTGGGTGAGGCAGCATCTATGGAGCGAAGGAATAGGTGACGTTTCGGGTCGAGACCCTTCTTCAGTCTGAAGAAACGTCACCTATTCCTTCACTCCATTGATGCTGCCTCACCCGTTGAGTTTCTCCAGGATTTTCGTCTACAGCAGATATTAATGTTCAAACTCAAGTGTGGGGGAGGTTCATAAGTGTGATAATTCTTTGCCGAATGTGTAATTCAATATTCACTAAAAAAATGTGCTGATTGGTAATAGAAACAACACCGATTTTAACACAGATTAGAAATAGCTAAGTCGATAGGCATTTCACCGTTCAACAGTCAGAGAGATTGGCGGAGATACAAGTTACAGTAGATGCTGGAATCTTGAGCAAAAAAAGATGAGCAGTTGTTAATGTGGCATTGACGTTAAAGAATTTAAAACGGTGGCGCAGCGGTAGAGTTGCTGCCTCACGGAGCCAGAGACCCGGGTACCATCCTCACTACGGGCGCTGCCTGTACGCAGTTTGTCATTTCTCCCCGTGACCTGCGTGGGTTTTCTCTGGGATCTCCGGTTTCCTCCCACACTCCAAAGACGTACAGGTTTGTAGGCTAAGCGGCTTGGTATAAAATGTAAATTGTCCCTCATGTGTGTAGGATAGTGTTAGCGTGCGGCGATCGCTGGTCGGCGCGGACTCGGTGGGCCGAAGGGCCTGTTTCTGCGCTGTATCTCTAATCAAAATAAAACTAAAACTAACATCATGAGATTTTCTTTCTTTTAGAGATTAAGATTTAGCTCTTAGGGCTCAAGGGATATGGGGAAAAGCAGAAACTGATTTTGGATGATCAGCCATGATCATATTGAATGGCGGTGCAGGCTCGAAGGGCAGAATGGCCTACTCCTGCGCCTATTTTCTATGTTTCTCTTCTGATGCTGCCTAGACTGTTGACTATTTTACAGCCATGTCTGGTTTTATTTCTTGAACTAACCTCTCTTGTTTCCTTGCAGATAAATCTGGAATTAAGATATTTCCAGCGTCCCTTGGTGATGTACAGGACAACCAGCCGGAGAGGCAGTCGGCCATCTTGACAAACTTTGTTGAGGAGACGTCTCTCTACCAGTCACATGAAAGCAACCTGAAAAATGATCAGCTTCTGCCCGCAGTCCATTACCGTGGCAACAGTAGTCTTCCTGTTGCTAACATCAGCAGGTAGGAAGCTTAATGCAAATCATGAACTTATAATAAATAAACAGAATAAGTAAATAAACGGAATTGAGGGATATGGGGGAAAAAGAAGGAACGGGGGGGGGGGGGGGTACTGATTTTGGATGATCAGCCATGATCATATTGAATGGCGGTGCTGGCTCGAAAGGTTGAATGGCCTCCTCCTGAACCTTTTTTCTATATTTCTATGTTTCTAAATATTTTTGGCCTCCTCTCTGAGGGACACAGCTCACAAAGTCAACAACTCACAAACAGTTTAGGTTAGTTTAGTTTATAATTATCATATGTATTGAGATACAGTGAAAAGTTTTTCTTTGCCTGTTATCCAGTCAAAAAGACTCTACATGATTACAATGAAGCTGTCCGCAGCGCAGTGATAAGGAATAATGGGTACCATGTGTAGGAAGGAACTGCAGATGCTGGTTTAAACCGAAGATAGACACAAGATGCCGGAGTAACTCAGCGGGTCAGGCAGCATCTCTGGAGAGAAGGAATGGGTGACGTTTTGGGTCGAGACCCTTCTTCAAACAGTTAGTGCAAGATAAAGTTATCAGAGTTTTGACAAAAAGTTAAACATTTGCGAAAGTATGGTGCTTTTAATAACTTGGAGTAAAAGATGGGACAGGGTACAAGGATGTAACGGATGCATCAAGCCCCTCAAGCCCAGCACATTATTCAATATGATCATGGCTGATCTACACCGGCCTCGCATCCTATTTGCTCCAGTTCCCTGTAAACTCGGGGCGGCACGGTGGCGCAGCGGTAGAGTTGCTGCCCTACAGTGCTACGGGGCTTAGAGCCCCAGAGACCCAGGTTCAATCCCGACTACCGGTGTTGTCTGTACGGAGTTTGCACGTCCTCCCCGTGGCCTGCGTGGGTTTTCTCCCAGATCTTCAGATTTCTCCCACACTCCAAAGATGTACAGGTTTGTAGGTTAAATTGGCTTCTTGTAAATGTTAACATTGTTCCTCGTGTATGTAGGATATTGTTAGTGTGCGGGTATCGCTGGTCAGTGCAGACTTAGTGGACCAGCGATCCCCGCACACTAACACTATCCTACACACTAGGGACAATTTACAATTTTCCCGAACCTGTACGTCTTTGGAGTGCAGGAGGAAACTGGAGGTCCCGGAGAAAACCCACGCAGGCCACGGGGAGAACGTGCAAACTCCGTACCGACTGCACCCATAGTCAGGATCGAACCCGGGTCTCTAGCGCTGTGAGGCAGCAACTCTACCGTGCCCCCCTGCTATTAATGTCTTCAATGATAGCATCTAATGTTCTCTCTGAGAGACGTTAAACCATCTTATGGTGTTCGCCTTCCCATTTTGAATAAAGAAGTTTTACATTTGCAAATGAATTGTATTTACAAATGGCTTTAATTTCCTTCGCATCAATTATGTGTTAATTATGATTAATTGGCTGTCCTTCTTTAAATAGGCTTCCTAAACCTGTGGCGCTGCGAGACAGGCACAAAAGTACAATGGCTTCAGCATTAGGTGGCAGATTCATAAAGCGTTCGTTATGAATATGCCACATTATGCTGGAGGAAGTCATTGTTAATCCTTTCAGCGGTAGGTGTGCCAAGATTACTAATAATTGTCAGGAGTAGAATATTGACAACACTGCTAAATGAGAATTTTAAATGCTCTGAAGAAATCTGTGCTCGATAGAATCTTCATTTTGATGCCTCTTAGGATGTTACGTTTCAGTGTATTTTTACCGTTTTCCTTCAGAGATGCTAAAAAATACATTATTTTAAAGTTTCTATTTGAAAGCACAGTATACTTGTGTAGGGTTTTTTTTTTGAAGGCTTCTGCATGACAAGATATGACACGTTAGCTTTTATGGTATTCCTTGTAGGCCGTGCGCAATAAATGATTCATTACTTTGTCCTGGCCACTGATAAGCAAATGGCTTCTGGGGAAATATATTATGGAAGGACAACTGAATGATGAATGAGGCAATAGTCTAACGGGGGCAGGAGAAGGCCAATCCTCCCCTTGTTCCTGCTCTGCCATTTAATCATGGTCTGTATTATCTTGGCCTGAACACAAACATTCCACTTTAGTAAGTTTGGTTTAGTTTAGACAATAGGTGCAGGAGTAGGCCATTCAGTTTTGAGCCAGCACCGCCATTCACTGTGATCGTTGCTGATCCTCCACAATAATAGACAATGACAGCTAGTTTAGTTTAGATTCAGTCTGTAGACAGAACGTTACCTATCTCCTTCGCTCCATAGATGCTGCTGCACCCGCTGAGTTTCTCCAGCATTTTGTGTCCCCTTTAGTTTAGTTTAGTTTAGTTTAGTTTAGTTTAGAGATACAGGGCGGAAACAGTCCCCTTCGGCCCATCGAGTCCGTGCCGACCAGCGATCCCCGCGCACTAACACTACCCTCCACACACTGGGGACAATTTTTACACCACATCGATCCAATGATCCTTCAAACCTGTACGTCTTTGGAGTGTGGGAGGGAACCGAAGGTCTGGGAGAAATCCCCCACGCAGGTCACGGGGAAAACGGACGGACTCCGTACAGACAGCACCCGTAGTCGGGATCGAACCCGGGTCTCAGGCGCCGCAAGCGCTGTAAGGCGGCAACTCTACCGCTGCGCCACCGTGGCCACCCCTATCCACAATACCACATCACTTCCCTTACACTTCACATAGCTCAATCTCTGCATTGAATCTGCTCAATGACTTCACTCAGCTCCACAGCTCACTGGGGATGGAGAATTCCAAACAGGCATGACCCTCAGATAGACAAAATGACCCTCAGATTTCTTATTTCCATTGTATCTGTGGCCGCACAGTGGCGCGGCTGGCAGAGCCGCTGCCTCACAGCGCCAGAGACCTGGGTTCGATCCTGACCTCGGGTGCAATCTTTCCGGAGTTTCCTTCAACATCGCTCCATGGGGCAACATCCTTCAATGTAGTAACCAAAAGGACACGAAATGCTGGAGTAACTCAGCGGCTCAGGCAGCATCTCTGGAGATCATGGATAGCTGACGTTTCGGGTTGGTACCGTTCTTCAGTCTGAGGAAGGGTCCCGTCCCGAAACGTCACCGCTCAGTTACTCCAGCACTTTGTATTTTCCACTAGATCCCAGCCTCTGCAGTTCCTTGTTTCTGGATTGTAGTAATCAAAATTGTGATAAGAACATAAGGTAAATAATACTCACAAAAAGCTGGTACAGCCTCTGCCTCCCGGTGCCGGAGACCCAGGTTCGATCCTCACCTCGGGTGCTGTCCATGTGGAGTTTGCACGTTTTTCCAGTGACCACCTGGGCTTCTTCCGGCAGCTCCAGTTTCTTCCCAGATCCCGAAGACATGCGGGTCTGTAGGTTAATTGGCCACTGTGTAGGGAGTGGGTGAGAGAGCGAGACAAAATAGAACTGGTGTGAACGAGTGATCGCTAGTCAGCGTGGACTCAGCGGGCCGAAGGGCCTGTTTCCACGCTGTAATGATGCCCCCTAGTGACAAATACCCCACAGTAAAGGAAATATTCCCTCCACATCCTCCCCATCCACTACCCGCAGAACCTCAGATGTTTCTTCAGACTGAAGAAGGGTCTCGGCCCGAATCACCACCCACCCATTTTTCTCCAGAGCTGCTGCCTGAGCCGCTGAGTTACTCCAGCACTTTGCGTCCTTTTGGGTAAACCAGCACCTGCAGTTCTACACAAAATAAAACACGAGGGACGTGCTCTTGGAGAACCAAAGCGATTGGTTGCTGGTGATTACCACACGAGGCAAACAACTTTGGACCAATATCTGATGTTTGGAAAAATACAAATTCCTATAGCACAAGATTCCAGCATCTGCAGTTCATAAGATCATAAGTGAGAGAAGCACTCTGCCATTCAATCATGGCTGATCTATCTCTCGCTCCTAACCCTTGCTTCGACATTGCAATCGCGAACATCGAGATAAGAACATAAGATAAAGAATATTATTAGAATATAATAGAGGAATGGAATACTTTACTGTCACATGTGACAAGGCACTGGGAAATTCTTTGCTTGTATAACCAAGGTATACAAATAGAGGCCACATAAAGGGCAGAAACAAAGTCACAAAGTACGCCGGCTCCTCCTTTGTTCTCCCCCCCCCCCCCCCCGCAACCTCTGTCCCCCCCGTCATGGCGGTCCCCCCACGCCGGCTCCTCATCATCCATTGTCCTTCCCCCTCCCTCCCCGCGGTCCCCACACGCCGGGTCCATTGATAACGATAGACAATTGATGCAGGAGTAGGCCATTCGGCCCTTCGAACCAAATCACCGCCATTCAATGTGATCATGGCTGATCATCCCCCAATCAGTACCCCGTTCCTGCCTTCTCCCCATATCCCCTGACTCCGCTGTCTTTAAGAGCCCTATCTAGCTCTCTCTTGAAAGTATCCAGAGAACCTGCCTCCACCGCCCTCTGGGGCAGAGAATTCCACGATCTTATTAACAATAATCGAGAAGTGATGAATCAATAATGATATCGGGTGCTCTGCTTTCTTTGAACAGTGATCTCAGCACATTTCCGTGTTTGTGAGCCTTATGCGGATGTCAAGGGTCGCTACCACTTTGGCTTCCACTGCCCGCGCCTGTCGGACAGCAAGAGCTACATGTTATGTTGTCACCACAACAGCTCGACCTTCAAGTACTGCTGCAACGAGACCGAGTTTCAAGCAGTCATGCAGATGAACCTGACGGACCAGGCGGAGGGATACATGCATAAGTAAGTGCGCAAGAACGCCAGCCCTGGCAGCTTCTTGCAAACTCGATTTGAAAGCACGCTGTCAATTATTCGTGCTGAGGGACTGTGATTTGCCAATACCACACACGAAGTAGCGGAAGAACCTTGAGATTGTTTGGTTTAGTTTCGAGATGCCGCGCGGAAACAGACCCTTCGGCCCACCCAGTCCACACCGACCAGCGATCCCAGCACACTACACACTCTAGGAACAACTTACAATCTTACCAAACATAAGTTGTACTTTGTGATACTTACTTTGCCATAAGTAAGTGGGCACCTACTCGAGTCCTGTCAGCTTCTTTGAAATTTGATTTGAAAACATGGTGTAAGTTTTCATGACAAGGAACTGCGTTCTGCCGATGTCACAGATGAAGTAGTGAACGCTGGCCTTGAAGTTGTTTTGTTTAGTTTAGTTTTGAGGTACAGCGCGGGAACAGGCCCTTCAGCCCACCGAGTCCACCAGGCCAGCGTCCCTCGCACACCAACACTGCCATACATACACTGGGGACAAATCACACGATCCCGACTATGAACGCTATCTACATGGAAATTGTACGTGACCGCGTGGGCTTTCTCCGGGTGCTCCGGTTTCCTCCCACATTCCACAGACACGCAGGTTCGTTGGTTAATTGGCTTCTGTAAATTGTCCCTAGTGAGTAGGATAGAACTAATGTATGTGTGATCGTTGGGCAGCATGCATTCTGTGGGCCGAAAGGCCTGTTTCTATGCTGTAAGCTAGCCTTGCCCTCATGAACCTTCTTGATTACTTCCTCAAAAGAAAACAATTTAAATTGGGAGACACAATCTCCCACGCACAAAACCATGCTGACTATCGCTATCAACCCTTGTATTTCCAAATCCATGTATATCTTTATCCTTCAGAGTCCTCAGCATTAACTTTCCCACAAGGGAAGTTGGACTTATTGTCTATAGTTTCCCAGGTTTTGTTCTGCAGTCCTTCGTAAGTAGAGGCACACTAGAGACCTTCCAGTCTTCTGGTTCCATACCCATGTTAAATAATGATTGATATATCAGTGGAAATTTGGATAGAGAATTGGCAGAATTTATTTTAGAAAGGAGGTGAGGAGGAACTTCTCCAGTCAGAGGGTAGTTAATCTGTGGAACTCATTGCCACAGAGGGCTGTGGAGGCCAAGTCAGTGGATAATATTTCTAAGGCAGAGGTAGACAAATTCTTGATTAGAACGGGTGTCATGGGTTATGGGGACAAGGCAGGAAAATGGGATGAGGAGGCATCATCTGTGGCGGGAATGGACAAGATGATGACAATTCGGGGCTCAGTCTGGAGAAGAGTCCCAACAATGGAGTAGAAAATGATTAGGCTGGCACTCTGAGAGGAGAAAGGGAGGCAAGGGAAAGTTTAGTGTGTTAACTGGAGTCATAACAAGAAGAATTAAACGAGTTCAGTTCATTTTAGTTTATTGTCATGTGTTCCGAGGTACAGTGAAAAGCTTTTTTGTTGCGTGCTAACCAGTCAGCGGGAAGACAGTCGATCGATCCATTTACAGTGTACAGATAGATGATAAGGGAATAACGTTCAGTGCAAGGTAAATCCAGCAAAGTCGGATCAAGGATAGTCCGAAGGTCACCATGGAGGTAGATGGTAGTTCAGCACCGCTCTCTGGTTAAGACTAATTGCAATTAAATTGCTGCTGTAAAAACAAAAACTACTCCATCCTAGAAACATAGAAACATAGAAAATAGGTGCAGGAGTAGGCCATTTGGCACTTCGAGCCGGTACCGCCATTCAATATGGTCATGACTGATCATTCAAAATGGCTGGCTCGAAGGGCCGAATGGCCTACTCCTGCAACTATTTTCTATGTTTCTATGAATCCTATGTAAAATCTATAGATAAAATTCTGCACCTTATAGAGTAACAGCAGGGAGGGGAAAAATACAATAAAGATTCTAAACTCTGTAGCAGCATGTCCTCCCTATGTAAGTGAGCAATGCTTGATATTGCTTGCAATAAGTTAGTACACCAATAACATCCCCGAGCAGATGAAAATTGTACAGTGGGCAAATCCTGCTGAACACGGGAAAGGTAATCAGAGTGATGCTGCAAGAAAATGTGAGGAAGATAAAACATGATAGCAGGCAGCTTCAATAAACCACTGGCCACTGTTGGTGGGGATGTGTCCTGGTCCGTGGGGACTCCAGGGGCAAGCAGTAAAGTCAACTGCAGCGAGGCTTATGGATGGTGAAAGTCAGCATATAATCCGAATGACATTATCGTTCCTTGTCTACAGATTAAACTGCAAAAATTGATTCACAACGAGACAGTCTGGTCAAATGTCCAACGGCCCAATGGAACAGGCAAATAAATCGTGACCCAATTTCCTACAAGGAAATTTCCCAGTTTGAAGGAGGGTCTCGACACAACACAACGACGGCACCCATTCCTTCCCTTCAGAGATGCTGCCTGTCCCGCTGAATTACTCCAGCATTTTATCTTCCCACAAGGAATTATTTTGTTTCATCTCTTATTCAAAAAGCCGCCTTGAACTGAAAACATAATCTGTGAGAACAGATTAGAACTGCATCATTACCTAATGTGCTGATTACAGTTCAGTTCGTTTTAATTTAGTTTAGTTTAGTTTAGATTAGAGATACAGCGCAGAAACCGGCCCTTCGACCGACCGAATCCGCGCTGACCAGTGATCCCCGTACACTTAACACCATCCTACACTATCCTGGGGACAATTTACAATCTTAACAAGCCAATTAGCCTGCAAACCTGGACGTCTTTGGAGTGTGGGAGGAAACCGGAACACCGGGAGAAAACCACGCAGGTCACGGGGACAACGTACAAACTTCGTACAGACAGCGCCCGTAGTCAGTGCCTTGCGCTGTAAGGCAGCAACTCTACCACTCTGCCACCGTACCGCCCTGATTACCATCAAAGGACTTTTTCCAAAATCCTGCTAATTCAGAGGAGTAGGAAACTGATCTTTTCAGTTTAACAATCTGGCACAATGGGTCTGTTTTAAGAATGTTCATCCATCAAATTTGGAATTTTATAAAATCACTCAAGCTTTCAATTTACACCTGACTCACGGTTCCTCCCTCCACTACCCCATCCCCTGCAATCAAGAGTTGACGTGACTCAAGTTAGGGCCCGAGCTGTAGGGAGAGGTTGAGTCGGCTAGGACTCTACTCCTTGGAACGCAGGAGGATTAGGGGTGATCTTATAGAGAGGTGTAGAGAGGAACAGATCGGTAGACGCCCAGAGCCTCTGGCCCAGAGTAGGGGAATCGAGAACCAGAGGATCAAGGCTTAAAGTGAGGGTGGGAAGATTTAATGGGAATCGGAGCAGTAACCTTTTCATACAAAGAGTAGTGAGTGTATGGAACGAGCTATCGGAGGAGGTACCTGAGGCAGGTACTATCGCAACGTTTAAGAAACATTTAGACATGTACATGGATAGAGGGATTTAGAGGGATATGGGCCAAATGAAGGCAAGTGGGACTAGTGTAGATGGGACATGTTGGCCGGTGTAGGCAAGTTGGGCCAGAGGGCCTGTTTCCACACTGTATGACTCTATGACATAAATAAACCTTCTCTCCTGAGCTGGTGTCAAAGACACATATGCATAGGTGATGGGGGAATGTTTACTCGAAGACCCAGGTTTGAAATGATGGCGAGTTCTCATGTCTTGCCAGGCCTGCACAGCAGAGATTGGATCGTAGTTAGAACGGCCTTAAATTAAAGCTTCAGGTTGTGTGTCACTGGGCCAGGTGAGGAAATCCTAAGCACTTTCCTCAGCTTTCCTACCTCCCAATCTCAGATCACCCACAAGGCGGCAAATTCAGACCACATCCTGCCAACATTCTGCTTTGAAGACGTGACTTTCATGTGAGCCCGTGGGTGCCTCTTTATGCTGCAGGAGGTTGACATAGAATGACACCGATACGAATCTTGCAAACCAGACATCTCGTTAACATAGGTGATGAGAACACTCTCTCATTCTCCACGTACGGACATGTTAATAAACGCAGGAAAATGGAACGGAAGGCAGGGTAAGGCTGATGATGTTGAGATAAAAGCAGGAGAATTTCTTTAGTCAGAAGGCGGTGAATCTGTGGAATTCATTGCTACAGAAGGCTGTGGAGGCCAAGTCAATGGATATTTTTATGGCAGAGATAGATAGATTCTTAATTAGTATGGGTGTCGGGGGTTACGGGGCGAAGGCAGGTGATTGGGGTTAGGAGGGAGAGATGGATCAGCCATGATTGAATGGGCCGAATGGCCTAATTCTGCTCCTATCACATGAATTTATGAACCTATGAAGAATGTGGTTGAGAGGGAAAGATAGATCAGCCGTGATTGTATGGCGGAGTAGGCCTGATGGGCCGAATGGCCTAATTCTGCTCCGAGAACCTACGTAGGTTTACAGCTCAGAAAACCAAGACAAGGGCAAAGAAAGGAAAATGGCTGGAGGACTCGACAGGCCTTTCTTCATGATCATAAATCAGGGATTTAGAGAAGCATGTAAAATACATAATGTAATAATTCAGCACAATGTTAATCTTCACATAGATTGGGCATACTTAATTGGAAAAAAATAGCTTAGAGCCAGAGTTCATGGATTACTTAGCTCGAATAATATGTTATGGAACCAACTCGGGAATAAGTTATCTCAGATCTAGAAATTATCTAAGACAGGGTTAATTAGTAATCTTATAATGTAGGATTCTCTGGGGAAGAGCAATCTTAATATAACAGAATTTCATATTAAGTTTTAGAGCATCATGCTTTTGAGTCTTAAGTTTAAACAATATGTGTTGCAGAAAGAATGGGTGAGTTGCCTGAGGAAGTTTAGAAATTCACATTTAGCAAATGATAAATTAGAAATTAAGTATTGAAGTAATTACTAACATTTAAAGATATCACACATAATTCTTAATAAATAAGAATTCCCTTGGTCGTTAAAGATGCAATTATAAAATGGCAACCATCAACTAGGGAAATTTAAGATTGTTTTAGATTAAAAGAGGAAATAAACCTCTAAAAGGCCCGTCCTACACTTGGGTGACCAAATCTGCGAGGTTGTCCTCGACTCATACTCACAGCATGGTCGACACGAGGTCGTAGGAGGTCTTCGTAACTCTCCTTCGTGCTCGAGAGTGGTCTCCGAGTACTCGAGGCCTCAGCTAGTTCGCGGCGTTTTTTTTCAATATGATAAAAAATGCCCGCGAGTAAAAAAAGGTCGCCAAGGCAAAAAATCGATACTTTTTTTTACTCGTAGGTTTAGTCGTATTAGGTTGGCATGTTAGTCGTAGGTAATCGAAGGTAGTCGTAGATAGTCTTCATCATTGTCGAAGGGAGGTCGAAGGAGATCGATGGAGGTCGTCTTCAATCTCCACTATTCTGTGTCCAAATTTTCCTGAAGTTAGTCGCAGCTAGTCGAAACTGATCTTCAACATAGTCGAAGGAGGTCTTCAACATGTCATTTTTTAAAACTCTTCTATACTCGCCAATTAGGTCGCCCAAGTGGGACAGGCCCTTAAGTCTGATGATGGAGAGGGTTTAAACACTCGACAAATATTGATCATGAAATCAGAATGGTGATGTTAACGAGTGAAATGCCTTGAATCCAAGTTACTCACAAACTATCTTAACAAATTTCTTAACTATCTTAACAAGTTCGGTCAGAGAATCGAATAATGTTTTTTCACGTGAGTCCCTTTATCCTGTATCTGTACACTGTGGGCGGCTCGATTGTAATCATGTCCTGCCTCACCGCTAACTGGTTACCTCGCAACAAAAGCTTTTCCCTGCACCGTTGTCAAATGGAGGAAGACATTTGTGTCTGTGGAATTCTCTGCCTCAGAGGGCGGTGGAGGCTGGTTCTCTGGATACTTTCAAGAGAGAGCTAGCTAGGGCTCTTAAAAATAACGGAGTCAGGGGATATGGAGAGAAGGCAGGAACGGGGTACTGATTGGGGATGATCAGCCATGATCACATTTATTGGCGGTGCTGGTTCAAAGGGCCGAATGGCCTACTCCTGCACCTATTGTTTATAAGCTTTACACTGTGCTTTGGTGCACGTGACAATAAATTAAACTGATTGCGATCTACAATCGATCAATCAATTGATTGGATCTATTGACTGGCCAAGAAAGTTTATATAGGAGACCTGTAGTAAGGTAGTGTGTAATAGAACCCTGGCAAAATAGTAGACAACACTATTATTATCAGCCTGATTGCATCCCACGGTTTCAGCATCAAATTGATGGTTCGGGTTCAGCTGTGAATAAAAAAACTAGTCGTTGTCACCTGCACCACTGGCTGATGCTGCTGTGAGTTTTACAGAAGCCTCATCCGCCAATTTGCAGTGTAAAAATACCATCATCACTGAATGGGCAAGGACTTAGTGAACTAGGAGCATGTGGTTTGACCGTGAGTTTGAGATTAGTTTATTGTCAGGTGCACATTGTTCGTGTTCACATTTATTGTCACATGCACCAATTAAGGTGATATTTGAGTTAACATGCAGTCATACAATTAAAAGTTTAGTTTGGAGATACAGCACAGAAACAGGCCCTTCAGTCCATTGACTCCATGCCAACCATCAATCGACCGTTCACATTACTTCTCACTTTCTTATCCACTAGGGGGCACATTTAAAGAGGTCAGTTAACCTACAAACCTGCACGGCTTTGGATTGTGGAAAGAAACCAGGGCACCCGGAGAAAACCCACGCAGTCACAGGGAGAATGTGGAAACTCCACACAGACAGCACCCGAGGTCAGGATCGAACCTGGGTCCTTGGCGCTGTGATGCAGCAACTGCACCACTGTGTCACCTTTGCTTTAGCAGCATTTATTCAAAATTTTAAGATATATGGAAGCATCATGGCAAATGGTTTCCGAGCATTGAATATTCATTGCCATTTTCCATATTTAATTTATATATTTCACTAGAGAGTGGCCTTGACATCCCATCTACCTCACTGGAGACCTTTGAATTAGTTTTTAATCGGACTTTATCGGACTTCAATGTTAGATCCCGCACTAAAGATTTTACCCTTTATATGTTATGCGTGCACTGTGGACAGCAAGATTGTAATCACGTGTGGTCTTTTCTCTGACAGCATAGCACGCAAACAAAAGCTTTTCACTGTACCTCGGTGCACATGACTATAGTAAACTAAACTAAGATATATTGCAGGTAGACACAAAATGCTGGAGTAACTCAGCGGGACAGGCAGAGTCTGAAGAAGGGTCTCGACCTGAAACGTCACCCATTCCTTCTCTCCCGAGATGCTGCCTGTCCCGCTGAGTCACTCCAGTTTTTTGTGTCCATCTTCGGTTTAGACAAGCATTGGTAGTTCCATCCTACACATAAAAATATATTGTCTGATTATATTCTTCCAGGTAGTGGTTTGCTGATGTAAAACGGTGCCTTTCTATCCTCACTCTCGTGTGATTCTGTTTATGTTTCAGTAACTACAGTGCACTGGTTGGAGTGTGGATCTATGGTTTTTTTGTCCTGATTCTGCTTGTACTGGACCTTCTCTACTACTCTGCCATGAACTATGAGATCTGTAAGTTCTACTTGTCGAAGTGGGGAATCCGGGGCAGCTGGCTGAACCAGGATGAGGGTCAATGGAGCGATTCCACTCAAGGACAGGCCCAGGCTCCGGCCCAGGCCCAGGCCCAGGCTCCGGCCCAGGCCCAGGTCCAGGCCCAGGCCCAGACATCACAGACTATGCAGACATTGAAGACTGACGCTCAGACCCCAGCACTGATGTCTTTTCAAACTTCAACTGCTTGGTGAGTAGACTTGGTGCGTTTTACCGACTGCAATGCTGCAATGCGATACGATTAAACTTCATTCATTCCCAGAGGGAAATTGGTCTGCCGACAGTCACAACACACAACAAGGTACGCAAGAACTTGAAATTGAAAGTGAAAATAAAATGAACAAGACAAGCGACTGTTGGCTGGCTGGCGTGTGCACAGCGCCTTCACCGGAACAAATGAACAAACAAACAAACGGAGACTTATTCCCTGGGCAGAGGATTCTAAAACTGGAGTGCCCCCCCCCCACACCGGGTCCCCATTTGTCCCCCAACGTGGGGTCCCCATTGTTAAGCGGGTAGCTCCATGCAGCAGGGTAGTTCGGCTCATGTACCGAGGTACAGTGAAAAGCTTTTACTGCTAGTCTTGCCGAGGCAGCGTGTTAGGCTGCTCTGGAAGGTTAGATCGCATGGGATCCAAGGAGAGATAGCTGAATGGATAGCAATTTGGCTCCATGGAAGGAAGCAGAGGGTGATGGTGGAAGGTTGCATCCCAGACTGGAGGCCTGTGACTAGTGGTGTGCCTCAGGATTCGGTGCTGGGCCCGTCACTGTTTGTCATCTACATCAGTGATTTGCATGAGAACATACAGGGCAAGATTAGCAAGTTTGCTGATGATACAAAGGCGAGTGGTTTTGCAGATAGTGAAGATGGTTGTGAAAGATTGCAGCAGGATCTGGATCGATTGGCCAGGTGGGCTGAGGAATGGTTGATGGAATTTAATACAGAGAAGTGTGAGGTGTTGCATTTTGGGACGTCGAACAAGGACAGGACCTACACAGTGAATGGTCGGCCTCTGGGTAGTGCTGTAGAGGGATCCAGGAGTACAGGTGCATGGTTCCTTGAAGGTCGAGTCACAGGTAGATAAGGTGGTCAAAAAGGCTTTTGGCACATTGGCCTTCATCAGTCAGAGTATTGAGTATAGAAGTTGGGAGGTCATGTTGCAGTTGTATAAGACGTTGGTGAGACCACATTTAGAATATTGTGCTCAGTTCTGGGCACCATGTTATGGGAAAGATATTATCAAGCTTTAAAGGGTTCAGAAAAGATTAACGAGGATGTTGCCAGGACTAGAGGGTGTGAGCTACAGGGAGAGGTTGAGTAGGCTGGGTCTCTGTTCCTTGGAGCACAGGAGGATGAGGGGTGATCTTATAGAGGTGTACAAAATCATGAGAGGAATAGATCGGATAGATGCAAAGAGTCTCATCCCCAGAGTAGGATAATCGAGGACCAGAAGACATGAGTTCAAGGTGAAGGGGTAAAGATTTAATAGGAATCTGAGGGGTAACTTTTTCACATAAAGGGTGGTGGGTGCAGTGAACAAGCTGCCAGAGGAGGTAATTGAGGCTGGGACTATCCCAACGTTTAAGAAACAGTTAGACAAGTACATGGATAGGACAGGTTTGGAGGGATATGCAACAAGCGCAGGCAGGTAGGACTAGTGTAGCTGGGATACTGTCGGCCGGTATGGGCAAGTTGGGCTGAAGGGCCTGTTTCCACACTGTATCACTCAATGACTCTATGACTCTAGATGTAAATGGAGTCAATAGAAGGGAGGTCGGTTTGTGTGATGGTCAGGGCTGGGTCCACAATTTGCTGCAATTTCTTGCGGTAGAGTTACTGCCTCACAGCGCCAGAGACCCGGGTGCTACCTGTACGGAGTTTATACGTTCTCCCTGTGACCGCGTGGGTTTTTTCCGGGTGCTCTGGTTTCTTCCCACACTCCAAAGACGTCCAGGTTTGTAGGTTAATTGGCTTTGGTAAAATTGTAAATTGTCCCTGGTGTGTGTAGGACAGAACTAGTGTACAGGTGATCGCAGGTCAGTGTGGACTCGGTGCGCCTAATGGGCCTGTCCCACTGAGGCGATTTTTTTTGGCGACTACAGGCGACTGCTGCAGAATTTTCAACATGTTGAAACATTTTTGGCGGCAGTGGCGACAATTTTTCTGTCGTAGGTTGTCGCCAGGTGTTGTAGGTGAATTCCATTAAAACTAGTCCCTGGCAGCCCCCTAAAGAGTCGCCTAAGTGGGACAGGCCCATCTGGGCCTGTTTCCATGCTGTATCTCAAAACTAAACCAAACTAGCCAGATTATAAAACATGTTTAATCAAAAAGCTGGAGAAACTCAGCGGGTGCAGCAGCATCTAAGGAGCGAAGGAGATAGGCGACGTTTCGGGTCGAAACCAAACTTGCCAGATTATAAAACATGTTTAATCCAAACAGCATTTGCTCTGGCTATCCAGGTACCCCCTCTGCCCTCATTATCTGATGTACTTTAATACCAATTTTTTTTTAAATTTGTACATCATGTCTATCATGTATCTGTACACTGTAAGTGGCTCGATTGTAATCATGTATTGTCTTTCCGCTGACTGGATAGAACGCAACTAATAGCTTTTCACTCAACCTCGGCATATGTGACAATAAACTAAACTGTACGATTGTACACCAGATATCGCCAAAACCTAAATCAAGGTGGAGTTCCGACTAGCCCATGGAGAAGACAATGCCATTAACTGGTGGTACACGTCACAATTAGATTACAAGAATACACCTCAGTTTAAGCTCCTCTGCGTAGTTTTAACACCTGTCATTTAGTTTAGACTAGCGATCCCCGCACATTAACGCTATCCTACACCCACTAGGAACAATTTTTACATTTACCAAGCCAATTAACCTACAAACCTGTACGTCTTTGGAATGTGGGGGGAAACCGAAGGTCTCGGAGAAAATCCGCGCAGGTCACGGGGAGAACGTACAAACTCCTTACAGATAGCACCCGTAATCGGGATTGAACCCGGGTCTCCGGCGCTGCCTTCGCTGTAAGGCAGCAACCCTACCGCTGCTCCACCGTGACTGCCCAGAAGGGCAGTCCTGAAGTGCCATGAGACCCGGGTCTGATCCCGACTACAGGTGCTGCCTGTGTGGAGTTTGTACGTTCTTCCCGTGGCCTGCGTGGGTTTTCAGCGAGATCTTTGGTTTCCGCCCACACTCCAAAGACGTACAGGTCTGTAGGTTAATTGGCTTGGTGTAAATGTAAAAATTGCCCCTGGTGTGTGTGTAGGGTAGCGTGAATGTACGGGGATCGCTGGTCGGCGCGGACCCGGTGGGCCGAGGGGCCTGTTTCCGCGCAGTACCTCTCAACTGAACTAAACTAAAGATTGTCCTTCAAAGCACCATAGTTAGCGTACACCCCCCTCACATAAAGATAAGTAAAACTGTGTGAGAAACAACGTCAGGGATACAATTCATCCCCCCATCTCTAGCCCACGTGTCCCTTTCATTACTGCACACCAGTAAAATTTTTAACGTGTAATTAAGAAAAAAATATTGCATGAATAAATTCCTAGTGCAGTCGTTGTTATTTTGCTGTTATAAAAATTGGTTCATCACCAGCAAATGCAACATGTAAAATTGTCCTTAGAAATTTAAGCTGACAGCTTCACTTAAGATAGAAAGGAAACCCTCTTAACTACGGCAGCATTAGAAGGAAGTTGCGTAACTTAAACTAATTGGCCGAGGCTGATTCTACTAAACGGGAGTGGGTGTGTGGGTGGCACTGTGCCCACCTGGCACAATGCCCGCTTTACCCATGTGGGAAAAATAGAGGCCTTTCATCTCCACACTCTGTTTGCTGGCAATTGGTGGAATCATTTATTTAAGAAAGAAAATTGTTTCGTTTAGAATTAATAACTGTTCTGGGGGAAAATAACACAACTAATTGAAGAAAAATATCGGAATCTGCGGAATTCTTTGGCACAGAAGGCTGTGGAGGCCAAGTCAGTGGATATATTTAAGGCAGGGATGAATAGATTCTTGATTAGTACGGGTGTCGTGGGTTACGGGGAGAAGGCGGGGGAATGGCGTTAGGAGGGAGAGATAGATGCCATGATTGAATGGCAAAGTACTTGATGGGCCGAATGGCCTAATTCTGTTTTCCCATCTCTCGTGATCTTATGATCTTATGATCAGAATTTGCATTGAATTCAATGGAGGGAAAGTAATTCCGGCACTTCCTTTTCTTATATCTCCTCCCGAATCCATCCCAGGGTGAAAATACAGTACATACCAATGTCTGTGACTTACATGGAGAACTTGGTGGCCGTTAGACTCAAGAATAGCGAAAGGCCTGGATAGAGTGGATATGGAGAGGATGTTTCCACTAGTGGGGGAGTCTAGGACTAGAGGTCACAGCCTCAGAATTAAAGAATAAAAGAAAGGACGTTCTTTTAGGAAGGAGATGAGGAGAAATTTCTTTAGTCAGAGGGTGGTGAATCTGTGGAATTATTTGCCACAGAAGGCTGTGGAGGCCAAGTCAATTAATATTTTTAAGGCAGAAAAAATTAATTGATTCCAGGGCGGTGAATCTGTGGGATTCTTTGCCACAGGAGGCCAAGTCAGTGGATATATTTAAGGTGGAGACAGATAGATTCTGGATTAGTACGTCCGTCAGGGGTGATGGGGAGAAGGCAGGAGAATGGGGTTAGGAGGGAGAGATAGATCAGCCATGATGGGCCGAATGGCCTGTTTCTACTCTTATCACTTATGACCACATGACTTCTCCTCAGACATTGAAGCATAAATCGATAGTAATCTATTTCTATGGTTTACCATAGGCTAAGCTCGGCCAGATTAGTTGACTGTCAGGCCCCTAACCCCATTGCGAAGTTGAAGGATACAGAGATGTTGGGTTTGGGAACAGCCCCATCCAAGACTGCAAGAAATTGCAGCGAATTGCGGACGCAGCCCAGGTCAATCACACAAACCAGCCTCCCTTCCACTCCATTTATACCTCACGCTGCCTCGGCAAGGCCAGCAGCATCATCAAGGACCAGTCACACCCTGGACACCCCCTGTTCTCCCCTCTCCCATCAGGCAAAAAGTATAGAAGTGCGAAAACGCACACCTCCAGATTCAGGGACAGTTTCATCCCAGCTGTCATCAGCCAACTGAACCATCCCACCACAACCAAAGAACAGTCCTGAACTACTATCTACTTCATTGGTGACCCTCGTACTCTCCTTGATCGTACTTTGCTGGCTTTACCTTGCACTAACACGTTATTCCCTTATCATGTATCTGTACACTGATAGCAGCTCGATTGTAATCATGTATTGTCTTTTTCCGCTGACTGGATAGAACCCAACAAACGCTATTCACTGCAGCTAGGTCCACGTGACAATAACCAAAATTGTAAAACTGTCAGCAGATGACCAGACGTGGCCCCTCTGCCAAGATTAAAGGGGCTGTCCCACTTGGGCGACCTAATTTGCGAGTTTAGAAGAGTTTGAAAAAAATGACATGTTGAAGACCTCCTTCGACTATGTAGAAGACCTCCTATGCTGAAGACCAGCTTCAACTAGCTACGACTAACTTCGGGAAAACTGGACACCGAATAGTGGAGAGTGAAGACGACCTCCGTTGATCTCCTTCGACCTCCCTTCGACTGTGATGAAGACTGTCTACGACTACCTAGCCTCGATTACCTACGACTAACATGCCGACCTACTACGACTAAACCCACGAATAAAAAAAGTATCGATTTTTTCCATGGAGACCTTTTTTTACTCGCGGGCATTTTTTAACTTATTGAAAAGCTGAGGCCTCGAGTATGTGGGGACCACTCTCGAGCGTGAAGGAGAGTTACGAAGACCTCCTACGACCTCGTGTCGACCATGCTGCGAGTATGAGTCGAGGGAAAACTGGCCAGAACTCGCGGATTAGGTCGCCCAAGTGGAACAGCCCCTTAACTTGAAATAAACATTCTCCCCTCACACAAGGGGAACAAGAAGAGCTACCGCAGCTTTGCCACCTGTGGATGCTTTTCGTACCATTCATTCTTGTTGCTGGCAATACCCGCGCTTAATGCCCTGGAGTGATAGGATGCAATAGAGTTAGATCCCGATAAATGGCAAATACTCTTTCATCTTCATCATAAGGTCATGAGTGATAGGACTAGAATTAGGCCATTCGGCCCATCATGTCTACTCCACCATTCAATCATGGCTGATCTATCTCTCCCTCCTAACCCCACCCTCCTGCCTTCTCCCCATAACCCCTGACACCCGTACTAATCAAGAATCTATCTGTCTCCACCTTAAATATATCCAGTGTCTTGGCCTCCACAGCCTCCTGTGGCAAAGAATCCCACAGATTCACCGCCCTGGGGTGGTGAATTCATATCCTGTCAAGTTTGTAGCAAGGAAATTAGCACTAATTTGGTATTCTCCACCAACTTGTGTCCTTGGCAGGCATTACACTGCAGCCCACAAATGGTTTTCTATCTTTAGAATATAGATTTTGCAAGGGGAGTCTAGAGTACACATTCTGAAATTCTAAAATTTACTCCGAGAATTATTGGGATTATGACACGCTGAGATATATATATATATATATATATATATAACACTTCCGAATTTTCTATGGTTCTTTAAGGTAGCGCGGAGTAGAGTTGGTGTATGAAATCGAGCAAATAACTGTGAGTGCATGAAAATTGAGTGCGTGTGTGTGAGAGAGATAGAGAGAACAGTTACTCCAGCCTTTTGTGTCCTGCTGAGTTACTCCAGCAGTTTCTGTCCTGACTTTTCTCCGCATCTCCCTCTCTCCTGACTGTCAGCCTGCAGAAGGATCTTGACCTGAAACGTCACCCATTCCTCCTGTCCAGAGACGCTGCCTGTCCCGTGGGGGTGGGAGATTGCAGCCTTCACGTGGTCCGCCCTGTTTCGACGAATGCAATCAACCAGGCGTGCACAAACAGAAGATCAAACAGAACAAGTTTGTCTTACAACTTTAGGCTGTGCACGCCATACGCAAGAAGAGGAAGCTTGTCCCGTTGAGTTACTCCAGCATTTTGTGTCTATCTTTGGTGTAAACCAGCACCTGCAGTTCCTTCCGACACAAACTCAGTTCAGTTCAGTTTATTGTCACGTGTACCGAGGTACAGTGAAAAGTTTTCATTGCGTGCTAACCAGTCAGCGGAGAGACAATACACGATTACAATCGAGCCATCCACAGTGCACAGATACATGACAAATGCATTAACGTGATTAACGTTTAGTTCAAGATAGGGCCAGTAAAGTCCGATCAATGTCAGTCAGAGGGTTTCCAATGGGGCAGGTAGTCAGGGATGCATTAAAAATCTAGCTAGTGGGAGAAGGTTTGTGTTCTGAGGGTAAGTCACATGCATTAGAGTGCAATAAAGAAACTAACTAGAGAGCCATGAAAAGGGCATGGAGACTACAATGCAGAATTAAACATTGGCTGTGAGGTCTAATGTAAGCGAGCCAACGTCATGTGGGCTGATAATTTGAGCGATTGTATTACACATCTTTCTTTGCGTGTGGGTTGTCGTGTCAAAACTAAGAGACTTGGAGTATCCAGCTCCCTGTCCCACTCACTTCTTGTACGAAGGAGATGCATTTGCCGTTTTCCCATCCCATGAACCTTCCCCACGTCTCGGGAGCTTTGGAAAAATTAAGAGCAACCACATCGCATTCCACTTTCCCAGCCTGGGATCAGTGAATCCGTATTTTGTGGATCACTATCGCACACGAGTGTGAATCCCTGAAATGTTCACAAGTTATAGGAGTAGAATTAGGCCATTCGACCCATCGAGTCTACTCCGCCATTTAATCATGGCTGAGCCCTGCCACCTAATCCCATTTTCCTGCCTTCTCCCCGTAGCCCTTGAGGCTCGTTCTAATCAATAACCTATCTATCTCTGCCTTAAAAATATCCACCGACTTGGCCTCCACAGCCCTCTGTGGCAATGAGTTCCTCAGGTTCACCATCCTCTGACTAAAGAAATTTCTCCTCAAAAGGACTTATTCGGTCCATTCTCCTCCTCTTTCCCCATAGACCGACAAATTATTTAACGAGATCACCCGTTAGTTTTTTCTCCAGAGGTGCTGCCTGACTCGTTGAGTTACTCCAGCACTTTATCTTACTGTATCTAAAGCCATGGTAGTTTGGAGACCAAGTGGACACTGGTAGAGGGATGGTGGGGAAGGAGTGTTAATGCCAGCTGATCAGTCCGCTTAAGACATCGCTAAAAGGGAGATGAGTTTAGAGAAGGATGAGGGGGAATCTTATAGAAACATATAAAATTATAAAATGACTGGACAAGCTAGATGCAGGAAAAATGTTCCCAATGTTGGGTGAGTCCAGAACCAGGGCCACAGTCTTAGAATAAAGGGGAGGTCATTTAAGAACTGAGAACATTTTTTGTACCCAGAGAGTTGTGAATGTATGGAATTCCCTGCCACAGAGGGCAGTGGAGGCCAAATCACTGGATGGATTTAAGAGAGAGTTAGATAGGGCTCTAGGGGCTAGTGGAGTCAAGGGATATGGGGAGAAGGCAGGCACGGGTTATTGATAGCGGACGATCAGCCATGATCACAATGAGTGGCGGTGCTGGCTCGAAGGGCTGAATGGCCTCCTCCTGCACCTATTTTCTATGTTTCTATGTTTCTATGAATGAGAACAGAGGAGGCCGGAAGAAGCCGTGCTGGAACTGTGAGATCTAAAGCACAACAGATGCTGGAAACCTGAAATAAAACTACAGAAAACGCTGAAAAGGTGCGGCTGAAACCAAGCGGAGAAACGTGCTAGACGCAAAATGCTGGAGTAACTGAACGGGACAGGCAGCATCTGTGGAGAAAAGGAATAGGTGACGTTTTACGGGTCGAGACCCTTCCTCAGACTGAGAGCCTGAGTCTGAATTTTGGGCACCGTATCTGAGGGAGGATGTGCTGGCTCTGGAGAGGGTCCATTGTAGGTTTAAAAGAATGATCCCAGGAATTAGTAGGTTATCATATGATGAGCGTTTGACGGCACTGAGCCTGCACTCGCTGGAGGTTAGAAGAACGAGGGGGGACCTCATTGAAACGTACAGAATAGTGAAAGGCTTGGATAGAGTGGATGTGGGGAGAGGATGTTTCCACTAGTGGGAGAGTCTAGGACCAGAGGTCATAACCTCAGAATTAAAGGATGTTCTTTTAAGAAGGAGATGAGTAGAAATGTCTTTAGTCAGAGGGCGATGAACCTGTGGAATTCTTTGCCTCAGAAGGCTGTGGAGGCCTTTTTAAGGCAGAAATGGATAGATTCTTGATTAGTACGAGTGACAGAGGTTATAGGGAGAAGGCAGGAGAATGGGGTTAGGAGGGAGAGATAGATCAACCAGGATTGGAAGGCAGAGTGGACTTGATGGGCCGAATGGCCTAATTCTTCTCCTATCACTTATGAGTCAGGGAGAGGGAAACTAGAGGTCACCTAATGTCTATCCTATGAATTATTTAACATCAAGTCCCATCGAATTCATTTCTGAAAGTCCTGATGGATGTTGCATCAGCTACTGTCGCTGGCTGTGAATTGCAGATTAGTGTCGCTCTCCATAATAAATAAAAGCTTTACCTTGCGTTTCAGGGGCTTAAATTTCACCTTGAATCCCTGCTCCTTTAACCATTTGCTGCAAGAAACAACTGCTCTCCTGTGTCCTATACAGGCCCATCATGATATTCTACATCTATTCTTCTCTCAATCTGCCCAATGCCAAGGGCAACGCCAACTATTGCCATATCGCTCTCATCCCTCGTTTCCAGAATCCATCTTTTTTAGACATAACCTCTGAACCTTCTGAATTTTGTTGTCCAACTTGGACAATTTTTAAAACATTTTTATCAAGCCAATTAATCTACAAACCTGTACGTCTTTGGAGTGCGGGAGGAAACCGAAGATCTCGGAGAAAACTCACGCAGGTCACGGGGAGGACGTACAAACTCCGTACAGACAGCACCCGTAGTCGGGATCGAACCCGGGTCTCTGGCGCTGCATTCGCTGTGAGGCAGCAACTCTGCCGCTGCGCCACCGTGACGGCCCCACCTGTACTCATCAAGAATCTATCTATCTCTGCCTTAAATATATCCACTGACTTGGCCTCCATCTTTTTTAGACACAAAATGCTGGAGCAACTCAGCGGGACAGGCGGCATCTCTGGCAGCAGTCTGACGAAGGGTCTCGTCCTGAAACGTCACCCGTTCCTTCTCTCCAGAGATGCTGCCTGTCCCGCTGCGTTGCTCCAGCATTTTGTGTCCGTCTTCGATTTAAACCAATTTCTCCAATTCTTCAATTCTTAATCGATTTCTTCAATTCTTTCCTACACATCCATCTTTTTTAGTTTACAGCGTGGAATTAGGCCTTTCGGCCTCCCGAGCCCACGGCCGACCAGCGATCCCCCAGAACACCAGCTCTATCCTACATGCGAGGGACAATTTACAATCTTTACCAAACCCAATACATCTACAAACCTGTATGTCTTTGGAGTGTAATAATAAAGTAAACTGAACCTCCAGTGTGGAGTCTTTTAAGTTCCTGGGAACCGTCATCTCCAGGGACCTTAGTCCCATCTACCTGCACTCAGACCATACCCCTCCATTCCCTTCACGTCCATATACCTATCCACTTTACTCTTAAATGTTAAAATCGATCCTGCCTCCACCACTTCTGCTGGAAGCTGATTCCACACAGCCACCACCCTCTGAGTAAAGAAGTTCCCCCTCACGTTACCCCGAAACCTCTGTACCTTAAATGGGGGGCTACCATTGACACAGTCAAAAAGGCCCAACAGAGGATGTACTTCCTACGGCAGCTGAGGAAACACAATCTGCCACAGGCAATGATGGTCCAATTCTACACGGCCATCGTAGAGTCTGTCCTCACCTTCTCCATCAAGGTCTGGTTTGGCTCAGCCACCAAGCACGACACCCGGAGGCTGCAGCGAATCGTCCGATCAACAGAGAAGGTTATTGGCTGCAACCTTCCCCCCTTTGATGAACTGTACACTGCAAGGGCCAGGAAGCGAGCGGGCAAGATCATCTCTGACCCCTCTCACCCTGGCCACAAACTCTTTGGATCACTTCCCTCTGGAAGGCGACTCCGGATGGTCCGGATGGTCAAAGCTGCCACAGCCAGACATAAAAACTGCTTTTTTTCCACGAGTAGCAGCTCTACTCAATAACCAGAAATCTGCAGCCTCCTTTTGCTCTGGTATTTTATTTAATTCACATGTTTAACCAATAATGTTTTATTATTAATGTGTAATGATTTATGTGTAATGATTTATGTGTAATTCCTAACTGTCACTGTATGTCATGTTGTCACTTGCGGGCAGAGCACCAAGGCAAATTCCTTGTATGTGAATACTTGGCCACTAAACTATTCATTCATTCATTCAACTGTCAGCGGTGAAGGTCTCACTGTAGATGATGCTGTATTGCCTCTGCTGCTGATTCCATAAGCACCCTAGTTCCTTTGCAATTCCAACATCTGTTTGAGTTTATTGTCTCGTGCACTGAGGTAAAGTGAAAAGCGTTTGTTGCGTGCTAAAAGGATTACCAACTGTCCTGTATTAGCCGGGACATCCCGTATATTGGGCTAAATCGGTTTGTCCCGTACGGGACCGCCCTTGTCCCGTATTTGACTGCTACTACTCGGGTTGCGGGGACTGTCGGGTCGGAGTGCCGCGTCCGCCACCGCCTCACCCGTCCCGACGTAGTGCAGCCCATGGAGTGCAGCAGCAGCAGCGCCTCGCCCGTGGACCCGTCGGTCGGCAGCCCGGCCAGCTGTCCGACCGTTGGACCTCCGCTCACCGACAACACCACCACCCCTCCTTCTCATGGCCAATCATCGGCTCATGAGATGGGGTGGATGGGGTGCTGGACTTCGCACCTGGGCCAAAACTCCTCAGCTGGCCCGCCGGCTGGGCTTGGTGTGCAGTCCAGCACCCGGGCCAACTCATCATTCACCCAGCCACGGCCAGGTCGGTCAATGAATTGCCGTCGGGAATTTGTCCCTTATTTTGACCTTTTGTCCCTTATTTGGGAGTGAGAAAGTTGGCAACCCTAGATGCTAACCAGAAAGACAATACATGATTACAATCGAACCGTGTACACATACATGATACGTGGAATAACATAGATAAGGAAGTGTAAGGTATGAAAACAGGAATAAGGGAATGGAGATCAAGGAAAATGTAGAATAGATCGTTGTTAGCTGGGAGAAGGTAACAGCAAAGCAAACTGAGATAAACTGTAGCCGGAGACAGTACGACTGGTCGGAGAACTGGGAAGGGGGAGGGGATGGAGAGAGAGGGAAGGAAGGGTTACTTGAAGTGAGAGAAGTCAATATTGATACCGCTGGGGTGTGAGCTGCCCAAGTGAAATATGAGGTGGTGTTCCTCCAATTTGCTGGGCCTCGCTCTGACAATGGAGGAGGCCCAGGACAGATAAAACAATATTGTGTTTACCCAAACACAAACTAGGGTAAAATCGTCCTTTAATGTTTCCCTGAGGATTCAACTTGTCTTTTGCAGATGCAGAATAGTGCCTGGATATTGGGGGAAGACAAAGAAGAGGCAAGCATTGAACTGGAGCGGGAGCATCATGTTGGTGGCGCATCTCTCGAGTGAAGCAGCTGACCGTGGCTATGGTGCTTGATCCTGGTCCTGACTATACAGATATTCCCAGTGGACTGAACGTGTAGCTCCTGTGGTCAGTCGAGTGTCTGGTCGCCAAGTCCAATGTTAGGAAAACGTGTTTACTCAAACTGAATGTGACGTGTAAGCAATAGTCTTCATGTAGAACAAACACAATATAGCAGCTGGAGTCCAGAATATTCAGCATTACCTGTTCATTCATGTTCCCCAAGGCTGTGCAGAGTTACGATTCTAAACCCCCATCATCTCTTGCTGATCGACACAAAGTGCTGGAGTAAAAGCCCTGTCCCACGGTGCGAGTCCATTCCAAGAGCTCTCCCGAGTTTTACAAAAATCAAACTCGTGGTAAGCACGGAGAATGAACGTAGCGGGTACGTCGGAGCTCGGGGACGTCTCTTAGCGGCTCGTAACGCTAACGGCAGGTACTCGGGAAGACTCGCTAACGGCAGGTAAGCACGGGAAGACTCGTGAAGATTTTTCAACATGTTGAAAAATGTCCACGAGAGCCCCGAGTACCGATGAGTGGCCATTACAGTAAATCTCCGAGTTCGAATCAGGGCAAACTCGGGAGAACTCTTGGAATGAACTCGTACCGTGGGACAGGGGTTTAACTCAGCGGGACAGGCAGCATCTCTGGAGAGAAGGGAGGGGAAGACGTTTCAGGTTGAGACCCTTCTTCAGACTGGATATCACTGTTATTGTTACCTCGTTACATAGGCTTGTGGAATTGAGATATAGGGAGAGGTGAGATAGACTGTGACTTATGTAGTTCAGTTTAGTTTAGTGTGAAACCACAGATCAGGGCAGAGGATGGCCAAGGAAATGTAAGAATGGTTTATTGTTGTCAGACCCGGTCGGTCATTTTATTTGTACCCTTCCACACCTCTAGTCTCCCTCTCTCCTGACTCTGAGTCTGAAGAAGGGTCTCGACCCGAAATGACACCCCTTCCTTCTCTCCAGAGGTGCTGCCTGTCCCGCGGAGTTACTCCAGCATTTTGTGACGATCTTCGGTGTACTTTATGGATGGGGGCAGGTTTGGAGAGATATGGACCAAAAGTGGGCAGGTGGGACTGGTGCAGCTGGGACATGCTGGCCAGTGCGGGGCCGAAGGGCCTGTTTCCACACGGTATCACTCAGTGACTCTATGGAAACCAACACCTGCGGTTCCTGCCTATACATCGCCTCTTGCTTATTGATTTTCAGCGCAAATGTATCACCTGGCCCAGGCAAAGTCAGTCTTTTGCTGACACAGCTCCAAGAAGCTGGAGACCACCTGCTGAAATATCTCTGTTTAAATCATCTCTAACATGCTAATATAAAACAGAATCCATTTGTAGCTTTAAGGGCGTGTCCCACGTGGACGACATTTGCGCCTCATTTACGCGTCATATGTAAAGTAGGTCGATGCGTCCTGATGCGTGGCGTCGCGCGCGAATCACGAGTCATCACGGCCGTCTGGTGCGCGTGACGTCATTAGAATACCCTGCGGCTGGCGGCAGGACGTTGAGGCACGGTGACATAACCATGAGTCACCACGCGATACACGTGAGACGTCGGGATGCCAGCGTACGATGCCAATGCGTCAGCATGCGTACCCAATGTTGACCAAAGTTGAAATGAAGAATGTCATCTTGTATTGGTTATGTCTCCCATGCAATTAATCTGATTTACATGTGTAGGAAAGAACTGCAGATGCTGGTTTAAATCGAATGCTGGAGTAACTCAGCAGGACGGGCAGCATCTCTGGAGAGAAGGGCTGGGTGACGTTTCGGGTCGAGACCTTTCTTCTTTCGACTGAGAGTCGGGGAGGGGGAGACACAGAGATAAGGAAGGGAATGATGTGAAAACGAGACATCAAAAGAGATGGGGATCAAGGAAGATGTGGAATAGATCATTGTTCGCTCGGAGAAGGCAACAACAAAGCAAACAGAGATAAAATGTAACCGGGGACAGCTACTGGTCAGAGGACTGGGAGGGGGGAGGGATGGAGAGAGAGGGAAAGGAAGGCGTCACTTGAAGGTAGAGAAGTCGATATTCATTCACCGCTGTTTATGGACTGGACCACCGCAGTCAAATCTCCAGAAATCATCCATTACAGGATCCTCACGGTGAATGTTCACCGGGATCATTGATGTGGGAACGCTGGACGTCCCCCGTTACACAGCTAAATGTCAGAAGGTCCACGTGGACCATCCAACGAGGCTGCAGATGATGTGGGCCAGCTTTCCCGAGAATAACTAGCTCCCCGCTATGACTTTTTGCCAGTCAAGTCACCATTATCACCACAACAATATTCCCCGCCACAGAAGCCAATTCACTGGATGTTTCCAAGAGAGAATTAGATGTAGCTCTTAGGGCTAACGGAATCAAGGGATATGGGGAGAAAGCAGGATGATCAGCCATGATCATATTGAATGGCGGTGCTGCCTCAAGGAGCCAAAAGGCCTACTCCAGCACCTATTTTCTATGTTTCTGACATTTCCCCCTGGCTGGTCTCGTCGATGTAATTTGCAGAGTTTTGTGCACATATTCTGCAAAGCTTTTTCAAACTGCCTTTTGTTCTCCCAGGCTGCACCTGCCCAATCTGTACACGTTCTCACTCAGCTCCCCTCTCTCTCTCTCTCAAGTCTCATTGTTCCTCCTTTCCCATCTGTTGCTAAATCCTAATGCCAACATCCTCACCTACCTCATCCAAGAAAACGATGGATGAAGTCACTTACAATCCAGCTGTATGAGGAATGATTTCTCTAATTTCAAGTAACCCTTGCATCCTCACAATCTCCATCATTCCCCCACCCGTGTGGTACTCGCTTCTAAGTCGTCCTGTTGAGTCTCATTGTCTGTAACTCGTTTTCACCTAGCTCACAGCTAACAATGGCATGTTTCCTTTATCCTTGTTAAGGGCCTGTCCTACTTTCACGACCTAATTCACGACCTCTGCCGAGTTTGCCCTTGACTCATACTCGCAGCAGGGTCGTCACAAGGTCGTAGGTAGGTCGTAGGTACGCGTGGCATCAAGTAGGTCGGGGCGTTTTTCTAGCCTGATGAAAAATGTCCACGAGTAAAAAAGGTCGTGAATTAGGTCGTGAAAGTGGGACAGGCCCTTTACTTCATTGCATCTCTTTCATTCATTTGTTCTATATCTCTCTACATCACCGTCTATATCGCTCGCTTCCCTTCCTCCCAACTCCCAGTCTGAGGAAGAGCCTCGACCAGAAACGTCACCCATTCCTTCTCTCTAGAGAAGCTGCCTGACCCGCTGAGTTACTCCAGCATTTTGTGCCAATCTTCCGTTTAAACCAGCGACTGCAGTTCCTTCCTCCACATTAAGTCACTTAATATTGTCAACACATTGCAGAGAGTTTAATTACGGTTATTTCATTAGATGGGGGGGGGGGGGGGGGGTTGAGCAAGGAAGGCATTTAATGAAAAATGTACGGAGCACTTGTCCCTGCATCCTCCATCAATGTCTTTGGGCAGACTGAAAATAATTAGAGCGACACGGTGGCGCAGCGGTAGAGTTGCTGCCTTACAGTGCCAGGGACCCGGGTTGGATCCTGACTACGGGTGCTGTTTGTATGGAGTTCATACGTTCTCCCCGTGACCTGCGTGGGTTTTCTCCGAGATCTTCGGTTTCCTCCCACGCCCCAAAGACGTACAGATTTGTAGGTCAAGTGGCTTGGTGTAAATGTCAAATTGTCCATCGTGTGTGTAGGATGGTGTTAGTGTACGGGGATCGCTGGTCGGCGCGGGCTCAGTGGGCCGAAGGGCCTGTTTCCGTGCCGCATATCTCCAAACTAAGCCAAACTAAACACAGCCGTCAGCCTCAAGATAGCAGCCAAATTTGTTCCTGAGTAGGTGGGAATCGGGTATGGGCCTGTTTCCGCGCTGTATCTCTAAAACTAAAGCTCTGCGCAGCCTTTCGAGTGGGAACGATTGAGCAAATGGGTTGAAAATGTGTCACGCCTGCCTTCTCACGCTCAGTCTTTTGTGAAGTCGTCTGTGAGCTTTCAGCTGTGCTCACCGGATGTACAACACTGCGGGCAGCACTGTGTCGCTTTCACTAAGTATCGTGGTCACAGCGACCATGAATGTACAAATACTCAGTAATGGTACAGTGTTAGGCGTAAGAACTGGGTTCTATTAGATTTCTACTGGTCTGAGATATTACGGTGTACGCAATATTGTATCTCATGTTTGCAGACGTCATGACGTGTAAAAAGACGGGACATAACTGCGCCCCGACACAAAATGTCTTGAATTAGATTATTTATTTGTGAGTACGTGTTGCCTTTGTCAAACTCGCAGTTTTAGTGGGGAAACAGAAACATCATACACAAAACAATCTGTGTGTTAGACTGCTTAAATAAATGCATTAAGTGCAAATGCGTATCTATTAAAGTGACAATATCAACCGATTTTTGTGTGTTCCCTTTCATACATTTCTGAAATTGCTGCCGGAATCACTCGTTCATAAGTGATAGGAGCAGAATCAGGCCATTCGGCCCATCAAGGCGACTCCGCCATTCAATCCTGGCCGATCTATCTCTCCCTCTCAACCCCATTCCCCTGCCTTCTCCCCACCAGCCCTCTGACACCCGCACTAATCAAGAATCTATCGATCTCTGCCTTAAAAATAATCCATTGACTTGGCCTCCACAGCCTTCTGCGATAATGAATTCCACAGATTCACTGCCCTCTGACTAAAGAAATTCCTCCTCATCTCCTACTAAAGGTACAAATCATTGGGTTACACAAAAAGCTGGAGAAACTCAGCGGGTGCAGCAGCATCTAAGGAGCGAAGGAGATAGGCGACGTTTCGGGTCGAGACCCTTCTTCCATTAGTATTTTTATCTCAATTATTTTTCTGTTTCTGGGCAGGTTGCGTTCTTAATAAATCATTCATCCGTTTAGTTCATTTCTTCCCACGCTGAACCCCTGCACGCTTTACCCTTGCTCCAACAGTTGTAGACCTCACGTTACTTGCTGAGTCACCTCCATCTTCAGTCCTGCTCTTTTGAACCCAAACACTGTTCTCAACTTGGTGGCAAGGGTGAAGGGAGTCTCAGGTGTAATCGGCAAGACTTCCTTCACTGGCATTTATAATGCTGTTGAATGTTCTGAAAGACTTCATGGGAAGAGATTTCTTTATTCCCGTTCAAAGTATGGAACACCATGAGTGTCTGGTCTCCACTATTGTTCTGACTGCGATGAGCTGGGGTGCGGAGAACATTTAGTTCACTTTCATCAGCATTGAAGCTATTTCCTATTTGCAACCAGAGGAGCCTACGCCTGCACCACTGTTTGGGAGGTTAAATGTGGATCATGATGAATTATTCGTTTTACTTGTCACCACCAAACGAAACACCCACGGTTCTACTTCAGCTTAAAAGAGAAATTATTAATTAAAACAGAATTATTAATTCATAACAGTGAAGAAAATCTGTGGGAAGCGTTTACAATGCACTTGGGGTGTGAAGAAACCAATATCACAAACACCTAAGACAGACCCAAAGTGTTGGAGGAACTCAGTGGGACAGGCAGCATCTCTGGAGAGAAGGAATGAGCGACGGTTCGGGTCGAGGCCACCGTGCGTCAGGGGAAAGGGGAAACGAGAGATATCGACGGTGATGTAGAGAGATATAGAATAAATTAGTGAAAGATATGCGAAAGAGTAACGATGATAAAGGAAGCAGGCCATTGTTAGCGATGGGCTGGGTGAAAATGAGTTATACAGGCAATGAAACTCAGCAGGACAACAATGAAACTAGTGCAAACTGGTAAAAATCATACCACTGGGTTGTAAACTGCCCGAGCGAAATATGAGGTGCTGTTCCCACACACTTAATTACGCATCGTAGTGATGACTTGAAATGCTATCAGCTCTGGACGGTTTCTCCGCTGTTGCTTACAATCGCTTTCCCACTCCTCCATTTCAGTTGCTAATGGTGTCAGAAAAATCTTAATGTCACCAGAAATAGTTAGGCCATGACCAACAACTGCCTAATGTTCCAGTCAGATTGCTGTTATTCTTCCTGGAATTCCAGTTACTGTCAATAAAAGTCAGGCTCGAAAAATGTTAAATATCACACAAGCTTCTGTCCTTCCTTCCTTCCTTCCTAGCTTCCTTCCTTCCTATCTTTCTATCTATCTTCTTCTTCTTTTCGTGCCCATCTTGTTACAACTGTTGACCTCGCCGTCATCGTCCGCCCTGAAAAGGACGCGAGCTTCCGGCGACAATCAGTGGGAAGCCATCACTTGTCGCAATAGATGACGGCGGTAGCAGAATTAGCTCGGGATACTTCCAGTTTCCAGCCCCGCCACGTGGACGCTTCTGCTATGGGGCCATCTATCTATCATAATATATCTTCATATGATAAACAAGGTAACATATCAAAGCAAGATAATGGCGCAGAACAATTAGAACGCAGGCTGTTGTTATTGCCAGGAATCCCCCAATTCCAAGCAGAGATTGCCACCTTGTCAGCCATTCTTGGCCAAGACTGCAGATCTGTGTAGACCCCCGAGTCAAATTAGTCACATCTTTATGGCGAAAGGTCACACATCTAGACGCTCGTTAGAGCAGCAAAGAGTCTTCAGCCTGACAGAGGAGCAATAGGTGAAACCAGCAGGGTATATTAAAGGTGATGCTTCACTGACAATAACAGGTGAGGGACCTTGCTTCAGCTTGGCCCCACTGACCCCAATTTACTAATCTTGGATATCTGCAGCACAACCTCCCAAAACTGTGGGGGTTTTACCAGCTGAGCCCAGCACTTATTAAACAATTCAAAATGTACAAGTGAAACTTTTTAGAAGCATTCACACTCGCGCACAAAGCAAACAGAAAACCTTTGTTCTTTGATGATAAGTTTAATTATCCTGTGAGGCAGCACAGTGGTGGAGTTGCTGCCTCACTGTGCCAGAGGGTACAAAAGGGTCTAGCTTAGAAAGGGTGTCTTGCTCGGCATGGAAGTGTTGGGCCGAAGGGCCTGTTTCCCTGCCGCATGACTCCACGACTCTCTCAACCTGCTCACTTGTGATCAATCCTTCCTTCTCGCCCACCCAGGGCCTTACAGCGCCGGAGACCCGGGTTCGATCCTGACTACGGGTGCTGCCTGTATGGAGTTTGCACGTTCTCCCCGCGACCTGCATGGGTTTTCTCCGAGATATTCGGTTTCCTCCCACACTCCAAAGACATGCAGGTTTGTAGGTTAATTGGCTTGGTGTAAATGTAAATTGTCCCTAGTGTGTGTAGGGGAGCGTCATTGTGCGGGGATCGCTGGTCGGCGCGGACACGGTGGGCCGAGCGGCCTGTGCCCACACTGTATCTCTAATCTAAACTAAAGGGCCCGTCCCACTGCACGAGGTAATTCAAGAGTTCTCCCGAGTTTTCCCCTGATTCGAACTCGGAGAATGTCCGTAGCGGGTCCGTAGGAGTTCGTGGATGTCTCGCACGAGTAAAAAGTAACAATTTCTTACATCACGAGTATTTTTTTACTCGCGGACATTTTTCACAGTGTTGAGAAAACGTCACGAGTTTACCAGATTTCCCGAGTACCTACCGTTAGTGGGATAGGCCCTTTAATCTAAGTATCAGCATCTTCATCAAGGAACAATTACCAGCTCTTGCTTCCAAGTCAAGTCAATATCCATGTGGTCCACGGGGTCCAATTACAACTTATACCTGTTCACACAAAATAGAGGTGTATAAGACCATGAGAGGAATAGATCGGGTAGATGCACAAAGTCTCTTGCCCAGAGTAGGTGAACCGAGGACCAGAGGACATAGGTTTAAGGTGAACAGGAAAAGATTGAACATGAATCCGAGGGGTAACTTTTTCACACAAAGGGTGGTGGGTGCATGGAACAAGCTGCCAGAGGAGGTCGTCGAGGCAGGGACTATCCCAAGATTGAAGAGACAGTTCGACAGGTACACGGACAGGACAGGTTTGGAGGGATATGGACCAAATGCGGGCAGGTGTTGCTGGGACATGTTGGCCAGTGTGGGCAAGTTGGGCCAAAGGGCCTGTTCCCATGCTGTATCACTCTCTATGACTCTAAAATGGCAACAGAATCTCCACAAAATCATGCAATCCACGATGATCCTGCAGGCACATGACTTAATATTTTTAATTAAAGCCAAAACAGACTGAAATATCGTGATACTGTTTCAAGCCCTCGGCACTTGTTAGATTTTTTTTTTTTTAATGTAAAATTGAAAAAAATGGTTTCAAACCCCAAAGACATTGTCGTACATCTTTTGTTCCCAAGAGTGGGCAGGCGTTCCAATGAAAATAACTGCTAAACAGCAGTGGGTGAAACACAATGATTTTTTTTTTCCATTTCATTAATCAAAATGCTTTGAAATTAACACTTTCAAGAATGACAGCGTGAAAACACAATTGGATTGTCGTGTGCTAAATGCACCACCTCCCCCCTTGACCTAACTCTTTTAAATCTTCTGTTTGCCTGTTTGGAAGTTGTTGTCGATTGAAAACCATGTTGTAATAAACCAAGCTGCTGCTTGCAAATATGCATGTAGGCCCTACGGCACAACTGCTGCAGTGCTGCAGGTCCAATGATTCACCTGCAGGTGTTACAATCATTTAAAAATATATTCCACTATTAGAACTGTGCCAATGAGTGTATTTGAGGAGTGTGGGAAGGAAGCGCAGATGCTGGTTCGAATCGAAGATAGACACAAAAAGCTGGAGTAACTCAGCGGGTCAGGCAGCATCTCTGGAGAGAAGAAATGGGTCGAGTCTTCTTCAGTCTGAAGAAGGGTCCCGACCCGAAACGTCACCCATTCCCTCTCTCCGGAGATGTTGCCTGTCCCGCTGAGTTACTCCAGCGTTTTGTGTCTTCTTTCTTAGGCCCACTTCGGTCGTGGCTGACCATGGGTGTCTCCAGGGTGCTATTCCCTCTATGGAGGACGTCTGTGCGTGACTTTGTTTAACGTGGGGAGACTGGTGCACAGACAGCCACCCCACGGTCCTTGACAGATCTGGGTCAGGATCCAGTGGCATGGAGTCCAAGACGACCGGTGACCCTTTCCTGCTGCAGCCTTCATCCGCCTTCCCAGCCGCTGTGACGCTCAACTAAAGTCGGCAATCGTCCTCCGCCTGTTCCACCGTTGACCTCCCCCTCGACCTTACCGCCATGGGTGGCCCTACCAGGAGCATGGCTCCAGGCGGCATCGCTCTCAGGATCTCAGGTCCACACACGCTGCTCCACCACGACAAGGTGACAATCCACAGAGAAGTATTTTTGTGTCTAACTTAGTATATTTAAGAATGTATCAAAATGTAGAAATGTTAACTGCATGCCAATAAACAACCACTAAAAATATTATTTCAGTTTTGGATCAGGAAACTGGTGCCATTGAGGATGCTCGGATCATGAATTCCTCTTCATATTTTCCCTCCTAAAGAAGGCTTTTGATATATCGGCCAACATCAGACAGGGGAGCAACTGGGAGGTTCTGCTGCAGTTGCATAAGATGTTGGAGAGGCCGCATTTGGAGTATTGTAGATAGACACAAAACGCTGGAGTAACTCAGCATGTCCAAGCTTCACTCTGGCAGCATGGTGGCGCAGGGGTAGAGCTCCTGCCTTACAGCGCCAGAGACCCGGGTTCGATCCTGACTACGGGTGCTGTCTGTACGGAGTTTGTACGTTCCTCCCGTGACCTGCGTGGGTTTTCTCCGGGAGCTCCGGTGTCCTCCCACACTCCAAGGATGTCCGGGTTTGAAGGTTAATTGGCTCGGTACAAGTGTAAATTGTTCCTAGCATGTGTAGGATAGAGTTAGTGTGCGGGGATTGCTGGATGGGTGAGAATTCAGTGGGCCGAAGGGCCTGTTTCCGTGCTGTATCTCTAAACTAAACTAAACTAAACGTTTGGGAAGGAACTGCAGATGCTGGTTTACACTGAAGATAGACACCATTTCGGGTCGAGGCCCTTCTTCAGACTAAACCAAATGTTTCTCGTTCCACAGAGCTGCAGACTGTTTTTCAGTTTTTAAATTCTATTTTTAAACCTGGAAGTCATTTGAGATGTCCTGAGATTATGAAGGAAGTTTTATAAATGCAACTGGTTTGACTGTTTCAGCAGTGGAGCAGTGTACTGCTTAGTTGCAATCTCTCTGATCGAGATCAAAATGATTCTGTGATCTGGTCGTTCAGCAACAGAGGTTTTTTGTGTAAAAAAAGAGAAATAAATTGGCTGCTGGCTGACCGACTTCAAAGGAAATGCTTGCAAAGCCTTCTGGGCTGTGCCTCATGGTTTATACAAAGGATGGACTCGTCACCATGGAAACCTCCACAACTGGATCATGAGTGTTAAAGAAGGAACTGCAGATGCTGGAGAATCGGGGGTACACAAAAGGCTGGAGAAACTCAGCGGGTGCAGCAGCATCTAAGGAGCGAAGGAGATAGGCGACGTTTCGGGTCGAGACCCTTCTTCAGACTGGTCAGGGATCAGGGAAACGAGAGATATAGACGGTGATGTGGAGAGATAAAGAACAATGAATGAAAGATATGCAAAAAAGTATCGATGATAAAGAGACCACAAGCCATTGTAAGCTGTTTGTAGTGTGAAAATGAGAAGCTAGTGCGACTAGGGTGGGGGAGAGAGAGATGTGAGATAATGAGTGTGTTGGAAGGAGCTGCAGATGCTGGTTTAAACCAAAGGTAGACACAAAATGCTGGAGTATCTCTGCGGGACAGGCAGCGTCTCTGGAGAGAAGGAATGGGTGACGTTTGGGGTCGAGACCCTTCTTCGAACTTCAGAGTCAGAGGAGAGGGGAGCACAGAGATAAGGAAGGGTGAGGTGTGAAAACGAGACATCAAAAGAGATGCGAGCGACAACAAAATGCTGGAGTAACTCAGCGGGACTTTTACTGCTTGTCTGCCTTATTGTCATCTTCCCCTCAGCCAACAATGAGCCATTCTAAATCTCCTTGAACATTGTCTGCTTTGATCTGTCCTTTTCACACCTTACATTTCTATTGTCTATTGTCTAAATTCACTTTGTGCTCTTCCATATCCCTCGTTTCCTCCCCCCCCCCCCCCCCCTCCCGTCTCTCAGTCTGAAGAAGGGTTTCGATCCGAATCGTCACCCATTCCTTCTCTCCAGTGATGCTGCCTGTCCCACTGCGTTACTCCAGCTTTTTGTGTCTATCTTCTGGATAAGGGGACTGTCGATCAATCCCTAGACTTTGATTCAAAGGAGGTAACAGCGGATGCAACTGCAGCCCTTCAAAGTTTGAGGAAATGAAATCGAGAGCTTTGAATAGGTGCCCGCAAGCTGTAAACAACTGCACAAAAGTTGTGGCTAAAAATATCTTGGAGAATAGAACAGTATAAAGTAGAAAGACTCTTGCAAACAGTATAAAGATCCCTCCCGATCGTTTATGTTTAGTTCAGTTTAGTTTAGAGATACAGCCCGGAAACAGGCCCTTCGGCCCTCCGTGTCCGTGCCGACCAGCGATCCCCGCCCATTTACACTATATGCACACACTAGGGACATTTGTACATATACACCAAGCCAATTAACCTACAAACCTGTACGTTTTTGGAGTGTGTGAGGAAACCAAAGATGTCAGAGAAAACCAAGGCAGGTCATGGGGTGAACGTACAAACTCCGTACAGACAGCGCCCGTAGTTGGGGTCGAACCCTGGTAACTGGCGCTGTGAGGCAGCAACTCTACCGCTGCGCCACCGAGCCACTCTACTTTCAGTCTGAAGAAGGGTTGTGACCCGAAACGTTACCCATTCTTTTTCTCCAGAGATGCTGCCTGACCCGCTGAGTTACTCCAGTACTTTGCATCTATCTTCAGTGTAAAGACACTGGTGAAGGAGGAGGAAGCGCAGTTTGTGGTCTGTTTGCATCCTTTGTCCTCCAATGTCTCTCTAATCATTAAACAGTACAAGCACAGGAACAGGCCCTTCGGCCCACAGTGTCCGTGCCAGACATGATGCCAAGTTAAACTGGTCTCCTGGATGCACATGATCCCTGCAAATAGCCACAAAACGCTGGAGTAACTAAGCAGGACAGGCAGCATCTCTGGATGGAAGGAATGGGTGACGTTTCAGGTTGACACCTTCCCTGCATCTCCAAGCCTCTTGAAAAACCCAATCGTATCTGCTTCCAACACCACTCCTGGCAGCAGGTTGAGGGCACCCGCCACTCTCAATGTAAAAATCTGCCCTGCATAAATCCTTTAAACTTTGCCCTTCTCACCTTAAAGCTGTGCACAAATGTCCTTGACATTTACACTCTGGGGAATAAGGTTATGCGTCTATCCTCGCCATGCCTCTCATAAGTTTATATCTTTCTCTCTGTTTGTCCAGCCTCTCCTTAGACTTTTAGACTTTAGCGATACAGCACGGAAACTGGCCGTTCGGCCCGCCAGTCCGTGCCGACTAGCGATCACCTCGTACACTAGCACTATCCTGAACACTAGAGACTATTTTGCAACTTACCAAAATCAATTAACTGACAAACCTGCACGTCTTTGGAATGCGGGAGGCAACCGGAGCACCTGGAGAAAACCCACGTGGTCTCAGGGAGAACGCACAAATTCTGTACAGACAGCACCCGTCGTCAGGATCGAACGCAGGTCTCTGGCGCTGTGAGGCAGCAACTCTACTGCTGTGCCGCCTAGCCGCCCCCTAGGCATTACCATCTAATCCAGGCAACATTTTGGCAAACCTCTGCTGCACCCTCTCCAAAGCCTTCCCGTCCTTCCTGTAATGGGGCATGAAAACTGCACACAATACTCCAGATACACACAATACTCCAGATGTACACACAATACTCCAGATACACACAATACTCCAGATGTACACAATACTCCAGATGTACACACAATACTCCAGATGTACACACAATACTCTAACTACACACAATACTCCAGATACACACAATACTCCAGATGTACACACAATACTCCAGATGTACACACAATACTCCAGATGTACACAATACTCCAGATGTACACACAATACTCCAGATGTACACAATACTCCAGATACACACAATACTCCAGATGTACACACAATACTCCAGATGTACACACAATACTCCAGATGTACACAATACTCCAGATGTACACACAATACTCCAGATGTACACAATACTCCAGATACACACAATACTCCAGATGTACACACAATACTCCAGATGTACACACAATACTCTAACTACACACAATACTCCAGATGTACACAATACTCCAGATACACACAATACTCCAGATGTACACACAATACTCTAACTACACACAATACTCCAGATGTACACAATACTCCAGATACACACAATACTCCAGATACACACAATGCTCCAGATACACACAATACTCCAGATACACACAATACTCCAGATACACACAATACTCCAGATACACACAATACTCCAGATGTACACAATACTCCAGATACACACAATACTCCAGATGTACACAATACTCCAGATGTACACAATACTCCAGATGTACACAATACTCCAGATACACACAATACTCCAGATACACACAATGCTCCAGATACACACAATGCTCCAGATACACACAATACTCCAGATGTACACAATACTCCAGATGTACACAATACTCCAGATACACACAATACTCCAGATGTACACAATACTCCAGATGTACACAATACTCCAGATGTACACAATACTCCAGATACACACAATACTCCAGATACACACAATGCTCCAGATGTACACAATGCTCCAGATACACACAATACTCCAGATACACACTCAATACTCCAACCCCAAGTCCTACAAAGCTGCAACATGACTTCCCAACTCCATACTCATTTCTACTAGTCCAACAACCAGTCTTAACCGGATAGCATCATCAAGGTCTCAACCAACCTCACATCTTGAACTAAGTATAAGCTCAACTTATATCCCGGCATTAGCCTTTTATTTCTAAATGGTAAGCTAGCAGGCTTCTGTAAAGCAATTATAGTTATCTAAATTTCCCTTTGACTCCCAGTAGCGCGTGGTCTCCAGATATCATTAAATTCCACAACCGTAATTCTTTGATGCTTACAAAACAATTTTTTTTAAAAATCTCATTGCTGAGGCCCGGAGCTTAGTGGAAGAAAAGGTCTATTCGAATAAATATAAAACTTCAATTGCATAGGATAAAAAGCTGCTTCTCTATATTAAGAACAAATTACATTGTGCCTTTTTGTCCCTCCAGATGCGTGTTTTGTTCATGAATCAGAATTAAAGATCGGGACATATTTCTGTGTTAATAACTGTGTATTAGCCAAATGCCACAATCGAGCACAGAACTGATTCAGAGAGGAATTAGGTCACATTGTTCCCAAATCTGTACGCACGCCAAACATGTCAACGTCTTTAAACACATTTATCAGCTTGCCAATGCGTCACAAGGGGAAAAAACACTGTTTTTATCATTGGAACCGAGCCTGTCGGTATCAACAAGTCACATCTATTGGAAAGCAGAACAGAAGCTTACCAAAAATAATCAGACTTTTTATTTTTACCCCCTCAACACGATTATAGCACAAAAGGTTTGAAGATAACCTGATGGACTCTGAGTGGAAGTGTTGTGGGTGCACCTGGTATTCGATCCACAAACATTCTCCGTTGTGAATGTCGACCACGATCCAGTTTTTAAAACCTTATTTCATTTCCACGAAGGAGATATTTCAGGTTCACTCCATTGCTAATGCAAGTTTTATTTACCTCAGCTTTGATAACAGGGTTTTTAAAACAAATTATAATGAGGAAACTTCCCTGCTTTGAATGCATTATCTATACTTTCGTTGGAGTTATGATAAGAGTCATGGAAACAGGCCCTTCGGCCCAACTTGCCCACACCAGCCCATCATGTCCCATTTACACTGGTATCACCTGCCTGCGTTTGGCCCATATCCATCCAAACCTGTGATAGACACAAAATGCTGGAGTAACTCAGCGGGTCGGGCAGCATCTGTGGATAGAAGGACTGGGTGGCATTTCGGGTCGAGATCCTTCTTCAGAAACGTCGCCCATTTCTTCTATCCAGAGATGCTGCCCGAGTTACTCCAGCATTTTGTGTCTGTCTTGGGTGTAAACCAGCATCTGCAGTTCCTTCCTACACATTACCTCTAAACCTATCCTACCCACGGACCTGTCTAAATGTCTGTTAAAAGTTGCGGTAGTAATCATGACCCCATTCATAATTACTAGTATTCCAGGAAATGCAGGCATACTGAAACACAAATCACATTTGAAAATGGCATTATGTCAAAAAATAAGTGTATCATGGAGGCATTAGTACAATGGTATTAATGTTATTAATGCTGAACAGTATTTGTTGAATTAATACTAAAGAATTGGTACACATGGAGCGTGAAACTGAGCTCAATATAATAAACATGGTAGTGAAAGAAATTGGAAGTCATTTAATGCTACAACAACTCTACAAACTTGATATTGCTCCTGGCCAACACTATATTGTAGACACACCCTTGGGATTTTGTTGTTCCTGTTTTAGAAAGGCCAAGAGCAGGCAGGTGGGACTAGTGTAGCTGGGACATGTTGGTCAGTGTTGGCAAGTTGGGCCTAAGGGCCTGTTTCCACACTGTATCACACTGTGACTCTAAGTGCAAAAGAGCACAGGGTCTATTTGTGTGTGAGATATAGAACAGCACAGCACATGAACAGACCCTTCAGCCCATCATGTCCGTGCTGAACATGATGCCAAGTTAGACTAATCTCCTCTGCCGGCACATGACCCATATCCCTCCACTCCCTGCATATCCGTGCACCCATCCAAAAATCCTCCTATCGTATCTGTCTCCACCACTACCCCTGGCAACACATTCCAGGCAGCCACCACTCTTGTGTAAAACAAACTTGCCCTGAATCATGTCCTTTAAACTTTGCCTCTCTCACCTTAAAGTTACGCCTTCTAGTCTTTGTCACTTCCAGCCTGGCACAAAGGCCCTGACTGTCTATCCCACTTCAGCCTCTCATCATTTGATATACTTCTATCAGCTCTCCCTTCCCCTACTCATTCTAAAACGGTGTTGGTTTAATGATTGAACAAAACCATTCATCCCTGTCATTTGCTTCTCAAAAAAGGTTATTTTCTTTACCTCACTTTGTTTATACTTTAAATCCAGTCAAAGTGCGAACTTTGTGAAGAACTACTGTCACCTTGTGGCTGCTTGTTAGAAAACTCTGAGGGCCCTGCATCTGTTAGTCAGTAACAGAGTTTGTGTTTAAAAGCCTATTAACTTAAGTGCAGCAGTTTCCCTGATAAAACTCTGGATAAATACACCACATGATAAATGCATGGACAATGTCCTTTAAACTTTGGTCTGAAACCTGAAATCTGTAACTTCCAGGTACAGGAGCAGTTTCGTCCCTACGACCAGCAGGCTATTAAACCAGACTGATTCCTGGGATGGCAGGACTTCCATATGAAAAAAGACTGGATAGACTCGGCTTGTACTCGCTGGAATTTAGGAGATTGAGGGGGGATCTTATAGAGACTTAAAAAATTCTTAAGGAGTTGGACAGGCTAGATGCAGGAAGATTGTTCCCGATGTTGGGGAAGTCCAGAACAAGGGGTCACAGTTTAAGGATAAGGGGGAAATCTTTTAAGACCGAGATGAGAAGATCATTTTTCACACAGAGTGGTGAGTCGGTGGAATTCTCTGCCACAGAAAGTAGAAATAGAAACATAGAAAAATAGGTGCAGGAGTAGGCCATTCGGCCCTTTGAGCCTGCACCGCCATTCAATATGATCATGGCTGGTCATCCAACTCAGTATCCCGTACCTGCCTTCTCTCCATACCCCCTGATCCCTTTAGCCACAAGAGCCACATCCAACTCCCTCTTGAATATAGCCAATGAACTGGCCTCAGCGACCTTCTGTGGCAGAGAATTCCAGAGACTCACCACTCTCTGTGTAAAGAATGTTTTCCTCATCTCGGTCCTAAAGGAATTCCCCCTTATCCTTAGACTGTGACCCCTTGTTCTGGACTCCCCCAACATCGGGAACAATCTTCCTGCATCTAGCTTGTCCAACCCCTTAAGAATTTTGTAAGTTTTTATAAGATCCCCCCTCAATCTTCTAAATTCCAGTGAGTACAAGCCGAGTCTATCCAGTCTTTCTTCATATGAAAGTCCCGACATCCCAGGAATCAGTCTGGTGAACCTTCTCTGAACCCCCTCTATGGCAAGAATGTCTATCCTCAGATTTGGAGACCAAAACTGTACGCAATACTCCAGGTGTGGTCTCACCAAAACCGTGTACAACTGCAGTAGAACCTCCCTGCTCCTATACTCAAATCCTTTCGCTATGAATGCTAACATACCATTTGCTTTCTTCACTGCCTGCTGCACTTGCATGCCTACTTTCAATGACTGGTGTACCATGACACCCAGGTCTCGTTGCATCTCCCCTTTTCCTAATCTGCCACCATTCAGATAATAGTCTACCCTCATGTTTTTGCCACCAAAGTGGATAACCTCACATTTATCCACATTATACTGCATCTGCCATGCATCTGCCCACTTACTCAGCCTATCCAAATCACCCTGCAGCCTCCTAGCATCCGCCTCACACCTAACTATACCCCCCAGCTTGGTGTCATCTGCAAATTTGGATATGTTGCATTCAATTCCCTCGTCCAAATCATTAATGTATATTGTAAATAGCTGGGGTCCCAGCACTGAGCCTTGCGGTACCCCACTACTCACTGCCTGCCATTCTGAAAAGGACCCGTTTACTCCTACCCTTTGCTTCCTGTCTGCCAGCCAGTTCTCTATCCACATCAATACTGAACCCCCAATACCGTGTGCTTTAAGTTTATATACTAATCTCTTTTGTGGGACCTTGTCGAAAGCCTTCTGAAAGTCCAGATATAACACATCCACTGGTTCTCCCTTATCCACTCTACTAGTTACATCCTCGAAAAATTCTATAAGATTCGTCAGACATGATTTACCTTTTGTAAATCCATGCTGACTTTGTCCAATGATTTCACCCATCTTTAATAACTGACTCTAGCAGTTTCCCCACTACCGATGTTAGACTAACTGGTCTGTAATTCCCCGTTTTCTCTCTCCCTCCGTTTTTAAAAAGTGAGGTTACATTAGCTATCCTCCAATCCTCAGGAACTACTCCAGAATCTAAGGAGTTTTGAAAAATTATCGCTAATGCATCCACTATTTCTGTGGCTACCTCCTTGAGCACTCTGGGATGCAGACCATCTGGCCCTGGGGATTTATCGGCCTTTAATCCGTTCAATTTACCCAACACCACTTCCCGGCTAACCTGGATTTCACTCAGTTCCGCCATCTTATTTGACCTCTGGTCCACTGCTATTTCCGGCAGATTATTTTTGTCTTCCTTAGTGAAGACAGAATCAAAGTAGTTGTTCAATTGGTCTGCCATGTCCTTGTTCCCCATGATCAATTCCCCCATTTCTGACTGCAAGGGACCAACATTTGTTCTAACTAGTCTCTTTCTCTTCACATATCTATAAAAACTTTTGCAGTCAGTTTTTATGTTCCCTGCCAGTTTCCTTTCGTAATCTATTTTCCCTTTCCTAATTAAGCCCTTTGTCCTCCTCTGCTGGATTCTGAATTTCTCCCAGTCCTCTGGTAGGCTGCTTTCTTTGGCCAATTTGTATGCCTCATCTTTAGTTTTTATACTATCCCTGATTTCCCTCGTTATCCACGGATGCATCACCTTCCCTGATTTATTCTTTTGCCAAACTGGTATGAACAATTGTTGTAGTTCATCCATGCAGTCTTTAAATACCTTCCATTGCACATCCACTGTCAACCCTTTAAGACTCACCTGCCAGTCTATCTTGGCCAATTCACGGCTCATACCTTCAAAGTTACCTTTGTTTAAGTTCAGAACCCTTGTTTCTGACTTAATTATGTCACCATCCTAATGAAGAACTCAATCATATTATGGTCACTATTGCCCAAGGGGCCACGCACAACAAGACTGCTAACTAACCCTTCCTCATTACTCAATACCCAGTCTAGAATAGCCTGCTCTCCCATTGGTTCCTCCACATGCTGGTTTAGAAAACTATCGCTCATACATTCCAAGAAATCCTCTTCCTCGGCACCCCTGCCAATTTGATTCGCCCAATCTATATGTAGATTGAAGTCACCCATTATAACTGTGTTACCCTTGTTGCACGCACTTCTAATTTCCTGTTTGATGCCATCCCCAACTCCACTACTACTGTTAGGTGGCCTGTACACAACTCCCACTAGCGTTTTCTGCCCCTTAGAGTTTCGCAGCTCCACCCATATCGATTCCACATCCTCCATGCTAATGTCCTTCCTTTCTATTGCATTAATCTCCTCTCTCACCAGCAACGCTACCCCACCTCCTTTTCCTTTCCGTCTATCCCTCCTGAATATTGAATATCCCTGGATGTTCAGCTCCCAGCCTTGGTCCCCCTGGAGCCATGTCTCCGTGATCCCAACTATAGCATAGTCATTAATAGCTATCTGCACCTTCAACTCATCCACCTTATTACGAATGCTCCTCGCATTGAGACACAAAGCCTTCAGGCTTGTTTTTACAACATTTTTACCCTTTATACAATTATGTTGACAAGTGGCCCCTTTTGATTTTTTTCCCTGGATTTGTCTGCCAGCCACTATTAATTTTCACCTTGCTACCACTTGCTTCTATTGTCATTTTATACCCCTCTTTCTCTCTGCTCACACCTTTAAGACACCCATCACCTCTTATTCTCTGTTTATTATTTTTTTCTTCTTCCCCCCGTACATGTTGGGTCTGAGTGCTTCCCTTCTCTGTCTCCTGCCTCAGACATCGTCTCCTAGCTTTCTCTATTTGTGTCCCTCCCCCCAACCTCTCTAGTTTAAAGTCCCCCCAGTAGCCTTTGCAAATTTCCCCACCAAGATACTGGTCCCCCTCGGGTTCAAGTGCAACCTGTCCTTTTTATACAGGTCACTCCTTCCCCAAAAGAGGTTCCAACGATCCAGAAACTTGAATCCCTGCCCTCCACACCAGTCCTTCAGCCACGCATCTATCCTCCACCTTGCTCCATTCCTACTCTCAATGTCACGTAGTTGAGGCCAGTTCATTGGCTATATTTCAGAGGGCGTTAGATGTGGCCCTTGTGGCTAAAGGGATCAGGAGAGAAGGCAGGTACAGGATACTGAGCTGGATGATCAGCCATGATCATATTGAATGGCGGTGCAGGCTCGAAGGGCCGAATAGCCTACTCCTGCACCTATTTTCTATGATTCTATGAAGTACTATAAGCTCTTAACGTGTGTGTGTGTGTGTGTGTGTGTGTGTGTGTGTGTGTGTGTGTGTGTGTGTGTGTATTTATATACACACATTATATACACATACACATATTTATATGTGTATATACACACACACATATATGTATACATACACACACATATACACACATACATATATAGGTGTATGTATGTGTGTATGTATATATATATGTATATGCGAGTATGTATATACACACACACACTCAGACACACAGAACTTTTCTCATTTATTACATTGTTGACAGTGTACTACGTTTACTTATTCTGTTGTGCTGCTGCAAGTAAGAATTTCCTTGTTCTATCTGGGACATACGACAATAAACCATTCTTGACTCTATTTGTTGGCCAGTTCCATTGGCTTCATCTCTGCAGAGTTGAGTAAAGGCAGAAACCTCATCAAGCTTCCCACCTCTGACGTCCGTCCGTCTACACAGACTAACTGGAATATGTATTTGCACACCTAGCATTCTGATTTGTCCTTAAATCAGACGCTTAGACTGTGGGACATATTGGGGCCCTGACAAAAGTTGAAGACAAAATGGGAGAAGACAACAACTTGAAAACAATCAAAACCTGCAGATGTTGAAAACCTGAAATTAAATCTGAAAAATGTTGCTGTGGTTAAAGGTTAATAGCCTGAATCATTGACTGCTTCCATCCCCATACCTGCCGCTTGCCCTTCAGTTTCGAGACAGAGCGTGGAAACAGGCCTTTCGGCCCACCGAGTCCGTGCCGACCAGCAATCACCCCGCACACTAATGCTATCCTACACACACTAGGGACAATTTCCATTTACACCAAGCCAATTAACCTACAAACCTGTACGTCTTTGGAGTGTGGGAGGAAACCGGAGCACCCAGAGAAAACCCACGCAGGTCAGGGGGGGAACGTACAAATTCCGTACTGACAAGTACCTGTGGTCGGGTCTCTGACATCGTGAGGCAGCAACTCTACCGCTGCGCCACCGTGCGCACAGACTTGCTGAGTGGTTCCAGAATTTTGCAATTATATGCGAGAGATCAAGTTTACTGATTGTGCACAACTTTCATGATCTTACTGTGTAATGACTTGAACTCATATGTTATAAGTATGTAAGCGCAAGTGAACTGTTAGCCTGAATCATTGACTGCTTCCATCCCCATACCTGCCGCTTGCCCTTTAGTTTTGAGACAGAACGTGGAAACAGGCTTTTCGGCCCACCGAGTCCACACCAGCTCTTTGAAAGAGGTCTCCTCATCCAGAAACCTCTAAAACGCAGCAAACGTTCAAGGGTCTCGACCTGAAATGTCACCCATTCCTTCTCTCCAGAGATGCTGGCTGTCCCGCTGAGTTACTCCAGCATTTTGCGTCTATCTTCGGTTTAAGACAGCATCTGCAGTTCCTTCCTACACTAAACTTTCATGGACCAATGCTAAACTATACATCTGTGGGGTACGATCCCAAAATCAAGGCGAGAAGCCAGGTGCAGTGGGAAGAACCTTTTTATTTAGTTCTTTCAAGTCGCCAGGAAGTCCATGAGAGAACGATGGCACCCAAAACCCTTGCCTTTAAACCCTCTGGTTAAGGGCCGCCTCTGGACTGAACCATTCCCGTGCCGAGGGGTTTGACCGTTAGGATGGCCCGACCCTTGGGAGCCACCACAGGACCCCCCCCCCCAGAACCCGAGGTACAAAACGCACCGGCGGGCGCACAGCACGGCCGGACTGCGTGCGGAAGTGCGGGAGCACAGGTGGAGGGACAGGTGGAGGGACCGGCGGGAGGACGGGCGGAGGGAGCCGTGAGGGGGGGCGCCCTCGAGGCCGAGGTCGGGCAACCAGCACCGGCTGGTCAATGTCCAGATGTGCCGGCTTCAACCGGTCAATTGACACGGTCTCCGGGCGGCCCCCCATGTCCAACGCAAAGGTCGTCGGCCCGTGTTGCAGCACTCGGAATGGGCCCTCGTACGGCCTCTGAAGCGGCGTCCGGTGGGCATCACGGCGCAGGAAAACGTAGGGGCAGTCCCGGAAGGCTGATGGCACGTGCGGGCGAAATGTCCCATGGCGGGACGTCGGGACGGGTGCGAGCCTGCCAACTCGCTCGCAAAGGCACATTAGGGTGGATGAGGGAGTTCCCTGTTGCCCCAGGGCCGACGGCACGAACTCCCCGGGCACCGTGAGCTGGACTCAACCATTCCCGTGCCGAGGGGTTTGACCGTTAGGATGGCCCGACCCTTGGGAGCCGCCACACATCAATGAAGATTTTTGAGTACCTTTTCTATCAGGCTCATGCTGTTACTTTACCGTCTAGCCACATTAGTTTAGTTTAATTTAGAGATACAGCTGGAAAATTGTCCGTTCGGCCCATTGAGTCCTTGCCATCTGCTGATGACCAGTAATCAGTTCACACTAGTTCCCACTTTCTCATCCCTAGACACTGGGGGCAATACACAGGGGTCAATTAAACAACAAACCCGCACGTCTTCGGGATGTGGGAGGAAACCGGAGCACTTAGAGGAACCGCACGCGGTCACAGGGAGAACGTGCAAACTCCACGCAGATAGCTGCAGAGGTCAGGATCGAACCCGGGTCACTGGCGCTGTGAGGCGGTGGCTCGACCCGCTGAGCCTCATCAAGTAAGGTCCTGGCTTTGAGCGGATTATGCATTCAATGAAAGCCCCTCTGGGGAAATCTTGTTTTCCCAGACACATTTCATTGACTGTCTACTGCTGGAAACAATTTAGCACCAAGAACTGCTGGTGCATTGAAGATTGTTTCATTAAAAATAAATTTCTCGTGCAACCATGCCACGTTTGACTTGAAACACCATCACCTCACCCGCCAAGTCACGGAAATGCATGTTCTGTTTTAAACTCCATCATTAACTTGATTATGTTAACCTTCTGATCTAGTGATTAGTTGGTTTCCTCAGTGCAACATTCTTTGAGTACATTTTTCACATCATGTGGACATTGTTGAGCAAGGAGGCAATTTTTTTTATTGTCATTGTAAAATATTTAATTAGCACGGTGGCGCAACGGTAGAGTTGCTGCCTCACAGCGCCAGAGACCCGGGTTCGATCCTGACAACGGGCGCTGTCTGTACGGAGTCTGCACGTTCTCGCCGTGATCTGTGTGGGTTTTTTCCGTGAGCTCCGGCTTCCTCCCACACTCCAAAGACGTGCAGGTTAGTGGGCTAAAGATGGACACATGAAGCTGGAGTAACTCAGTGGGTCAGACAGCCTCTCCGGAGAAAAGCAATAGGCAACGTTTCGACCCAGCGCCTATTCCTTTTCTCCAGAGGTGCTCCAGGTTTTTGTGTCCATCTTCAGTTTAAACCAGCATCTGCAGTTCCTTCCTACATAGGTTGGGAGGCTAATCAGCTTCATATAATTGTAAAATTGGCGCTAGCGTGTGCAGGATAGAGTAAATGTGCGGGGAATGCTGGGCGGTGTGGACCCAGTGGGCCAAAGGGCCTGTTTCTAAACTGTCTCTGAACTAAACTAGAAGATTTACAGTTAAATTCCTTTAGTTTCAAATCTCAGTGATATGACTTGGTGAACTTTTAGCAGCTTGCAGCGTTTAATCTCCCGTGTAATCGGTTAACCAGTTAGAGCCAGCTAAATGATGCCAAGTGACACAGCGATAGAAGAACCCTGGGCTAAATAAATCTCTCGCCCCAGTTAAAAGTACGACATCAAATTGTCACTCCATCGTCTGCGTGCAACGGCATTCACGGCGCTGACAAAGCGAGGAAGGCGAGGTTAGGACGACACCAGTAAAAGTTGAATTGAATCAGATGGTTAAATGCTTATTGAATTCAATCAAGTTCGGGTTGGCTTATGAGGTGAATGAATGATACTTTATAATCACGTGTGGCACACCGCCCGATTCTTTGTTTTGCGTACACAGGGTATGCGAAGAGTTGCTACATAAAGGGCATCGACAAAGTTACAAAGTATTCCATTTAGTCCCCAATGGCCCCTCTTTGTTCTTGGCGCCCCCTCCCCCTCCCCACTCCAGGTTCCCCTTGGTTTACAGCACCCCCTCCCCCAATGCCTGGTCCCTCTTCATTCTCAGCGGTCCCCAACCAACTCTGGGTCCGTCTTTGTTACAACTTATAAGGTGGAAGCTGTTAGGATCCACAGTAACCACATCTGCGATAAGTGACAAAAAAAAGTAAAAATCCATCTACGTCTCTTCCAAATATACTGAGCGACCACAGAGCTTTTGAGGTAGATAGTAATCACCATGGGTACACAAAAAGCTGGAGAAACTCAGCGGGTGCAGCAGCATCTAAGGAGCGAAGGAGATAGGCGACGTTTCGGGTCGAGACCCTTCTTCCTGCCGGATGGAAGTTGGTGGTGAAATGAATGAAGTCAGTCAGTTGTGTGTGGGTGCAGGAGGTGACACCAAAGCAGTCGTCGATGTAACGGAGGTAGAGGTCGGGGATGGGGCCCTGGTATGCCGAGAACAAGGATTGTTCGACATACCCAACAAAGAGGCAAGCGTAGCTGGGGCCCATGCGTGTGCCCATAGCTATGCCTTGTGTTTGGAGGAAATGGGAGGAATCAAAAGAGAAGTTATTGAGGGTGAGGACCAACTCTGCTAGGCGGAGGAGGGTGTCAGTGGACGGGTATGGGTTGCTCCTCTGGTCGAGGAAGAACCGGAGGGCTTTGAGACCGTCCTGGTGGGGGATGGAGGTGTAGAGTGACTGGACGTCCATGGTAAAGATGAGAGGATGGGGGCCTGGGGAATGGAATGCACGGAGCCGACGGAGAGTGTCTGAGGTGTCTTGAACATAGGTGGGGAGGGATTTAACAAAGGGGGATAGGATGGCGTCAAGGTATGTGGAAATGTGTTCGGTGGGGCACGAACAGGCAGAGACAATGGGTCTGCCAGGGCAGTCGGGTTTGTGGATTTTGGGGAGAAGGTAAAATCGGGCCGTGCGGGGCTGGGAAACGATGAGGTCGGAGGCTCGGGGGGGTAGGGAGCCGGAGCTGATGAAGTCAGTTATGGTGCTCGAGATGGCGGCCTGGTGTTCGTCAGTGGGGTCATGGTCCAGGGGTAAGTAGGAGGAGGTGTCCGAGAGTTGGCGCGCGGCCTCCGCTTTGTAGAGATCGACGCGCCAGACTACCACGGCACCTCCCTTGTCGGCGGGTTTGATAACCCAGTCTGGGTTGTTACGGAGTGAGTCGATGGCAGCACGTTCAGGGCTGGAGAGATTGGAGTGAGACAGGGGGGTGGAGAAGTCGAGGCGGTTGATGTCCCGACGGCAGTTCTGGATAAATAGTTCTACAGCCGGAAGGCTACGAGGGGGGTTCCAAGTGGTAAGAAGGGTCTCGACCCGAAACGTCGCCTATCTCCTTCGCTCCTTAGATGCTGCTGCACCCGCTGAGTTTCTCCAGCTTTTTGTGGGAAGAAGGGTCTCGACCCGAAACGTCGCCTATCTCCTTCGCTCCTTAGATGCTGCTGCACCCGCTGAGTTTCTCCAGCTTTTTGTGTACCCTCGATTCTCCAGCATCTGCAGTTCCTTCTTTAAAAGTAATCACCATGACTTGGGTATAGTTTCCGTTTTAGTGTTGGAGATTCAGCGCGGACACAAATCCTTTGGCCCACCGGGTCCGTGTCGACCTACGATCACCATCTCTATCCTGCACACCAGGAACAATTGACAGATGCCAATCAACCGACAAACCTGCTCGTCCTTGGAGTGTGGGAGGAAACCGGAGGCCCCGGAGAAAACCCACGTGGGCGGCACGAACTCGCTGGGCTGAAGGGCCCGTTTCCATACTGTATCTCTAAACTAAACCAAGAAGTCTTCAGTCAGAGTGGTTCCCGGTAGCGGCATCAGTTCTACAGATAGTCTGGTACTGGGGACGTTCTTAGTTTACAGTTTAGTTTAGAGACACAGCGCGGAAACAGGCCCTTCGGCCCACCGAGTCTGCGCCGACCAGCGATCCCTGCACACTAACACTATGCTACACAGGTAGACAAAAGTGCTGGAGAAACTCAGTGGGTGCGGCAGCGTCTATGGAGCGAAGGAAATAGGCAACGTTTCGGCCCGAAACGTTGCCTATTTCCTTCGCTCCATAGATGCTGCCGCACCCACTGAGTTCAGTCTGAAGAAGGGTTTCCCCACAAAACGTTGCCTATTTCCTTCGCTCCATTGATGCCGCTGCACCCGCTGGGTTTCTCCAGCACTTTTGTCTACCTTCGGTTTTCCAGCATCTGCAGTTCCTTCTTAAACACTATCCTACACATACTAGGGACAATGCACAATTAGACCAGGCCAATCAACCTACAAACCTGTACGTCTTTGGAGTGTGAGGAGGAAACCGGAGTTCCCGGAGAAAAACCCACGCAGGCCACGGGGAGAACGTACAAACTCCATACAGGCAGCACCCGTAGTCAGAATCGAACCCAGGTCTCCGGCGCTGTGAGGCAGCAGCTCTAGCGCTGCGCCCCCGTGCCGTCCCTACTTCTTGTCCACTCTACCTCAACAGTTGCAGGCACGCCATGGGCACGATGGAATGAAAACGTCTCTTGTTCTCATAGCAACAAAATGGGAATTAAATAAAACACATATCCAAGTTACCAATATTAGTCCTGCACAATTAAACACAGATCTCTGTCTCTGCATAATTCTCTGCCTCAGAGGGCGATGGAGGCAGGTTCTCTGAATACTTTCAAGAGAGAGCTAGATAGGGCTCTTAAAAACAGCGGAGTCAGGGGGTATGAGGAGAAGGCAGGAACGGGGTACTGATTGGGGATGATCAGCCGTGATCACATTGAATTGAGGTGCTGGCTCGAAGGGCCGAATGGCCTCCTCCTGCACCTATTGTCTATTGTCTATTATCTCCATCTTGCTCGTTCCTTTTGGACTTCACACAGAGGAAATAACCTGCCAGGCACGATGAGAGATTAATTACAAAGCAGCAAAGTGAAGCTCCTGCAATTAATGTTGATCAGCACACTAGATACCAATAAAGACAGGATAACAATGCAGAAAGCATTGATGTTCAGCACTCCTTCACAAGGTCATATATTTCTGTACAAGATCTCAGAACAGGGTTTCCATGCTGCAACTGTATGCCATCCCAGGGAGGATATTAACACCAACAATTTATTCAACATCACAAGTTACCGCAGTACTTGGTTGCATTGGTTTGCAGGTTGGAATATTGACTCTTTATAGGGTCAACTTCAGATGATCCGAAAGACACCTTAAAACAACTGACTGTGCCCCTCAAAAACGTTTCGGTGGTCACCAAACCAGTTGCAAGCAGTGTCATAGTCTTACAGCGTGGAAACAGGCCCTTCGGCCCAACTTGCCTACACCGGCCAACATGTCCCAGCTACACTCGTCCCACCTGCCTGCATTTGGTCCATATCCCTCCAAACCTGTCCTATCCATGTACCTGTTTCTTAAACATTGCCTCAACTACCTCCTCTGGCAGCTTGTTCCATAAGGTGAAACCAGGGGAATACCCGGGTAGGTCACGGGGAGAATGTACAAGCCTGTGGTCAGGATCGAACCCGGGTCTCTGACGCCGGAAGGCAGCAACTCTACCGCTGTGTCACCGTGCGCCCTCTTTGTGTTTTGCCCAAGATGCCAACATCCGCAGCCTAGTGCGTCTCTCTCTTCTTTATACATTTTAAATACGTTCAGATCGATTTTGGGCATCACGTTGAAGTGACTGCCAACAAATGGTCCGAATTAAAAAGCACACGTTGGTATTAAACAGGAACATTGCAAATTGTGAACAACCGGCATTCTGAAGTGTAAAGGGCCTGTCCCACTTGGGCGCCATTTGCCCATCACGCAGGTGTCGCGCAAAGATTTTGTGAATCCCAAAATCCTGCGGCGCCACGCGCGACCGCGCATCACTGCCTACGTCACCACGCGCGCATCACATGTGCGTCACGACACGCGGCGTCCTGCATCGTGACGCGTAGATTATGTCACGTAAATGACGCCCAGGTGGGACAGGCCCTTAAGACTGTGGCGACTTCATGCCCACTCGGTTGTTCGTACAGCTTGTTACCACTGGGAGGAGCCAGAGCCGGAGGCGAAGGCGGAGAGAAGAGAGCGGGACGACAACTCCGAGGGCAGACGCACAAATTGGCCTTATCTGCACATGAGGAGTTCTGAGGAGATTTGACGTTAAAAGAGTGTTCTGGAATAAACGAGGCACAAGGAGTTTGGCAAAGCTTGGCGTCGCTTGTCCGTGGGATTTCGTGGATTCTACAAGACAACTCTGCTGCATGGTTCCAGTCTTACATTCAATTCTCTAGAACGTGCACAATCATCTGGATTCACATCTACATCTCCCTATCCCTCTCCCTTTTGACCCCCTCCTCCATGGCCCACCTAGACTCACACCTATCCCTCCACTCCCCCTCACCCACCCGTGTCTACCCCCTCTGTTCTTGCATCTATTTCTCTCCCCCCCTCCCCTCCTCCATTCCTTCCTCCGACTTCACAATTCGCATCTCTTCAATCCTTTAGTCTCACACATTTCTTTTCTTCACTGGCCTTTGTCCAACCATCTGCCTATCGAAAGCCCAGCTCGCCTGTGTTCACCCTTAACCTCCCACACTTTGTCCTGCCCCCCCCCCCCCCTCTCTTCCAGCTTTCTTCCCCACACACCCACAGTCCAAAGAAGGGTCCCGACCCGAAACATCACCTACCCATGATCTCCGGAGATGCTGCTTGACTCACGGAGTCACCCTAGCAGGTGGCGCAGCGGTAGAGATCCTGCCTTACAGCTCCGGAGACCCGGGTTCGATCTCTGTCTGTACGGAGTTTGCGCGTTCTCCCAATGACCTGCATGGGTTTACGCCGCGATCTTCCGTTTCCTCGCACTCCAAAGACGGACAGGTATGTTGGTAAATTGGCTTGGTATGAGTGTAATTTGTCCCTAGTGTGTGCAGGATAGTGTTAATGTGCGGGGATCGCTGGTCAGTGCGGATTCGGTGGGTCGATGGGCCTGTTTCCGCTCGGTATATCTAAACTAAACTAGCATTTTGTGACTTTTTTGTTAAAAGATTGTTGGATTTTGTATTGTGAGAAGCACTTTGCCACAGCTTAAACCTTTCCTTTCAAACCTTCATTTACTGCCTAATGATGGTTGACTTACTATTCCCAATGTTATAGCCCATGTTCAGAGCAAATTGAGGCGTTGAAAGATAAATCCTACCCAAGATAGACACAAAAAGCTGGAGTAGCTCAGCGGGACAGGCAGCATCTCTGGACAGAAGGAATGGGTGATGTTTTGGGTGGAGACCCTTCTTCAGACTGAAAGTCATGGGAGAGGGAAATGAGAGATCTGGAAGGGTGAGGTGTGAAAACGAGAGATCAAAGGTCACAAGGCGATCGCTGCGTCTCCGGTAGGAAGTGGCCGATTGGGAAGTCCAAGCCGCTGAGAATGTTCTCCCGTTCCGACGTCGGAGTTACATCATCCGGCGAGCGGGCCTGAACATCGGGCGGCCGTAGCGGCGACAGCGAGGGGTTCGGGAACCCCCGGACCACGGGTGAACAACAGAGGACAACAGAGGAGGACGACTGAACTTTGGAGCCTTCCCTCACAGTGGGAAACTTTGATCACGCTGTGAGGGGATGTCTATGTTAAAGACTATCGTGTCCTGTGCTCTTTATTATTCGTATGGCTGTATGGAGACCACGCATTTCACGGTACCAATTGGTACATGTGACAATAAATGTCTCTTGCCTTGTTAGCAGAGGCACTGTAACATAGAAACAGAGAAAATAGGTGCAGGAGCAGGCCATTCGGCCCTTCACCGCCATTCAATATGATCATGGCTGATCATTCCATATGATCATGGCTGATCATCCAACTCAGTATCCTGTACGTGCCTTCTCTCCATACCCACTGATCCCTTTAGCCACAAGGGCCACATCTAACTCCCTCTTTAATATAGCCAATGAACTGGCCTCAATTACCTTCTGTGGCAGAGAATTCCACAGATTCACCACTCTCTGTGTGAAAAATGATTTTCTCATCTCGGTCCTAAAAGACTTCCCCCTTATCCTTAAACTGTGACCCCTTGTTCTGGACTTCCCCAACATCGGGAACAATCTTCCTGCATCTAGCCTGTCCAACCCCTTAAGAATTTTGTAAATCTCTATATATCCCTCAATCTAGGCCAAATTATGGTCACACCACAAATTGGACAAATTGCCCACTGAGCTATCCCAAACTCTCCTATAAACATAAACACGACACCAACTCTGAATATAGACACAAGGAACCGCAGATGCTGAAGTCTTGCGTAGAACACGGCGTGCTGGAGTAACTCAGCGGGTCAGGCAGCATCTCTGGACATGGACCGGCAACATTTTGGGTCAGCACTCTGGACTTTCTTCTTTGCCTTTCCATGCCCTCCGGAGATGCTGCCTGACTCGCCGAATTACTCTGGCACTTTGTTTAGTTTAGTTTAGAGAGGCAGTGCGGAAGCAGGCCCCTCGGCCCACTGAGCCCTGCCATCAACGCTGCGTTTCATATCATTCCCCATTGGTTTGTGTGTTCCCACGCGGTTAAATGCTGACCATTAGCAAGCTCGATCTGTCTACCTAATTCAATTGCTTCAATTCAGCAAAACCAGCCCAACTTGGATCACAAATCAGAATTTCTGTCCAAGCGACCCTGCTCTGCCTCAGCTCAGTGGGATCAATGATTTTCTTTAATGAGAAAGAATGCATTAAAATGAACAGATTCACCAAAGCCAAGAAGTTTACCACTGTATAATTCCTCATGTGCTTGGCTGGACCGCACACGAGTCCTCATGTACGATTTTTCAGTTACTGTAAATCACAATACAATCACGCTCATTGCTACAGAAACTGAGAAATAGCGAGAGAATTTGAGTATAGTAATGGAGGTCCTTCTGCAGGTGTACAGGGCCCAGGCGAGACCGCACCTGGAGCATTGTGAGCAGTTTTGGTATCCTAATTTGGGGAAGGACATTCTTGCTATTGAGGGAGTGCAGCGTAGGTTCACCAGGTTAATTCCCTGGATGGCGGGACTGACGTATGATGAAAGAATGGGTCGACTGGGCTTGTATTCACTAGAATTTAGAAGGACGAGAGGGTCCTTATAGAAACATATAAAATTATTAAGGGATTGGACAGGCTAGATGCAGGAAAAATGTTCCCGATGTTGGGGGAGTCCAGAACCAGGGGGTCACAGTTTAATAATAAGGGGTAGGTCATTTAGGACTGAGATGAGGAAAAACCTTTTTCAGCCAGTGTTGCGAATCTGTGGAATTCTCTGCCACAGAAGGCAGTGGAGGCCAATTCACTGGATGTTTTCAAGAGAGAGTTAGATTTAGCTCTTGGGGCTAACGGAATCAAGGGATTTGGGGAAAAAGCAGGGACAGGGTTACTGATTTTGGATGGTCAGCCATGATTATATTGAATGGCTCGAAGGGCTGAATGGCCTGCTCCTGCACTTATTTTCTATGTTTCTAAATCAGACTTGTAAAAAAAGAGAGAGAGAGAGTGAGTTAAACACAGCCTGAATTATTTACAATTATGAAATGCTTTTCAATTCTTAACAATCCCAGTTTAATTTCTGCACATTAACTCAGTTATTTGCCATCAGCTCTTTCTTAAACGATACTTAACTCAGACTGTTTTTTTTTTAATCTTGTATGATTTATAAATTTTCTCTATTCAAAGAACTGTGGCACGGTGGCGCAATGGTAGAGTTGCTGCCCTACAGCGCCAGAGACCCGGGTTCGATCCCGACCACAGGCGCTGTCTGTACGGAGTTTGCACGGCCTCCTCCCACACTCCAAAAGCGTACAGGTTTGCACGAAACTTGGCTTGGTACAAATGTAACAAATTGTCCCTGGTGTGTGCGTAGGATAACGTTATTGTGCGGGGGATCGCCGGTCGGCGCGGACTCAGTGAGCGGAAGGGCCAGTTTCCACGCTGTATCTCTAAACTAAACCAAAAAATATGCTGTTGTTAATGTCAGCAAATTGTGCAAAGATAAGTAGGCACTTGCTTGAATATATGATGCTGAGCCAGAAAGATGTTTATAATATGTTACAAGAGAATTCCCTTTGGCTGCTGCCTCAGTCGGATGACCCGGCTGCAGTTTTCGTCGGTGCTGTCTGCCATCCCCTGCTCTCCTTCATTTGTCCTTGTACTTCGTAAACAAGCAGTGCAAGATGCGGACGGTGGCCTTGGGGTCGACATTCACCACGTCTGTGGGGAGAAGGGACAAGAGGGATCAGAGGCACAAACACAGACGCTGACCAATGACATCCTCGGTTATCACATCAATGAGAATCCCCCGCTCAACAAACCATCCCACTGGCTGAGCGACGCACAAAATGCTGGAGGAGATGGGACACAAAATGGAGGAAGAGCACCTCATATTTCGCTTGGGCAGCTTCCACGCCAGCGGCAAGAACATTGACTTCTCTAACTTCGAGTAACCCTGGCTCTCCATCCCTCCGCCCCTTCCCAGTTCTCCGACCAGTCTGCCTGTCCTCGATGACATTTTAACTGTCTGCTTTGTTGTCACTTTCTCAAGATTCAAGAGGGTTTATTGTCATCTGTCCCAGATAGGACAATGAAATTCTAGCTTTGCTTCAGCACAACAGAATATAGTAGGCATAAATAAATACAGAGCAGATCAGTGTGCCCATATACCATTGAATATATATACACACACACACATAAATAAGCATATAAAGTGTAATAGGCTATTAAAGTTCAGATTTTTTTTTGAGTTGAGTTTAATAGTCTGATGGCTGTGGGGAAGTAGCTGTTCCTGAACCTGGTCGTTGCAGATTTCAGGCTCCTGTACCTTCTACCTGAAGGCAGCGGGGAGATGAGTGTGTGGCCAGGATGGTGTGGGTCTTTGATGATGCTGCCAGCCTTTTTGAGCCTCCGAGCTACCAATGATATATTCTACATTGTCCTTTAAAAACTCCCACCTTCAATTTATACCCCAGATTTATACTATAGGAAGGAACTGCAGGTGCTGGTTTAAACCAAAGGTAGACACAAAAATCTGGAGTAACTCAGCGGGAAAGGCAGCATCACTGGAGAGAAGGAATGGGTGACGTTTCGGGTCAAGACCCTTCTTCGGATAGAGAGTCAGGGGAGAGGGAAATGAGAGATAGTGAGGATGATGGAGATATGCAAAAAAAGTGACAATGCGAAAGGAAACAGGCCACTTAGCTGGTCATTTGGTGAAAACGAGAAGCTGGTGTGACTGGGATGGGGGAGGGATGGAGAGAGAGGAAATGCCGGGGTCACTTGAAGTTAGACAAATCTATAAAATTTATACCCTCTTGTTTTAGACACCCCTTGCACAGGAAAAAGGTTCTTACTATCTAACTTACCCAAGCCTTATGAATTTTGTGTGCATAGAAACATAGAAAATAGATGCAGGAGGAGGCCATCAGGCACACCAACCTCCCTTCCTTGGATTCCATCTACACTTTAACCATATAACCATAAAACAATTACAGCACGGAAACAGGCCCTCTCGGCCCTTCCAGTCCGTGCCGACCATTTGTTTTCCCCTAGTCCCATCTACCTACTCCATTCCCTCCATGCCCCTCCATTCCCTTCACGCCCATATACCTATCCACTTTACTTTTAAATGTTAAAATCGATCCTGCCTCCACCACTTCTGCTGGAAGCTCATTCCACACAGCCACCACCCTCTGAGTAAAGAAGTTCCCCTTCACGTTACCCCTAAACTTCTGTCCCTTAATTCTCATGTCATGCCCTCTTGTTTGAATCTTCCCTACCCTCAAAAACGTATCCACGTCAACTCTGTCTATCCCTTTCATCATTTTAAAGACCTCAATCAAGTCCCCCCTTAACCTTCTGCGCTCCAAAGAATAAAGACTTTACGCTGCCTCAGCAAGGCCACCAGCAAAATCAAGGACCAGTCTCACACCAGCCACTCCCTCTGCTCCCCTCTCCAATCGGGCAAGAGGTACAGAAGTTTGAAAACGCACACCTCCACATTCAGGGACAGTATCTTCCCAGCATTCACCAGGCAACTGAACCGTCCTCTCACCAGCTAGAGTGACCTCCTGACCTCCCCGCTACCTCATTTGAGACCTTTGTACTATCATTAATCGTTCTTTATCTTCCACTAAATATTATTCCCTTTATCCTGTATCTGCCCACTGTGGGCAGCTTCATTGTAAACATGCGTCATCTTTCCACCGACTGGATTGCACTCAACTAAAAGGCTCTTCACTGTACTTCAGTACACGTGACAATAAACAAAACTGTTTTGAAATGAATACTGAGGATTCTGCCTGGTAACTGCAAAGTCCCTATTATGATGTTCCTCAAAGGAGACAAGATGGTATAATGACGCAGGCAACTGCAAGGTCACTCTGAACAGAACTGTTCATGATGAACAGCATTTCCATTTGCTCGTGGAGCTAAGAAGCTGAAACTGGCTCAAGTCAAGATATAATCAGAGATACTGGATCATTAACACACAGGCCACATACGTTCATAAGGGATAGGAGCAGGATTAGGCCATTCGGCCCATCAAGTCGACTCCACTATTCAATCATGGCTGATCTATCTCTCCTAACCCCATTCTCCAGCCTTCTCCCCATTACCTCTGACACACGTACTAATGAAGAATCTATCTTTCTCTGCCTTAAAAGTATCCATGGACTTGGCCTCACACAGCCTTTTGTGGCAATGAATTCCACAGATTCATCACCCTCTGACTAAATACATTCCTCCTCATCTCCTTCCAAAAGGAAAGTCCCTTGATTCTGAGGCTGTGACCTCTGGTCCTAGACTCTCCCACTGGTGGAAACATCCTCTCCACATCCACTCTATCCAAGCCTTGGCATAGCATCTTCTCCAGTCCTTTCACTATTCGGTAAATTTCAATGCGGTGACCCCTCATCCTTCTAAACTCCAGCGAGGAGAGGTCACATGCTCACCCGAGTTATCATCTGGGTGACTTTAACCTTGAGGTACTTTGTTGTTGCATCTGAATGACTCCCTTGAAGAGTGCTCATTGAAGTGGAACTATGGATATGTTGCCATGGCTGTCACTAATCCCTCCAGAATATGTCACTGCTGTAGACACAAATTGCTGGAGTAACTCAGCATGACAGGGAGCATTTCTGGATAGAAGGATGGGTGACGTTTCAAGTTGAGACCCTTATATTAATTCTGCGGTGATTTGTGTCATGTACCAAGTGCATATCTTTAAGCTGCAGAGAGGGAATTACTAAAGCAGTAAACAGAGCCAGGAATTGGTCGACATCGTCAACACGAGATGACATTACAAGGTCGTTAGATTAATAGTTCACTCAAAATCTCTATGTTTGTAATTAATTGGTTGCATAGATCTGACATTGTCATCACAGTCCATTAGTGGCCATTAAAAAAACACTGAAAGAGGATTAAAATTAACAGTATTTTCCAAATAAAACCTTTCCGCCTCAGATATTCCTCATTTAGTTTAGAGACACAGCGCGGAAACCATATAAACCATATAACAATTACAGCACGGAAACAGGCCCTCTCGGCCCTTCCAGTCCGTGCCGACCATTTGTTTTCCCCTAGTCCCAACAATTAGTATCATCTGCATACTTACTTATCCAATTTTCCACCTCATCATCCAGATCATTGATGTACATGACAAACAACAGTGGACCCAACACAGATCCCTGAGGCACCCCACTGGTCACCGGCTTCCAACCTGACAAACAGCCATCCACCATTACTCTCTGACATCTCCCATTCAGCCACTGTTGAATCCATCTTGCTACTCCACCATTAACACCCAAAGATTGAATCTTCTTAACCAACCTTCCATGGGGAACCTTGTCAAAGGCCTTACTGAAATCCATATAGACAACATCCACTGCTTTACCCTCATCAATTTCCCTAGTAACCACTTCAAAAAACAGACCCTTTGGCCCACCGGGACCACGCCGACCAGCGAACCCCGCACATTAACACCATCCTACACACCAGGGACAATTTACAATCTTTACCAAAACCAATTAACCTACAAACCTACACGTCTTTGGAGTGTGGGAGGAAACTGGAACACCCGGGCAAAACCCACACGGTCATGGGGAAACATAGACAATAGGTGCAGGAGTAGGCCATTCGGCCCTTCGAGCCTGCACCGCCATTCAATATGATCATGGCTGATCATCCAACTCAGTATCCCGTACCTGCCTTCTCTCCATACCCCCTGATCCCTTTAGCCACAAGGGCCACATCTAACTCCCTCTTAAATATAGCCAATGAACTGGCCTCAACTACTTTCTGTGGCAGAGAATTCCACAGACTCACCACTCTCTGTGTGAAAAAAAAAATTCTCATCTCGGTCCTAAAAGACTTCCCCCTTATCCTTAAACTGTGACCCCTTGTCCTGGACTTCCCCAACATCGGGAACAATCTTCCTGCATCTAGCCTGTCCAATCCCTTAAGGATTTTTAAAGTTTCTATAAGATCCCCCCTCAATCTTCTAAATTCTAGCGAGTACAAGCCGAGTCTATCCAGTCTTTCTTCATATGAAAGTCCTGCCATCCCAGGAATCAGTCTGGTGAACCTTCTCTGTACTCCCTCTATCGCAAGAATGTCTTTCCTTTTTTTTTTTTTTTTCCATGTGCTAAGTATTTTTTATTATAGAAACATATTGATGAAAAATACATTATTTTACATTAATGAAAATACATTCATGATATTAAAATTTAAGACTATATGCTTCTATACATTTTTCTAATTTTTTAATAAAGTAAGAAAAGATAGAGAGAGATAATATAAAAAATATGAAAGCGAATGGAGTGTTAATCATTAATCCGTCATTGGAGATATAGGCATGATTTATTATGTATACTTCTTCATCCACTCTAATATTCAGGCCTCAGTCAAGCCCTCGTACTGAGCCATTATGACCCTGTAAATATTCAATATAAGGAGACCATATCTCTCTGAAGAGATCTAACCTGTCCATTAGGACAAGCCTCAATCTCTCCAGATGAAGTGTCTCCGACATTTCTGTATTCCACATTTTGATTGTGGGGGATGTAGGGCCTTTCCAAAATTTTAATATAAATGTTTTCCCAATTATTAAACCGTAATCAATAAAGATTCTTTGATTCGTTGTTATTAGTTGGTCTGTTTCCAGTATTCCTAGTATTATTAACTTTGAATCAGGAGTCAAAATTATATTGACAACATTCGAAATTATCCTAAATATTTCTATCCAAAATGTTGTAATTTTTGTGCAGTATGTAAATGAATGTGACAAATTAGCTTCTAAATGTTGACATTTACCACATATGGGAGATACTTTTGGAAAGATGTTATGTAACTTAGATTTTGAATAATGTAGTCTATGTAGTATTTTAAACTGTATAAGAGAGTGTTTAGCATTTAACGAACAATGATGTGTGTGTTGTAAACTTTCGTCCCATACTTCTGGTCTTATAATTTGGCCTAGTTCATTTTCCCAAGACTGTCTATATATTTCTGTTGATGGAACATCACTTTCCAATAAGATGTTGTATATATATGAAATCATTTCTTCTGTATTCGGATGTTTATTCAAGCATTCATCTAAAATTTCTATCTTTCTATTTCTAAGTTCCTGTGTATTTGCTTTAACATAGTCTCTGATTTGTAAATATCTGAAATAATCTTTAGGTTGTAGTCCATAAATTTGTTGTAACTCTTGAAATGAAAGGAAAGAGTTTTCCTTATAGAGATCACCCTTCCTAGTAATTCCCTTATTATTCCATTGTAAAAAAGCTTTATCCATCAATGAAGGTTTAAACGTAACATTGTTTACAATGGTAAGAGATAGTGGTATAGATTTTAGTATTAATGTTTTCTTTATTTGTTTCCAAATACGTATTCCACTTTCTATTATCGGGTTTTCACTATAAATTTTCTTAGCTAAATTAATATTAGCAAATATGTTATAGAACTAATTTCAAAAGGAGAACAATCTTCTTTCTCCATATTTAACCAAGTTGGTTGGTTATCTGTTTCTTCTAACCAAAAATTCATATTTTTGATATTGACTGCCCAGTAGTAGAACATAAAATTTGGTAATGCTAAACCTCCATTTATTTTTGATTTACATAAATGTTTTTTATTTATTCTATGGCTCTTATAATCCCAAATGAAGTTAGTGATTAGAGAGTCTACCTTTTTAAAGAAATTTTTAGGGAGATATATCGAAGTCTTTCCATACTCCAAGCGTGCAAACTCCATACAGCCAGAGGCAGGATCGAACTCGGGTCTCTGGCACTGTAAGGCAGCAACTCTAACGCTGTGCCACTGTGCCAGGTTGGGTTGTAAGCTCCCCCAGCTGAATATGAGGTGCTGTTCCTTCAGCTTGCATGTATCCTCACGCTGGCAATGGAGGAGGCCCTGGACAGCAAGGCCGCAAGTATGGGAATGGGAAGAGGCGTTAGCGGTTTTTGGAGGAACAGCACCTCATATTTTGCTTGGGCGGCTTATAACCCAAACGTCACCCATTCCTTCTGTCCAGAGACGATGCCTGTCACACTGAGTTACTCCAGCAGTTTGTGTCCAAAGTGGATGGCAACCAGGTGATCCAGCAGGCCTCGGCTGACTTAGCGCAAGTGCTCGGCGAAACGATGGCCTAGTCTACGCATGGTCTTATCGAGACTGTGAAGTTAAATCTTCATAATCACACGTTAAGGGGCAGGATATGCAAAAATAAGAAAGATACTGGAACAACCAAGAATGATCAAGGTTTACAAGAATGATTCCAGGAATAAGTGGGTTAACCTATGATGAGCGTTTGTACTCGCTGGAGTTTAGAAGAATGAGGGGGGGACCTCATTGAAACGTACAGAATAGTGAAGGGTTTGGATAGAGTGGATGTGGAGAGGTTGGAGTTTCGGACTAGAAGTCATAGCCTCAGAATTAAAGGGCGTTCTTTTAGGAAGGAGCTGAGGAGGAATTTCTTTTGTCAGAGGGTGGTGAATCTGTGGAATTCTTTGCCACAGACGGCTGTGGAGGCTGTTAGTGGATATTTTTAAGGCAGAGATAGATATATTCTTGATTAGTACGGGGGTCAAGAGGATATGGGGAGAAGTCTGGAGAATGGGGTTAGGAGGGAGAGATAGGTCAGCCTTGATTGAATGGCGGAGAAGACTTGATGGGCCGAATGGCCTAATTCTTCTCGTATCTCTTATGATCTTACGATTTATGACTTATGAACCATTATAATTGGCAGTGTAATAATAGTACTGAACATAGCAATGCACGATCAGGCTCAAAAGAGTGAAAATGTCCATCCTTCTATTCCCAATCGCCACTGACCTTGGGGATTGATGGGATAATTCAACAGTCCTCTGTCTTTAAGAAGCTCCAGCATGAAGGATACGTTGTGAAGCTGCGTTAAAGGAGAACAGATAATTAAAAACCCTGAGTAAAAACACGCGGATGCCGGAAGTCCGAAACTAAATAGGAGACGCTGGAAATACCCAGTGGGTCAGGCAGCATCCGTGCTGAGAGGAGCAGAGTAGAAATCAAAAGCAGCACTCTTCCTGCTTTTGTTTAACATCTCCGAACACAGGGGAGGGCAAGCTGCCAAGATTTCATTCAAGAGTTGCCGGAATAATTAATAGAGTTCAGCTTAAACATTTGGATTGAATCCTGGCTGTTACACTGAGAGTTTTTGCAGAATTCATGAATAGTTTAATCACCCTGAATTCAATTAAGCCCAAGCAACTGAAGATCAGAGATTTGAGAGACTCGTGAGCTAAGCAATTGTGAATCTAGATTCCGAAAAACACATATTCTTTAAGTTTTGTTTCACAGTCTGAAGAAGGATCTCAACCCGAAACGTCATCCATTCCTTCTCTCCAGAGATGATGTCTGCTTGCTGAGTTACTTTTTAATGACCATCTTCAGTTTAAATCAGCATCTGCAGCTCCTTCCTACACATTTTTAGTTTAGCGATACAGCACTGAAACAGGCCCTTCGGCCCACCGGGTCTGCGCCGACCAGCGATCCCCACACACTAACACTATCCTACACACACTACACACACTGGGGACAAGTTACAATTATACCAAGCCAATCTACAAACCTGTACGTCTTTGCAGTGACTTTTTTTTTAAACCTTTACGCCACTTAAATGCAAAACCGCACAAGGTGGAGGAGTCTCATTCAAACACCCACAATGAGTAAATTTGCAATTATATTAAGTTCACTCTGGGTGGTTCCAATAGGGTTGAGCCGCTGCCTCACAGTGCCTGAGACCCGGTTTCGATCCTGACCTCGGGTGCTGTCTTTGTGGAGTTTGCATGTTCTCCCTGAGGGTTTACTCTGGGCGCTCCAGTTTCCTCCCACATCCCAAGGACGTGCGGGTTTGTAGGTTAATTGGCTGCTGCAAGTTCCCCCTAGCGTGCAGGGAGTAGATGCAAAAGTGGGATAGCATAGAACTAGTGTGAAAGGTTGATGAATGATATGCACGGACAGGGTGGGCCAAAGAGCCTGTTTCCATCTTACAATCAGTGGGTGCATGGAACAGGCTGCCAGAGGTAGTTGAGGCTGGGACTCTCCCAACGTCTAAGAAACATTTTGACAGGTAAACATAGAAACATGGAGAATAGGTGCAGGATGAGGCCATTCGGCCCTTCGAGCCAGCACCGCCATTCATTGTGATCATGGCTGATCGTCCCCTATCAATAACCCGTGCCTGCCTTCTCCCCATATCCCTTGACTCCACTAGCCCCTAGAGCTCTATCTAACTCTCTCTTAAATCCATCCAGTGACTTGGCCTCCACTGCCCTCTGTGGCAGGGAATTCCATAAATTCACAACTCTCTGGGTGAAAAGGTTTTTTTCTCACCTCAGTCTTAAATGACCTCCCCTTTATTCTAAGACTGTGGCCCCTGGTACATGGTAGGACAAGTTTGGAGGGATATGGGGCCAGTGTTGATGGGACACGTTGGTCGGTGTGGGCAAGTTGGGCCTGTTTTTCACGCTGTAAGATTCTCTGACTAATCAAACATGGCTTGTGTGTGCATCAGCCTCTGTTGAGGAAGCTGCACTTCTATCCCTCACCATAGGGTACACAAAAAGCTGGAGAAACTCAGCGGGTGCAGCAGCATCTAAGGAGCAAAGGGGATAGGCAACATTGCGGGCCGAAACCCTTCTTCACATGGAACCCTCACCACAGGGTGGCTGGTTGCAGAGATGAGCAGGACAATGGCTCCCCCACCCCCCCACCCCCACCCTAGACTGGGTGTGGAAACTGACCATGTGTGTGGGAGGGAACTGCGGATGCTGGTTCAAACCGAATTCAGACACAAAATGCTGGAGTAACTCAACAGGACAGGCAGCATCTCCGGAGAGAAGGAATGGGTGACGTTTCGGGTCCCGAAACGTCACCCATTCCTTCTCTCCGGAGATGCTGCCTGTCCCGCTGACTTACTCCAGCATTTGGTGTCCATCTGGGAAAACTGACCAAGTGAATTATTCCATTTGCAACTCCCCTCATCAGGAGACCGGCGCAAAAACGGACAAACGATGAGTTGTTCCGTCCATCTGGACCGTTAAGTATTGCGACAGAAAGTCTAAAAGCACCACGGGCAGAGAGCGGGTGGGGCAATTGTTGTCAGCTCACCTTTTCTTTCTCGCCTGAGGGCTTTAAATAATATTCACTCAGATGAATGAAATATCCTTCCAGCTGCCCAATTAATAGAATCATTATCACTCCATTGGAAAACTGGCAAAACATAAAGGCAGAAATAATTAAATTAGGACAGATCAAGTACTTTATTTTTAGGTAATAAATCAACGATTCAGATGTGACAAAATTCTACTTGGATAGATATGAGCAAGCTGTAGAATCTCAAAGATATTAAGCAGTTTAGTTTGGAGGTACAACATGGAAGCAGGCCCTTCGGCCCACCAAGTCCATGCCGACCATCATTCACACTTAAACCCCTGTCCCACGGTTCGAGTTCATTCCAAGAGCTCTCCCGAGTTTGCCCTGATTCGAACTCGGAGATTTACGGTTAATGGCCACTCGTCCGTACTCGGGACTCTCGTGGACATTTTTCAACAAGTTGAAAAATCTTCACGAGTCTTCCCGTGCTTACCTGCCGTTAGCGAGTCTTCCCGAGTACCTGCCGTTAGCGCTAAGAGACATCCCCAAGCTCCAACATACCCGCTACATTCACTCTTTTTGATGAATATTTTTTATTAGTTGTAAATACATATTAATAGAAAATACTTCTTACATAAATTCATAATATTATTAATATTAACATTTAAGACTTTATATTTCTATACATTTTTTTTTTAATAAGTAAGAAAGGATAGAGAAAAATAATATAGAGGTAAAAAAATCGAAAATAAGGAAGTGAATGGAGTATTCACTTCCTTATTCACCGCTACATTCATTCTCCGTGCTTACCACGAGTTAGACGTTTTTTTTAAATCGGGAGAGTTCTTGGAATGAACTTGTACCGTGGGACAGGGCTATTGTTCTCTAATCTTACTTTCTCATCCACTCCATACACACACCAGGGACAATTAACCTACACACCTGCACGGGTTGTGGGATGTGGGAGGAAACTGGGACACCTGGAGGAAACCCACGTGGTCCGAGTGAAAACGTGCAAACTCCGCTCTACCAGCTGCGCCACCGTGCCACCCATCAATTAAACAATGGACGAACCGCACTGCTTCCTCAGTCCTCAGATTGTCCCTAGTGTGTGAAGGTTAGTGTTAACGAGCGGGGATCGCTGGTCGGCACTGACTCTGTGTGCCCGCTTCCGCGCTGTACCCCGAAACTAAGAACGAAACATACAGACCTGTGCGCTAAAATCGTTCACGGTCACACCAAGCTTTAGCAGATGCCTGTTGACAAAGTGAAGCAACGCCTAAAAGGGAAAACAAAAATGCACTTCAACTCTGGACCAACTTTGGTTCGGCCAGTTCACCTGTCCCTCTCAAATCTGAAAACATAACAAAAGTAGAAACATACTACCTGTTGCATCACCTTTACTTTGTCTGGGCCGAGCTTAAAGAGTTCATTGATGGTGTCCACTTCTAAAAATTACAAAAATAACTTTCAGAATAATAGCACCACATCACACAAGTTCTTATTGCAAGAATTCTTATTGCTTCTTACGTGTAAAGTTTAGCTTTAAAAGTTCAATTGAGTTTCTTGTCACGTGTACCGAGGTACAGTGAAAAGCTTTCTGTTACGTGCTATCCAGTCAGCGGAAAGAGTTTTGGCGATTCAGCGTGGAAACAGGCCCTTCGGCCCACCGAGTCCATGCCAACCCGTTCACACTAGTTCTGTGTTATCCCATTTTTGCATCCACACCTGGGTCAATTCACAGAGGACCAATTAACCTACAAACCCCTCATGTCTTTGAGATGTGGGCGAACGGGCACACAACACGTTCTTACTGCAAGATAATTCATATCGTTCAGATTTTGCTTTTTAAGCATCAAAGCTACGTATTTGCAAAGCTTAGTTTAGTTTTAGAGAGACAACATGGAAACAGGCCCTTCACCCCACCGAGTCCATGACACCCATACTAATCAATTTATTTAAAAAATATGAACCGACTGATACTAAAACTGAATATTGAAGAATAATCCCGACAACAATGTACATTGATTCGTTTTCTTACCATCATAGAGTTTTAAGGTGAAGGGGAGAAGATTTAAAAGGAATCTGAGGGGTAACCTTTTCGCACAAACGGTGGTGGGTGTAGGAACAAGCTGCCGGAGGAGGTTTGTGTGTTATCACATCTTCGCGAAAAAACGACGCGGTAACGATAACATTTTTACATATTCCGGTTGACATTTTTCCCCTCGAGTCCAAAATCTACTTACTTCTCTCTGCCCCCTCCCCCCTTCTCTCTCTGCCCTTCTCTCTCTCTCTCTCTCTCTCTCTGTGCCCCTCTCTCTCTCTTTGCCCTCTCTCTCTCTCTCTCTACCCCTCTCCCTCTCCAGCCGTGCCTGAGAGTCGGGGGCTATGCGTGAGTGGATAGGGCGGGGGATGGGGTAAAAGGAGCGAATGAATAATATTAATATAATATCAAGGGGGGTGGTTTGTGTGTGTGTGTGTGTGTGTGTGTGTGTGTGTGTGTGTGTGTGTGTGTGTGTGTGTGTGTGTGTGTGTGTGTGGGTGTGTGTGTGTGCGTGCGCGTGTGTGTGGTAGTTAGTGTGTGTGTGCGTGCGCGTGTGTGTGGTGGTTAGTGTGTGTGTGTGTGTGTGTGTGTGTGTGTGTGTGTGTGTGTGTGTGTGTGTGTGTGTGTGTGTGTGTGTGTGTGTGTGGTGGTGTGTGTGTGTGTGTGTGTGTGTGTGTGTGTGTGTGTGTGTGTGTGTTGGGTCCCGTCCCCACAACTGCCCGTTGAGGGGATGGGACCCAACGGGTCCCACTTGGTCTAGTATACCTCAAAATTTCAGTCAGTGAAGGGTTCATATCTTACCTGATCCTTGATTTTGTTCCTCATTCCTATTCCAAAACAAAGTTTACACATTAAAATCCAATTTAAGTTATCTCTGGTTTATCAACAAGACATAATTATTTTCAATCGGTCTGCAGAGCAGTCATGCTCACATTACACAACACCTGATACATGTCCATACACCTGGAGTCATGAAAAAACATGCTCTGAAATATCCATGGAAGTTTAGTTAAGTTTAGTTTAGAGATACAGCGCGGAAACAGGTCCCTTCGGCCCACTGAGTCCGTGCCAACCAGGGATCCCCATACATTAGCACTATCCTACACACACACTAGGAACAATTGGCTATTTGGACCACCAATTAACCTACAAACCTGTACGCCTTTGTAGCGTGGGAGGAAACCGGAGCATCCGGAGAAAACTCACGCAAGTCACGGGGAGAACGTACAAAGTCCGTACAGACAGTCTGATCCAAAAAGCCGTCTGTTCATTTCCCTCCGCAGATGCTGTCTGACCCGCCGAGTTCCTCCAGCACTTTGATTTTAGCTGAAGACCAACACAGATTCACTTTCACCTGTGATGGCAACATGTCACAAATTCACTCGTTACACATAGATTGGTTTACACTCAGAGAAGAAATTATTCAAATCTCACAACTCAAAGCGCAGGCGGGTCGATTTAAAAGCACCGACATGACCATCGATAATGGTGAAAACACTCAGTAGGTCAGACAGCGCCCGCGTGGAGAGAGGAATTAACTGTGCAGACAAGTGACCTTTTTTAGACTTAGGTTTGTCATTTCTCACTTCAAACATCCACATATTTATCCACATATTCTGAAGAAGGGTGTCGACCTGAAACGTCACCCACTCCTTCTCTCCGGAGATGCTGCCTGTCTGGCTGAGTTACACCAGCTATTTGTGTCTATCTTCAAATATTTATAAATTTCTTCCCACATTAACGAAGCGGTATGATACCAAACAGATCCTTTTTTTTTTTTTTACCTTTTCCCAGTGATATATTCCAAGTGTTTTGATGTTTTTATTCCTGTTTTGTCAACCTGAGAAACCAAGATTTAACAAACTTAAAAAGTTGAAGAAAAGCAAAGTTGATTTGTTGTGGTACTTTCAAAATGCCTCCCATCCAAGGGAAAGGAATGAGCATCGGATAAGCGATTAACTCGGTCTGTTTGGTTGCAATAGTTACCTCAAGAACTAAGGTTTCCAGGCACACGTTTTCAGGAAGGGGAATATTGGGTCTGAAATGCTTTGCGATGGCCACCATGAGGTGTAAAGTGGCTATCAGATCCTTGTTATGGATCACTGAAAGTCAAAGAAAACAAAAAAAATTACCATCGAGAAAACCGGCAACCTTTAGATGTGGGTAGACAAAAGTGCTGGAGAAACTCAGCAGGTGCAGCAGCATCTATGGAGCGAAGGAAATGGGCAACGTTTCCCATTTCCTTCAGGGTTTCGGGCCTGAAACGTTGCCTCTTTCCTTCGCTCCATAGATGCTGCTGCACCCGCTGAGTTTCTCCAGCACTTTTGTCTACCTTCGATTTTCCAGCACCTGCAGTTCCTTCTTAAACCTTTAGTTGTGGCCGTGCGCATTTGCAAGAGAACATTGTCTATGAATGTGTCAACAAGTGCCATGGTGTCTATTCATAGAAGTGTGAAAACAGCACATACACCTCCAGATTCGGGGCGACATTTACTTTCCAAGAGAGACACAAAAAGCTGGAGTAACTCAACGGGACAGGCAGCATCTCTGGAGAGAAGGAATGGGTGACGTTTTGGGTCTCGACCCTTCTTCAGAGGACCCGTCTGACGAAGGGTCTCGACCCCGAAAGTCACCCATTCCTTCTCTCCAGAGATGCTGCCTATCCCGCTGAGTTACTCCAGCTTTTAACCATATAATAACAATTACAGCACGGAAACAGGCCCTCTCGGCCCTTCCAGTCCGTGCCGACCAATTGTTTTCCCCTAGTCCCACCTACCTGCACTCAGACCATACCCCTCCATTCCCTTCCTGTCCATATACCTATCCACTTTACTTTTAAATGTTAAAATCGATCCTGCCTCCACCACTTCTGCTGGAAGCTCATTCCACACAGCCACCACCCTCTGAGTAAAGAAGTTCCCCCTCACGTTACCCCTAAACTTCTGTCCCTTAATTCTCATGTCATGCCCTCTTGTTTGAATCTTCCCTGAATGAATCTTTTCATGACATGAATCTTTTCATGTCTATCTTCCGTTTAAACCGGCATCTGCAGTTCCTTTCCACTTAGTATCTTCCTGCCTGCTATCAGGCAACTGAACCATCCTACCAACAACTAGATAGCAGTCATGAACTACGATCTACCTCACTGGAGACCCTCGGACTATCTTTGATCGGACTTTACTGGCTTTATCTTGCATTAAACGTTATTCATGATACTCCCTTTATCAGGTATCTGTTCACTGCGGATGGTTTCAGTGTCATCATTTATTGTCTTTCCGCTGACTGGTTAGCACGCAACAAAAGCTTTTCAGTGTACCTCGGTACACGTGACAATAAACTAAACTGAACTAAAACTAAAGTTTGTTAATATTGTCATGAGCAGTGAGGTACAATGAAGAGCTTTTCTTCCAAGTCCAATCAAGTCGATATTAACAATTGTTGAAATGATCTCCACTGTGGTAGATGGGAGGTCAGGAAGGTCAGGGGGTCACCTCTCTAGATGGTGGGAGGATGGCTCAGTTGCTTGATAACAGCTGGGAAGAAACCGTCACTGAATCTGGAGGTGTGCGCTTTTACGCTTCTGTACCTCCTCCCTGTTGGGAGAGGGGAGAGGAGAGAGTGACCAGGGGGTGCGACTGGTCCTTGATGATGCTGCTGGCCTTGCCGAGGCAGCGCGAGGTGTAGATGGAGTCAGTGGGAGGGAGGTCGGTTTGCGTGACGGACATTGTCCAAGTTGGGAAGTGGCATCAATCTCACTTGGAAAGCAAGGGCCTGCCATTAAGAGTTAGTCTCGGCATCATATTGGGCACGGACACTGTGGGCAGTACGGCCCGTTCCTGTGCCGTACTCTTCTATGCTCTAATGGTCAGCAGCTTCCCGCAATGCACTTACGGTCCATGTTCCAGTTCAGAGTGTCGTCCTCAGTAACTTGGAGCAGCTGGTTCACTCGACCCAACACAGCACCCAGCTTCTTTTTCTGTGCGCTGGAAGACAGAGCAATCTCCTCTACATCTAGCTTGACTTCACCCAAATGCACTTAAGGGGAGAGAAAAGAGGCATTAGTAAAACAGCCAAAAGGGACCACATCATCCAAATTTTCATTCTGGGTTTATTTGGGTTCAAGATTTAAAGTACATTTTTCCCTAAAACAAAATCTTACATATTGAATAATAAGAAAAAAATGCAGGTTTAGTTTAGAAATGCAGGGTGGAAACAGGCCCTTCGGCCCACCGAGTCCCTGCCGACCAGCAATCCCCCCCCCCACGTACACTCGTTCTACCCTACACACTAGAGATAATTTGCAGAAGCCAATTAACCTACAAACCTGCAGGTGTTTTATACGAACTCTGTACAGACGGCACCCATAGTCAGGATTGAATAAAGGCAGCGCAGCAACTCTACCAACCGTGCCGCCCAATGGGATTTGTGGTAAAAGGGAAACTGTTAAGAAAAAACCTCTTCCCTCTTCCCACTATCCAGGCACCGACCCCGTGCTTACAGGTGAAGCAGTCTTTCACTTGCACTTCTTTCAACCGTGCCTACGCTGCAAGAAACGACGGGGTGGCACTCCGGGGAAAACTCCCACTCTGACCTCTCTGTCCTTGACCTTCTGCATTGTTCCAATATCAGCCCAAGGGACAGCATTGCTTCCAGCCAGCACATTGTAAACGTCCGGACTTCATACTTCATTTAATAATTTCAGACAACCTCACCCTTTATTCCCTCTTTCTGCACTGCTGCAATTGTACCTTTCTATTTATTTTCTCTCTTACTCTAAAAGCTGGGATGGGGAGGGGATTTAAGCAATTGTTAACCTTGACAACCTAGCTCCTATTGCAACAATTCCCTTTCTCCTCTCCACCCTTTGCCCTACTTACTATGTGCCTTTTTTTTTCTATTTTCCCATTCTGATGATACAAAACATTGACCAATTCCCTCTCCTCTCCAACTCACCTTCATAGAGTCTCCAGCATTCACCGTTCATCTCAAACTTTGAATTCTTATACTTAGCGCACTAATAGCCTGTTAGAAGATATACTATTCTAGAAGGACAGTGATTTACACCTTGTAAAACACCTTGTATGATTCAGTAGTTTCAGTGTGGGTGTATGTTTTTCTAAAGCTACAAGACTTAATTGCTCTGCTTTCTTGAAATCTTTTATCAAGCCAACATTACTTGTTCTTTGTAAATGTTTATAGCTCCAGATTTTAATGTAGGGTAAACAGAGACTGAGGTGAATCAGAATTTAATCATTGAATGGGTCACAAAGTACGAAAGTTTGAAAATTGCTCTGAATTTCAGAAAGATGGTATTGAACCTTTGACCCTTCTCAAGATTAAGTCATTCAATGGAAGTGTGATTTACACATACACACACACACACACATTTAATTCAAGATCATTTTACAAAATTTTACAAGGTTTGATGCTGGGCTCATTATCTTTTAAGCCCGGCATCAAACCTTGACCACCCAACGGTTATCCAATATCATTTGTCTAATGGACCATTCCCCAGGAAGGTCAAGGAATGCATCTTGACTGAAAACAATAACCCTGGAGGAAGCAGGTCTGAGAATCTTTTTCCATTTCGAACAAACGCATCCATTGGAATAGCAATAAACAACTGTGTTGGAAGGAACTGTCAGGTCAAGGCGTAGCCTTGCAACTGGTACAGTGTAGTCCAGTTCAACCTGTGGGACCATGCTCATCCTTCATGGACAGTCTGCTTTGGCGGACCAGGTGGAAGAGATCTTTATGAACCAACGGTTGGAAACGCAACGCACTGTGGAATGTGAAGGGCTAGTCGGAGCACCAAAGACGACATGGCCACCCACTGCAGCCAGGAAGTCTCCAGCCGTGATGATTTTTCATACCTCAGGACTCTGACTCCTGCGGCCAAGAGGGGGGGGTTGTTACAGTGCGACAGCTCCTCCACCTTAAACTCACTCACGCACAGGTTTTTGTGCAGCCCTCTTCTCTACACAAAGTCCTGTGGCCATGGGCTAGTAGTAAAGCGACGGGTAGAGGGGACTCATGAGCCATGCCAGAACTCATCAGAATTGAGACGGCACAATCCGCCATTGTCGTTAGGGACGGGGAACCACCAGGAAGGAACCGCAGATGCTGGACTACACCGAATAGGTACACAAAATGCTGGATCCAAAATACATGGAATGTGATGTGGTGGTCTTTACATACACAAAATGCTGGAGTAACTCAGTGGGACAGGCAGCATCTCTGGAAGAATGGGTGACGTTTTGGATCAAGACCTTCCTTCAGACCCTTCTTCTGAAGGGTCTCGACCTGAAACATTTTATGTCGATCTTTTGAGATTCTGTTGTCCAGTTTGATATAATCCAGGATAGACACAAAATGCTGGAGTAACTCAGCAGGACAGGCAGCATCTCCGGAGAGAAGGAATGGGCGACGTTTCGGGTCGAGACCCTTCTTCAGACTGACGTCAGGGGAGGGACAAAAATAGAATGTAGGCGGAGACAGTAAGACTGGTGGGAGAACTGGGAAGGGGGAGGGGATGGAGCGAGAAAACAAGGGCTATCTGAAGTTAGAGAAGTCAATGTTCATACTGCTGGGGTGCAAGCTACCCAAGCGAAATATGAGGTGCTGTTCCACCAATTTGCGCTGGGCCTCACTCTGACAATGGCAGAGGGCCCAGGACAGAAAGGTCAGATTAGGACTCACTCTCAGTTTGCGCTGGGCCTCAATCAGTCCAATTTGCACTGGGCCTCACTCTGATATAATCCAGCCTGTCTTGAGACAGCAATCCGCACAACTCTTGCAGGGAATATAAGAACACAGTACATCATAACTTCAAATACAGGCTATTGGTGTTTACCTAACAGATGGTGCAGCACTAGTCCATCGTACAGGTCTTCCACCAGCGACTGAACCACAATGTGGTCTTGCTTCAATGTGGCATTGATCCAATCAATGAGAAACTGAGGAGAGCATTGACAATTGGCACATGGTCAAATCTATTGCATCTTTTAACTAAACGACGCAGTATCTATTCCCAGCAAACTGAAAATCACATTTCCACATCGTGAGTCACACAGCATGGGTTCAGGCCCTTCAGCCCAACTTGCCCACACTGACCAACATGACCCATCCACACTAGTCCCACCTGCCTGTGTTCGGCCCGTATTCCTCTAAACCTGTCCTATCCATGTACCTGTCTCAATGTTTCTTAAATGTTGTGATAGCCCCAGCATCAACTACCCCGTCCGGCAGCTCGTTCCCTCCATCCACCACCCTTTGTGCAAAAAAGGTTACCCCTCAAGTTCCCATTAAACCTTGACCTCCCTCACCTTAAACCTATGTCCTCTGGTTCTTGATCTTCAATTAATTATCTCAGATAGACTTCATCAAGCTAATCCACCTATAGGGTTGTGATCATTTTATCCTGTATCTTCCTCCTACTCAACATTGAGCTGGAATAGCTGCAATTCGTTGCATCTCAAGGATTTACATGGAAATCGTGGAAACACAGCTTCTAAGTGCTTAAAATCTTAGACAAGGGTGAAGATAAATTGGCGGCTCAAGTTGAGAGATGTGGGCACATCGGGCAAAGGCCTGTTGGCCAGGCAAAAGGGGTGTAAGCTATGGTTTATGCATGGGCAGACGATGATAATAGCAGCAATCAAGGAGCTCGCAGTCTCGGGTAAGAGACCGACGCCGGGAAGCTCCAAAAGCCGCAAAAGCCGCACGACATTCGATTCCGTCGCCGGGGGGGAGCTGAGATCCCCCCCCCCCACCCCCTCCCCTGATGCAGGAGCTTGACCGCCCCGACGAGGAGGCCCGCCACCGGCTGCGGGAGTAAGATCGTCCCGTCAACGGAAGGTTAGAGGCCCATCGACCGCTGGAGGACAAAGAAAGGAGAGACTGAACTTTTTTTTTTCGCCTTCCATCACAGTGAGGAATGTGGAGGAGTCGCTGAGGTGGATGTTTATGTTAAAATGTATTTTGTGTGTTCTGTTGCTTTTTATTGGTATGACTGTATGGCAAGTCAAATACCTCGTATGTTGAAAAACACACTTGGCTAATAAAGTATGGTTATGATTATGAAGATGAAGGTCCAAGAACAAGCGGCAGAAGGTAATATCTTCAATTCAAAACACTGTGGCAACACCCGGTGGTTGGGCCACTTGCTACACGAACCCTCGGCAGTCGGGGGAAGGGTAACGCGACTGGGCAATGGTGGGGAGGAGTTGTCACGGGATGTAGCGGTGTGTCCTAGTATATATAACGCACCTTGGGTCAACCCTCTCTTTCTCTTCCTCTCTCATCGGGGGACTGTCCTGCCACCTCAGCAAGAGCTCAGCTCGAGCCCACGAGGCAACAGGCTCGCAGCAGCAACAATGACTTTTCTGTAAGAGGACTAAACGTACGTGTATATCTGACCTATAATGCCTGAATGAAGAAACCGTCTATTCACGACGTTTGGTGCCTCTACAATACTAGTTTTTAAAACTTTTTATAGAAGATTGCATTGGGTATCACTGTCATGCTCTAGTTTAGAGATATAGCGTAGAATCAGGCCCTTCGGCCCATTGAGTCAGCGCCGACCAGCGATCCCTGTCGCACCAGCACGCATTACACACTAGGGAAAATTTACAATTTTTACCGAGGCCAATTAACCTACAAACCTGTACATCTCTGGCATGTGGGAGGAAACCGGAGATCCCGGAGAAAAACCCACGCAGGTCACGGGGAGAACGTACAAACTCCGTACAGACAGCACCCGTGATCAGGATCGAACCCGGGTGTCTGCCGCTGTGAGGCAGCAACTCTACCGCTGCGCCACCCAGGATTAGATGGATTGCTGACATTTCAAAAGAGAAACAGCATCCTTTAATTAAGTGTCACGATATCTGGGCCAAATCAAAATGGAAGCGGGAATGTGATTTTCAGCAGTTGCAACCATCAGAGAACGGAGACGCAAGTAAAGATTTAAGTTTCCACCGTCATTAATTCTTCCAACTCGCGGCTCTTCAGCGAGGAAGGCTGTATAACCTTTCTTCGTTCACCTGTAAAAATCAAAAGAAAAATATAAGTGATAGGTGTAGAATAAGGCCATTCGGCCCATCAAGTCGACTCCGCCATTCAATCGTAGCTGATCTATCTCTTCCTCCTAACCCCATTCTCCTGCCTTCTCCCCATAACCTCTGACACCCGTACTAATCAAGAATCTATCTGTCCCTGCCATAAAAATATCCATTGACTTGGCCTCCACAGCCTTCTGTGGCAAAGAATTCCACAGATTCACCGCCCACTGACTAAAGAAATTTCTCCTCATCTCCTTCCTCCAAGAACGTCCTTTGAAATCAAATATAAAATATAAAAAACGTCCTATAAAAAGCTAAAAGTGTACAAAATCATGAGAGGAATAGATCGGGTAGATGCACAGATTTTCTTGCACAGAGTAGGGGAATCGGGGACCAGAGGACATAGGTTTGAGGTGAAGGGGAAAAGATTTAGTAGGAATCTGAGGGGTCGCTTTTTCACACAAAGGGTGGTGGGTGTGTGGAACAAGAAGCCAGAGGAGGTAGTTAAGGAAGGGAGTATCGCAAAGTTTAAGAAACATTTAAACAGGTGCATGGATAGGACAGGTTTGGACAGATATGGGCCAAACACAGGCAGGTGGGACTAGTGTAGCTGGGACATGTTGGCCGGTGTGGGCAAGTTGGGCCAAAGGCCTATCAAAGGAAACTAACCAAATAAGCAGATCATTTGAACAGTTAACGCTTGAAAATGTCATCATCGAGGCTCAGGGGTCGTGTGGAGGTCACAAAATTGAAAAGCTAATGGGGGGGACATTGGAGACAATGTTAAATGAGCAAAAGCAATGAAGTGAGGGCAGTTTAGAGAGTGGCAACATAAACAAAGGACTTCAAAGTAGTAGAGTATTGGGCTGAGTGACATCTCCATGGCAACCTGGCCTCACTCGACCGGAGATATTCCCAATGTGGAGAGAAACCATAGTACAAGCTAACGATATTTCAAAGATGTTTCCTTAACTATGGCTCAATATGGCAAAAAAATTAATACTTAAATGCTGGAAACAGACAACAGTCCCTACAGTGAAGATGTGGATCACGGATATGTCCGAGACATTACATTTGGAAAACACTAGGCTTGTCTTGGCGGAAAAACCAAATCTTTTTCCTAAGACATGGACACCCTTTGCTGAATTCTGACAACAATAATATGGTGAAACACAAATTTAAATTTAAATCCGATGCTAGGTTGGGTGAGGCGGGGCGGGGGGGGGGGGGGGGGGGGGGGGGGGGGGGAGAGGGGCAACGTATATCTCCATTTCTCTTTTTTTTTTATTCCTCTATATTTCTGCTACACTGCTTTGGTAGTTTAGGGAACTTTCTCTTGTTCTTTTTAACTCTATCTTTAACCTTTTACTCCTTTTCTTTCTTGCGTTCTCTTTCTTTTCTTTTTTTCATTTTCTATAATTTAGGTTATAAAGGTTAAAAATGAAGGGGAAAAAACTATCCCCCTGGTACTCCGGGGGATAGTGGGTGAGGAAATGTATGCATTCACTGGGAGAACATGCAAATTACCTAGACAGAACGGAGGTTGGGATTGTACCCGGGTCACTGGAGCAGTGAGGCAGCAGCCTTCCGAGCGACACCAATGTGTTGCACACAAGTTTCGAACACCAAAGTTGCAGTGTGTCTCAGTGGAAGGACACTGGGCCCCATAACACAGATGCCAATACTGCTGAGGCGGAGGAAGGAAATGCAGATACTGGTTTACACCGAAGATAGGCACAAAATGCTGGTTCCAAAAGAATACGGATTCACCCATTCTATGATGGGAAGTGGAATGTGATGTGGTGGTCTTTACGTGGGGCAGAGGGAGACACAGAGATAAGGAAGGGTAAGGTGTGAAATCGTGACATCGAAAGAGATGAGGTTAATGCCCCTGTCCCACTTAGGAAACATGAACGGAAACCTCTGGAGACTTTGCGCCCCACCCAAGGTTTCCGTGCGGTTCCCGGAGGTTTTTGCCCTCCGGCAACCACCTTCAACTAGCATCGCAACCGGCTTCAACTAAAAAATTACCGGTTTTTAAAACGGAAGGCACTTTCGACCATTAGGGAGACTGACAAAAACCTCCGGGAACCTCCGGGAACCGCACGGAAACCTGGGGCGGAAAGTCTCCAGAGGTTTCCGTTCAGGTTTTCTAAGTGGGGCAAGGGCATAACACAACATGTTGGGAGTAACTCAGCAGGACAGGCAAACTGGAGATAAGGAATGGGTGACGTTTCGGGTCGAGACCCTTCTTCAGACTGAGAGTCAGGGGACTCTGCCTGAGGCCGTCTGTTGCCGTCCCCGATTTGTCCTGGTCTTTTCTTGCTACCAGTCCCCACTCCTAACAATCAGGCTGAACAAAGCTGAAACATTACCTACCCATTTTCTCCAGAGATGCTGCCTGACCCATTGAGTTCCGCCAGCATTCTGTGGCTATCTTCGGTATAAACCAGCATTTTTGTTTCCTTTTTTACATTTTCTCTATCAAATTCTTGTCAACCATACGCCAGATGCACATTTTAGTTGGCACTATAGCCAGCTGGTAGCACTGCTGTTGTACAGGATGGCCCAGAACTTCCTCCAACTAAACGAGAGTAAGTCTGAGGTCATCCTTCTCGGCCCTTGGACTCAATCAAAACGATAGCAGGCAGCCTTGGAAGCCTTACCCCATTACTCAAACCTCACGTCAAAAACCTTGGCGTGATATTTGACTCAGCATTGAAATTTGACAAACAAGTCAATGCTTCGGACGATAGGTAAAATAAAACAATTCCTCCAGTTTGATGACCTCGAAAAGATCATCCATACATTTATCTCCTCCTGCCTAGATTACTGCAACTCCCTTTACACTGGCATCAGCCAATCTTCCCTGTCCCGCCTGCAACTGGTCCAAAACGCCGCAGCGAGACTCCTGACGGGCACCCGAAAAAGGGACCACATCACCCCGATCCTGGCCTCTCTCGACGGGCTCCCTGTGCGGTTCCGAATAAATTTCAAGATCCTTCTTTATGTCTACAGAGCCCTCAATGGGCTTGCCCCCACCTACATCAAAAGTCTGCTCACCCACCACACCACCTCCAGGTCCCTCAGATCGGCCGACTTGGGGTTGCTGAACATCCCGCGGTCTAGGCATAAGCTCAGGGGCGACCGACCGCGCCTTTACGGTTGTAGCTCCTAGACTGTGGAACAGCATCCCTCTTCCCATCAGAACTGCCCCCTCCATCAACTCTTTTAAGGCGAGACGTCAAACTACTCTCAAGCCTTTCTTGACGTCCTCTGAGGGAGGGCTATATGTATGTATTTATGTATGTACTTACTCTATGAACCACTGTTGTATAGCGTTAGTACCTCCACCAATGTAAAGCACTTTGGTCAACGAGAGTTGTTTTTAAATGTGCTGTAGAAATAAAAGTGACTTGACTTGACTGCTCTGGCGACCCAGGTTCATTCTGATCTTCATGCTGTCCATGTGGAGTTTGCACGTGATCCTCGTGACTATGTGTGTTTCCTTTGGGCTACTCTGATTTGTTCCAATGCCCCAAAAATGTGCAGGTTGGTGGATGAATCACCTCACCAATATAGTAGGTATATTGTACCTAATGTGTAGACCAGTGATTGAATCTGGGGAGAGGGTTCAGGGCAGTATCTGTCTTTGACTACAGGACTATGACTCTATGAGTGGGGCGGCACGGTGACGCAGCGGTAGAGTTGCTGCCTCCCAGCGCCAGGGACCCCGGTTCGATCCTGACCACCGGCACTGTTTGTACAGTGTTTGTACGTTCTCCCCGTGACCGCGTGGGTTTTCTCCGGGTGCTCCGGTTTCCTCCCATACTCCAAATATGGTTCAAGAACTAGAGGGCTGAGTTTTAAGGTAAGAGGGGCAAAGTTTAAAGCAGATGTGCGGGGAAAGGTATTTTTGGTTCCAGGAAGGTGCTGCCAGGGGCGTGAGTGGAGGCAGATACGATAGCGGCTGTTAAGAGGCCTTTGTATGGGCACATGGATATGCAGGGGAATGGAGGGATATGGATCATGTGCGGGTAGTGGCGATTAGTTTAACTTGGCACCTTGTTCAACAACGACGTTATGGGCTAACGGGCCTGTTTCTTTGCTACACCGTTCTATGTTCTTAAACTGGTGCAGCTTGGGGCAGTTCAAACTCTTGGAAACAATAGCGTCCTAATCAGAATGCACATGAATGCCATTAGACTACACTACAACCTCAAATAAACTCTGAACTAGGTAGAGAGACTATCATGTGTAGGAAGGAACTGCAGATTCTGGTTTAAACTGAAGATAGACGCAGAAAACTGGAGTAACTCAGCGGGTACAGACAGCGTCTCTGGAGATGCTGCCTGTCTCGCTGAGTTGCTCCAGTTTTTTGTGTCTACATAAACTATCATTGTTATTATTGCACTATTATCGTTTGTTTGTTTGTAATGTGCACAGATGCGCGCGAGTGTGTGTGTGTGTGTGTGTGTGCGTGTGCGCACGCACATACACACACTGAATTTTTTTTTCTTGTTTATTATATTGTTTACAGTGTACTATGTCTACATATTCTGTTGCGCTGTTGCAAGTAAGAATGTCATTGTTCTATCTGAGACATACGACAGTAAAACACTCTTGACGATCCAACTCTGAATCATGTCATGTCATCTCTTTGGTTGAACGTATTCAGCCAGTACTTATAGATGGCATATTCCACCTCATGTGAAAATACAGACTGACACTTAGTTTAGTTTAGAGAAATAGCGCGGAAAAAGACCCTTCGGCCCACAGAGTCTGCACCAACCAGCGGTCCCCGTGCGCTAACTCTATCCTTCACGCACTAGAGACAATTTACAATTTTTACCGAAGCCAATTAACCTACAAACCTGCACGTCTTTGGAGTGTGGGAGGAAACCGAACATCTTGGAGAAAACCCACACAGGCCACGGGGAGAACATGCAAACTCCGTCCAGACAGCACCCGTAGTCGGGATGGAACCCGGGTCTCTGCCGCGGTGAGGCAGCAACTCTACCGCCGCGCCACCGTGGAGCCCTGGATTTGTCTGTGAATTGTCAATCATGAAATGCAATTGGGAAATTAGTAACCTGACATAATCCACCCTCACATCAGAAACACTTTTATTGTACCGGGGAAAGAAATATTGCAAAAGCAGTACTAACCTAGAGGAATGTCAATTTTGGTAGACTCTTTAAATTCTTCAAAGTCAGCAGCAAGGTTAGGAAGGGAGGAATCCATATTACCGGGCGTTACCTGCAGGCACAAGTATATCAATGAAGCTCTGGACCAGAGAAGGTTCAAACATCAAAGGGAGATGAGGGAGAATCAGTTCAGTTGTTCTGACAACGAGTCTCTGCAGTGCTCAGACACGCAGAGACAGAGGTCAAACACAGATGCACAGCTCAATTCTGATGAAAGATTATTGATGTGAGACGTTAACACCCTCCCCTCAGATGCTGCCTGGCCTGCTGAGAGCGATCGGCATTCTGGTTTCATAAGTGGCTGGACTCAGTTGATATCCAACATGACATAAATGCTGAAGACGGACGCAAAATGCTGGAGTAACTCAGCAGGTCTGGCAGCATCTCCGGGGAGAAGGAACAGGTGACTTTTCCGGTCGAGACCCTTCTTCAGACCGAAATGCCTCCATTTGTACTTGCTTTTACATTTTCTGCGTTATTGCTTGCAAGATTTGAAACATTATCTTTATGTGATGATTCAATTATACTTCATTGTCTCATGTACCTAGATAGAGTGAAATTCTTGCGTACCTTCTGGTAAAAATCATACAGCAGCATTCACCAGGGCAGTACACAAAGAGTCGCCATGTTTCTGGCTAAAATTCAGTTTCAGGTTCATAATGAATAAAGTCCTGTTTATTTACATGTGGTCCTCCTTAGGTGACATGATGATGGAAGGACGGGTGGCCGGATGCTGGCATGACCTTTGCTTTGGTGAGGGCCTTCTCAAACCATGGATCACAGTTATAAAAACATAGGGTCAGCTATTCAACATTGAGGTGAGAAGAAATTTCTGCAGCCAAGCGGTGGTGATTCTGTGGACTTCCCTCTCTGAAGACATTTGTGGAGGTTGCAAGTCGCTCATTCAAGGCAGAGATCGATGGGTGTTTGGATATTGAGGAATTATAGGCTTTGACATAAGTGCAGGACTATTGCATTGAAGTAAAGGAGGGCCTGGCGCGGGATACTTTGTAACATTGTCGGCGCCCTTTATGTGGCCACTCTTTGCATACCTTGGGTATACAGATCAAAGAATATCACTGTGACTCGTCACATGTGCCAATAAAGTATCGTTCATTCATTCATTTATTCATTCAGGGTGATTTTATAGAAGGGGAGCAGAGTAAAAGGGCAGATACAAAACTTGGAGAGATGATAGCTTATAATACATTATAAACATGGCATCTTTTCCTAACAATTATTTTATTGCACTGTTCCCAGTATTATACAGAAAATGTAAGGTGCATTAGTTCTGTGTTTTTTGGAACTCTGTAAATAAACTCCAGAGACCTGTTGGATGGACAGATTCACGTTGTTGAACATTGCATGATTTTGCTACACAAAGTACGTAACGAAAGGGCTTCGAAAACTGCATTTAGTTTAGAGATACAGCGTAGAAACAGGCCCTTTGGCCGCAGAGTCCACACTGTTTCTGGAGTGTGGGAGTAAACCGGAGCACCCGGAGAAAACCCCCACGCGGCCACAAGGAGAACGTGAAAAACTCCACAAGGACAGCACCCGTGGTCGGGTTCGAACTAGGGTCTCTGGCGCTGTGAGGCAGCAACTCTCCCGCCGCGCCACCATGCTGCCCCAAGACATTTACCAAAGCCGTTCCTCTTCTTGCGTGTGGCGTGCACAGCCTAAAGTTGTAGGACAAGTTGTTCTATTTGATCTTATTTGATTGAGCACACCAGGTTGATTGCATTCATCGAAACAGGGCAGACCACGCGAAGGCCGCAATCTTCCACCCCACCAAAGCCACTGAATATGGTGTATAGGAAAGTTGATGCTAATACAAGGGCACAAACCTAAGACCGATCTTAAAAGCTGTTAAAATAAAATAATACGCCATGCTTTGTTGAGCACACAAGCATAGCACAGAGTATTGCTAAAACTTACCTTTGATGTCCAGCTATTTGGAGATCTGACCGTTTTCAGAGGAGCTGCTCCTTAGAATTCTGCACCATCAGAAATAACTGGCCGCCATCTTCACTGAATTCAGGAGAGAAAACTGCCTCGTCCCTGTACATAAAGGGGAAATGAACTTTGTGGCAATAAAATATTTAACCTTGTCCCTTTAATTCTTGCAGAGTACCTTAAGAGGCTGATGGTCACAAGTCTAGTCGCACACCGTATAAAGCGTTGAATAAAGGTGAGCAAAGCTATTCTTTTTTTTCTGATATCTTTGCAATTTCCTCTATGTTCTTTGTGGGTTTTAACTGGAAGTCACACAGAGATCTGTGTAAGGGAAATGATATCATGGTTGTTCATGGTACTGGGCACCTACTGTTGCAAAAGAACTTGTGAAAAGGAGAGGGGAACTAGCTGAATGACTGAGCAACTGAAATGTTTCATTTATGGTCGCGTAAAATGTCTCGGAGGGAAAGATTAAAAGTTGAAGTGCACACAAATGTGCATGTTTACCAATATTAAGAGTGAAGTTAATTCTTGACAATATCAATTTAGCCATGCTGGAACTACTTACAAATTGAAGAGTTTCGCCATCTAAATTGGACACACCCACCCCCTTCTAATCAAATCTATCTGCTGGCAGCGAAGTTTGTTTCATCCGGTGTGGTGATGTCTGCAGATAAGTTGATTCCGAACTTTTCTACTTTTTTTGCTCTTTTTTTTAAATTGTGGGGAAAACAATTGTGTTTGGTAGTTTAGTTTTGTTGCGAGATACAGCGTGGAGATAGGCCCCTCGGCCCACCGAGTGAGCGCCGACCAGTGTTCTCTGTGCACTGGCGCTATCCTGCACACGCTAGAGACAATTTACAATCTTTACCGAAGCCAATTAACCTACAAACCTGTACGTCTGTGGAATGTGGGAAGAAACCCAGAGCAAACCCACGCAGGTCAGACGGGAGAACGTACAAACCCCATACAGACAGTGCCCGAGGTCAGGATCGAACCCGGGTCTTGGCGCTGTGAGGCAGCAACTCAACCGCTGCGCCACCGTGCCGCCCCAGTACCAAAGGAATTTACAGTACCTTTTACTTTTAGCAGCCAATCTCAAAGTGTCAATTCAGTCAGTTTTGCTCAAGTTGAGCTCTTTCTGTTTGACGTGTCTTCATACCAATAACTAGTGTAGTTGGTAGTAAGAAAACACTTGCATTCCTTCAACCATTCTTGAATCAAACCGAAATGCACTGACTGAACCCGATTTCAGTTTGTTCATGGGATACCATGTTTGCAGCCTGATATTAATGGCAAACAACAAATCTAAATTTGGTGGGAATACATTACAGAATCCACCACATGGTTTGTGTTCTGGAAAACTGTGACCGAAAAGACACTCACATAATCTATTTAGATGTTTTTCTTTCTACTTATTTGGAGTGACTGTTAGATGCAAGAACTTTATATATAGCTGCCTCTGACAGCACCTAAGGTAGACAAAAATGCTGGAGAAACTCAGCGGGTGAGGCAGCATCTATGGAGCGAAGGAAATAGTCTGACAGCACATACATTAACAAGATTGGTGGGTGGAGGAAACAGGAAGACAAGCACGTGAAAGTACTCGATGACAAGCGACAATAGGTGCTGGAGTAGGCTATTCGGCCCTTCGAGCCAGCACTGCCATTCAATGTGATCATGGCTGATCATGAAAGAGGGGAAAGATTTTAAATGAGCTTCACCCTGTCTTTATTTAACAATCTTTAGTTTCTTTCAAATAAGAAGATACAAAACTTATGAAAATTAGGTTAATTAAGGCAGGTTAGGTTTGTTTCTTAAATATTTCTTTCACCGTTTACCAATGTAGGTTTAAGAAGAACATGGGTGTATTTCTGTGTAGGAAGAAACTGCAGGTGCTGATTTAAACCAAAGATAGACACAAAAAGCTGGAGTAACTCAGCGGGACAAGCAGCATCTCTGGAGAAAATGAATAGGTGACGTTTTGAGTCGTGGCCCTTCTTCAGACTTCAGAAAGACAAAACGGTGCATATTCCTTTTCTGTGTGAATGCATTTTTGATCTCCTGTCTTTTAAGCATACCTCACTTACTGCGGTACTCCAAACTCCTAAAATATCTACCTCCATGAAATATAAAAACATTGAAAATTCTTACCATTCTCCTCCTTCACTTTGGACAGAACTGTAAGCAAACTGAAAATATTACTGTTGAGTTACGTTACGCTGCATTGACGTATTTCGTTTTTACATCCTTCCTCTTTCTGCAGCTGTAAAAGGCAAGCCTTGGCGGGCCCATTTTCCACCGCCACATTGCAGCAGTTGCTACAAGCTTCCTGAAAACTTTCTAAACCACGTTATAGGACAAGAAGATAGACACAAAAAGATGGAGTAACTCAGCGGGACAGGCAGCATCTCTGGAGCGAAGGTATGGGTTGATTTTTCGGGTCAAAGCTCCTTCTTTAGACTGGTCAGGGATAAGGGAAACAAGAGATATAGATGATGACGTAGAGAGATAAAGTGAAATGAATAAAAAATATGCAAAAATAGTGTAACAGGTTGAATATACTTTTTTGCATGTCTTTCATTCATTGTTCTTTATCTCTCTACATCATGGTCTATCTCTCTTGTTTCCCTTATCCCTAACCAGTCTGAAGAATGGTCTCGACCCAAAGCGTCCCCATTCTTTCTCTCCAGAGATGCAGTTACTCCAGATTTTTGTGTCCATCTTCGGTTTCAACCAGCATCTGCAGTTCCTTCCTGCACATGTTATAGGACTTCTTCTCCTTCTTGTTCTTGCGTGTGGCGTGCACAGCCTAAAGTTGTCGGACAACTTGTTCTACTTGATCTTATTTGATTGTGCGCGCCGGGTTGATTGCATTTGTCGAAACAGGGCGGACCACGTGAAGGTTGCAATCTCCCGCCACATGTTATAGGACAATTCTGCTTCTTTGCAAAGTGTGCCTTTTCCCTTTGCATTAGTCTTCCTACCGACACAGCAGATTGTATGACTTGCTGACACCCAGAGGAGTTTTTTTACGATGTTTTAGCAAAGTCTTCGCAGAAATAATGAAAAAACTAAGCCTTAAAAGTCATTTGTCAGCGTTCAATCTATAACTGGTACTATCTCAGTCATTGAATGCCACCTTTCTTTGACAAATCTCCACGGTTCAATGCACTATAGAATTCATTAAGATAGTTTAAGGATACTAAAATTCTAGTTTCAATTTTATCTACTTGTAATTTTTTTTATCGCATTATACTCATGGAACACATTTGTGTTTCTTCCAATGAATTAATGTTAATTTCCAGCACTCTTAATTTTCCCATGATTTGAGGATTACAATAATTATGTAGACAAAAATGCTGGAGAAACTCAGCGGGTGAGGCAGCATCTATGGAGCGAAGGAAATAGGCAAGGTTTCGGGTCGAGACCCTTCTTCAGACTGATGCGAGGGTGGGGGGGGGGAAGAAAGGAAGAGGCGGAGACATTGGGCTGAGGGAGAGCTGGGAAGGGGAGGAGACAGCAGGGACTACCTGAAATTGGAGAAGTCAATGTTCATACCGCTGGGGTGTAAACTGCCCAAGCGAAATATGAGGTGCTGCTCCTCCAAATTACAGTGGGCCTCGCTCTGGCCATGGAGGAGACCCAGGACAGAAAGTTCACCTGCACCTCCTCAAAAAATAAAAAAAAATCAAACAAACTTTATTGTCATTTAGAAATACATCGATATATGCAATTCCAAACGAGATTCCGTTGCATTTGGCTCCCCGTGCAACACGATAATAAACAGAAGGATAAAATGGATAAAAGGATAAAATAGACAATGGTGGCAGCCCATTACATGGCATTCAGGAGTCTGATGGCTCGTGGGAAGAAGCTGTTGCAGAACCTTGATGTTCTGCTCCTTACGCTACAATATCTTTTGCCCGAGGGCAGCAGAGTGAACAGTCCATGATGGAGATGTGTGGGGTCCTTTATAATACTGCTGGCCTTAGACAAGCAACGTTTGGTCGCAATATCCCCGATTAAGGGGAGAGAAGTCCCGATGATTTTTTCAGCCGTCCACCCTCCACCCTCATATATTGCATCCGCTGCTCTAGGTGTCAGCTGATCTACATCTGTGAGACTAAGCGTAGGCTTGGCGATCGCTTCACCCAACACCTACGCTCGGTTCACGATAACCAACCTGATCTCCCGGTGGCTCAGCACTTCAACTCCCCCTCCCAATCCGAATCTGATCTTTCTGTCCTGGGCCTCCGTTGTAAGAGTGAGGCCCACCGTAAATTGGAGGAGCAGCACCTCATATTTCGCTTGGGCAGTTTGCATCCCAGCAGTAAGAACATTGACTTCTCCAATTTAAGATAGTCCCTGCTTTCGCCTCCCCTTCCCAGCTCTCCCTCAGTCCACTGTCTCCGCTTCTTCCTTTCTTCTTGTCGCCCCCCCCCCCCCCCACCCTCACATCAGTCTGAAAAAGGATCTCAACCCGAAACGTCGCCTATTTCCTTCACTCCACAGATGCTGCCTCACCCACTGACTTTCTCCAGCATTTTTTTCTACCTTCAATTTTCCAGCATCTGCAGTTCCTTCTTAAACAAAATAATTATGCAGGTGGATTTGCATCTCGTGAACCAATTAACCTTGTGACAGCCACTCTTCCAGATAAAAAGCTGCATTAAGCTGTTTTTTTTAAAAAATCTGTTCTGATTTCAGGCAAAGTGGTACAAAAGATGCAATTAATGTGAATAGTTCAGGAGAAATTGAAACTGCTATCCAGTTGGCAAGGTGATAGTCTTAATGAAATAAAGTATTATAATAAGCTCCCTGGGAGTTCATATTTTCCATGTGTTACAGATGAGTATTGTGGTTCTCAGCTTCAAAAAGCAGCCCTTAAGAGTACACTATCACATCAACAATTTTTAATTTTGGATAGACACAAAATCCTAGAATAACTCGGCGGGACAGGCAGCATCACTGGAGAGAAGGAATGGGTGACGTTTCGGGTTGAGACCCTTCATCAGACTAATTTTATTTGACCAAGGGTCTTACAAAACTAATGTCAAAGATAGACATTAGGTAATATCCTTTACCTTATGTCACAATGTAATCCGTTGCCACAGACAGCTATGGGGGCCAAGTCGATGGATATTTTTAAGATGGAGATTGATAGATTTTTGATTGGTAGTATGGGTGGTGTCAAAGGTTGTGGGGAGAAAGCAGGAGAATGGGGCTGAGAGGGAAAGATACATCAGCCATGGCAGAGCAGATGATGGCCTCATTCTACCCCTAGAAATTATAATTACTGACTAACCCGATAATCAACATAAGATGCTTGTTTGAAGGCATCATTGTGGCACCAATAATTTGTTAGTCATTACATCTTTAGCTGCTTCCTTTAATAACCTTCTCTCATTCGTACCGGCACGATTCTCTGCCGAGTTTATTCATAAGTTTTCAGATAATGAAGCCACACATGTAACATCACGGATGGACTAGGGTGACATTCAAGTCCAGAATAATTAGCATCAGGAAAATATTCATCTTAAATAAAAGGAAGTTTTAACCTTGAATGCCACCATTATCAATTAACATTTTAGAAGCCACACTGACCAGAACCTATAGTGGATGCGCTACATTAACATGGTCCATACCCTGGCATTCTGCCACAAGAATCTGCTGGGAGTTTCTACATTATCTTGGCTGCTTCAGTCTCTAGTAGCAACAAGTGGTAGTTCATTCCACAAACCTATCCTTTACCAAGTTTTAAAAAAAATAAAAGATGCGTAGTCAATTTTTTTTTAAATGTTTCTTCAGTCATATCCCAACAAAAGTTTAAGAAAAGCATGGATGTTGATATGATCTCCTGTCTCGTTTTACCTCACGTTTTTGGTATCCAAACTTCTAAAATAACTACCTTAATAAAATGAACATGTGGAATTGGTTTGATTAGTTTGACTGTTCGTCATTTCCTATTTTTTGATATTTTCTTTTAAATTCATGCAATTTTGGTCTAAAATAAAACCACTTGCTCATAAAAACGGAACACTTTTTCAGATTCTGGAAGAAAATGGTTCCCCCAAAGTAGCATAAATATACATATACATATATAGCGCGTGTGTAGGTAGGTATATGTTGTATATGTACACTTTACATTTTTTTCTCGTTTATTATATTGTTCAGAGTACTATGTGTACATATTCTGGTGTGCTGCTGCAAGTAAGAATTACATTGTTCTGTCTGGAACATATGACAATAAAACACTCTTGACATTCGTGTCATCCATTTGAATTCATAAAAAATGTCTTTGTCAGTCTTAGTGAGAAGGATTGCATTATTAAAAGGCGTTAGTGCATATAAATGAAAGCTGGAGGAAACTGGTTGTGACATCTGAGTTCAGTCGAGGCACAGATTGGATGCGTTGAAGGGGATAGTATGTCTCTCTTGAAATCAAAATAAACTCAAACCCTTAAAGTTTAAATAAGGTCAGAGAGCCTGATGAATGTCGGTGTTTTGTTAATCCATTTTTTTCACTATGAAATGCTCTGATTACATTGAAAAGTGAAGCACAAGTCTTAGATGTGCAGATACTGTTTTAAACCGAAGATAGAAACAAAAAGCTGGAGTAACTCAGCGGGTCGGGCAGCAACTCTGGAGGAAAGGAACAGGCGATGTTTTGGGTTGAGACCCTTCTTCACGGAGAGTCAGGGGAGAGGGAAACGAGGGATATAGATGGTGATGGAGAGAGATATCACAGAGGGGAGGCAGCGTGAGGGCTGTTGCAGAACTCTCGTTGGAGAAAGGAGGAGATCTTCTTCAAAGTATGCACACATTGAGATGTTGCAGTGGAGCAGACAAAATGTGAAGGAAGGAACTCTTCCTAACTGGTAAAGTGCAAGGCCAGTTGGGCTTTAATAATCAAACAGCATATGGTCACTAGTAAACATTTATTAGAATAAATAACTTAATCTTTGACAAACCATGCATACATCAATTTCCTTTCACAAGATCAGTATCTTTTGCTCCCCATATTTCCTCCATACCCTTGCAAACCCATACTCGTTTTATACATATGGCTGTATCATCTTGGAGACAAAAGCGAACAAGTGATTTTAAACAATATGACAACTCATTTACATTGAGAGTAGTGTGAAATTAAATTAAGTTCTTAACTGTTAAAATTAATGGGGTTAAAATTAATAAAACATTCTTATTTTTCAATTAACAGGCAAACCATTCCCTAGGATGGTTCAATGCAAAATAGAAATACTTCCCAAAATAAAAATGGCATTGGATAGTATTCTAGCAATGTCGCTCGCTTCACTTCAACTGTTAAAATTGTGTGGTTTCCTCAGGAATGGGGAAAGAAAAGTACTTCCATTTTGTTCCAGTGTCATCACAAATTAAGAGCTGAAGCACAGGTTAGTTGTAGAACAAAGTTAGCAGAAGATAGACACAAAAAGCCGGAGTAACTCAGCGGGACAGGCAGCATCTCTGGAGAGAAGGAATGAGTGAAGTTTCAGGTCGAGACCTTTCAGTCTGAGGAAGGGGCTCGACACGAAACATCACCCATTGCTTCTCTCCAAAGATGCTGCCTGCCCAGCTGAGTTTCTCCAGCTTTTTGTGTCGATCTTCAGTTTAAACCAGCATCGGCAGTTCTTTCCTACAAAGTTAACAGAAGCCTGTATTTAATCGGAACAGCAGCGCAAAGGTCACCATTATCAATGCCCGCTATCTACAATTGAAACTGATGACATTTTGCAAGTCACATTCTGTGGATTTTACATTCGATAGATTTATTGTTATTTTGCACTAAATCCATGTAAACCCATTGGGACCAAATTTAAATTGAGACATAAAGAGCCACATAAAGAGATGTTTGTTAAAACGAACCACATTTAAAACTGGTAAATAAGTTGCTTAACGGACCAACATAATACATTTCAACACTTACACACAGAGAAATTAGAATACATCAACATTTTAATTTATTTGAAGGAATATACTAGTCAGATTTACCATCTCAGATTGCATCCAAAGATTTGAATTTAATTGATTAAAGCATTTATGTGTACTGTCTAAAATGACTGTGAGGCATCACTGTAACTTTTGACATCTAAGTTAAAATGCTATGGATGCTTACATGTTCTAAAGTCAGTGGTTTTTCAAGGCTACCCCCAATCACACTATCTTGGGGAAAGATACATTTTGGCCTTGTTTATTCCCATTCCTATACCAAAGGACATTGCCTGAAAAACAGTCCTAAGATCTTACCATCTCCATGCTAATCGTTAGCTACGGACTACCATTTGAACATGGAAATAATGAGAATGGGACATTAGATGAATGCACTGAAGACTCTGCACAGACAAGTTTCTCATGGACACCATTGTTCCAGGGATGACAAAAGTAGTGGCCAAACATTAACACCACCACAACCCCAAATTCTGAACAATAAACTCAAAATTACTGTTGCAATTAATACCACGCAAGTTAATTCCAAAGTTTATAGAAAGATGGACCAACAACTCCCTCTTGCGTTAGTTTAACTTTGAAAATTATATTGCAACATGATAGTCTTTCACTCTATCATCAGAACACGCCAGTAAGGTTCTTATGGTTATTGCACTGAAATTCATCCAGCAAAAAGCAATTTGAATAAAATATAATACTGAACCAAAACTATTAATTTAATTTCTCAATTCATTGACATTTTGTACACACCACTTCACCTCACATCTTGAATTAAAATTGGCAAGCCGCACCGTTTCTCTATAAAATGCACTTGCTCAGTTAAGAAGGTGTCCTTTCAAATGCTGCTCGATTGAAAGTAGTCATTACTTTGCAACTGAGTAAACAATAGCCAGCTATCTGCAAACTCTTGACATTTGTTAGTACCTATATGCTGCTCAGCTACTGGTATCTAAATGTACTCTTGGTATCTGAGTGAAAGTTTCAGAAGATTTATATATAAACGGGTATTCCATATGACCTTTATAAACTAAATTGCTAAGATGCAATAGGAGACACAAGTTGAAGTTAGCAAGCAATGTCATATCAAGATTCCTACTTCAGTTCTTTTAAGTCTAATCTCAATCATGCTATCTTGAGGACAAATAAAATTTGGCCTTGTTAATCCCGTTCCTGTGCCAAATAAATTCAGCTTGAATTCAAACAAATCTTAAATTTAATTAACCATAAATACCATGTACTTAACATCTAACAAGGAATCAAAATTATCTAACCTGATGCTATTAGAATTCAACCCAGTAGGTTGAAATATATAGAAAATAATTAAAATTGCTCTTCTAACTTCAAAGAGTGTTTTTTTATCGCTAAAAGAATTGTTAAAAATTTAAACTGGGTTCTTGAACATCATTTTGTTGGTGTTTTTCATCAGCCGCTTCTTGCAGCAAAAAATATTCTTGATACCATAACCTTTTAAGGTTTGTGTCAAAATGATTAAAATTAGCGTTTTGAAAGAGAGTCCGATGAAAGAATCGGATGCTGTTGGAAACAGAGGTAGAGAGTAACGTGCTGCTACTTCAACCTACAGCAGAACTGAATAACTGATCATTTACCTGTCTGTTCTGAACACTTTCTTTATACTCCCAAAGAACATACTGTGCATCAGTTCTCAAGATAAAGAAACATGCAGAAAAAATGAGCACAGGAATGATGAATGAGTGAGATTTGATGCAGTGCAGGATAGAAAATTATGGAATAGGAACAAAGAACTGCAGATGCTGGTTTGCAACAAAGATTGACACAAAGTTTTGGAGTAACTCAGCGGGTCACGCAGCATCTCTGGAGAAAAAGGATAGGTGACGTTTCAGGTCTGAAGAAGGGTCTTGACCCGAAACGTCACCCATTATTTTTCTCCAGAGATGATGCCTTACCCACTGAGTTCCTGCAGCACTGGGATTACCTTTAGAAAATTATGACATACAGAATAGTGAAAGGCTTGAATAGAGTGGATGTGGAGAGGATGTTTCCACTAGTGGGAGAATCTAGGACTAGAGGTCACAGCCTCAGAATTAAAGGACATTATTTTAGGAAGGAGATGAGGAGAAATTTCTTTAGTCAGAGGGTGGTGAATCTATAGAATTCTTTGCCACAGAAAGCTGTAGAGGCCGTCAGTGGATTTTTTTTACGGCAGAGAGAGATAGATTTGTTATTAGTAAAGGTTCAGAGGTTATGGGACAAGGCAGGAGAACAGGGTTAGGAGGGAGAGATAAATCAGCATGATTGAATGGCGGAGTAAACTAGATGGGCCGAAAGGCCTAATTCTACTCATAATACTTAGGACATCGAAATTCAGGAACATGAGGTATCAGCAGAAGGGTGATTTCAACTAAAAACAGAAAATGTAGGAAACACAATAGGTTAGAAAACATCCGTGTAAAGAAAAACAGAGCTAACAGTTCGGGCTGGAGATATTTCATGAGAATTAGTTTGCAAATAGCATAATTTTGGAACGAACTCAAGGTGACATACATGCCCAAGAAATTTACTTCACACGCTAAAATAATTTTAAATTATTAAGTTAGGAGAGAAAAAACAAAAAAAAACACATCACTGATCTTTCTACTGAGTTAATACAGTTCAATATCTGAAGGGACCTACAGTCCTAATGTACAAACTTCAAGTAATTTGCAATTGTCCAGTGACTATAACATAGTAAAATTAGCTACATCAGCTACATTCTAAATTATTATTTTCTTCAAAAGGTACTTCAAGTAAATTATTGCTTATCACTGCAAGTTAGCCGTCCAGTTAATTAGTAACTTCCAACTGGCACCTTACGTGGCAAAATCATGCTATAATAACAATTTATTGCAATTGATAAAGTATAATTTATAAATTTAAGGCTGTAAGATTTTTTCTGCTACTCGTCTTTCACATTATTAAATTTAGCCACAGCTTCAAGCAATATCTTTTTCTCCAATGCTCAAATATCATTTTCATGTGATTATTTTACAGTCAGTCTATTTGTATTGATTTTTTAAAACTTGCGTTCAATTATAAATGTATAAAGAGTTTACAATGCAATCATAGAGAAGCATTTGCAGGAAAATAGAAATATTAATATCTAATAACACATTTTCTGAGTGTTTTGTTCGGGTCCTAGGTTCACAAAAGGCTTTTAATTTTTAATTTTTTTAGAGACATAGTGCAGAAACAAGCCCTTCAGCCCACCGGGTGGGTCCTCGCCCACCAGCAACCCCTGCACATTGACACTACCCTACACACACTAGGGACAATTTTTACATTTACACCAAGTCAATTAACCTACAAACGTACGTCTTTGGAGTGGGGGAGGAAACCGAAGATCGTGGAGAAAGTCCACGCAGGTCACGGGGAGAACGTACACACTCCGTACAGACAAGCACCTGCAGTCAGGATCAAACCCAGGTCTCCGGTGCTGTAAGTTAGTAGCTCTAGCGCAACGCCACCGTGGCTTACGAGTAATTAATTTCATTATCTCCAACGTTACTCTGGAAGAATCAATCAGTAGGCACATAAGCACTAAAACTGAGCTCAGTCCCTGTGCTGAGTGCTCTCTGGATTATGACATTAAAGGGAACAGGATGCAGATTAGAGACCTATACAAGTGTGCTTCTTGTAAAGCCTTAACACCACCCCTCAGCCAGTGCTTAATGTGATTGTGACCCCAGATGCAGGCAAAATTCTTACTGACAACGAGGAGGAGATTTCTACAAGTTCAGCAATGCATTCTTACTTTGTATTCTTTCTTTCAACAATATCATGGGGAAGATTTTGACTCTTAATAAATATTTCATCCAGTTGCATAAATCCATGTCAGAAGTACTTCTGACAGGAGAGTTCATGCTGATCACCCAAAAAGCAGATTTTCTGCAGTGTCAAACGTCTTTGAAGACATAATTGTAGTTTGCAGTCTGCTTGTGCTGCAGTGCCACCAATTGGTTGCAGGACAAATTAATACTTCAGTTTCCCCTGCATTTTCATTCCCTTTCACTACATTTCACAGCACTAGACGGTCAATAAAATACATCGATATACTGACATGATTAAGTTCCTGTACTTATTACTATTCTCAAAACATAACTCGTTGGTGCATTAAATTAGGATCTGTGAAACTTGGATCACTGCAGTAACCACACACGGGTTTCTCATGTGCAATATCCAGCACGGATGTGCAATATTTGAAGAGGAATTGAATGCATTTGGGTGAAAACGTTATCATCATTGCATTAACTGTTTGTCGTTGCATTTAACTTTGACAATTGCCTCACAGATCGCTATTTGTCATTTATAGTTTAGTTTAGTTTAGAGATGCAGCGTGGAAACAGGCCCTTCCGCCCGCTGAGTTCGCACTGCCAAGGATCCCCGTATCTTTAACAGTATCCTATACAAACTTGGGACAATTTACATTAATACCAAGCCCAAACTCTTCTTCTACAATAAATGTTCACTTATCTTAGCTTTAAGGAATGTGCACGTGCTCCTTAGAATTGGGTAGAATGTACAAGTGGAATTTCTGATCTTGTGCAATACCCCACTGCACATAATGACACTAGTATTATCCGCTTACATTAATAATAATAATGAGTTGCATTGGTGCAGTGATCAGGGACCTCTGCTTACAGTAATGCTGCAGTAATGACACAAGTATTATTTGATTACACTAATAATAATAATTATAATAATAAGTTGCATTGGTGTGGTGATAAGGAATCTCTGCTCACAGTAATGCAGTTGCGACATATAGGAGGCTGCATCTTCAAAGTTCTACGTCTCACCCTCACAGTTGTAGGGATAACTGATTCGGGGAAGGAGCCGTTTACCACACAATGCCTTCATTCTAGCTTGAAAGGATGTCTGCTCACTCCTTCAGCTGTAAGGCCTGGAGCAAAGAACTATGCAAATTGACAGCACAGTACAGGAACAAAGCCCACTGTCTCACTGTTTAATCTTAATTTCAACCATCCTTGGGGTAAAATGATAGGCAAGCAGACCCAAAAGAAAAACATTAATACTTCATGACTATGATATTTAGTAAAAGTAGCAACTTTCTTCACAAAGTTTGCTTGGATTTTGGCACGGAGGACCACTCTTGCGTTAAATTTCTACCCATCATTTGTATATGGATTCCTCCAACTGTAATCAATAACAACATTCAAAGAAGATAGACACAAAGTGCTGGAGTAACTCAGCGGGTCAGGCAGCACCTCCGGAGAAAAAAGATGGGGGACCTTTTTGGGGTCGGAATCCTTCTTCCTTTGAAGACGATGTTTTTGCCCAATGAAGGAAGTCTGTTCTGTTAGACTGCCTAATCCTCGGAAAGTTACAAATGTGGAGATTATACATTCTATCATAATTAAAACAGGCCAGAGAATGGCCCAATGTTCTGCATAGAGAAACTGCATCCGACAGTGGAGACTAACTTCATAATAAAGAGTGAAAGATAGAGAAGGAGCCAAGTTCCAGTGATGGTGCAATAATATCATGCTCGAGGCCTCTGAGGAGGGCAGAATGGTTTCAGAGGAGGAAATGTACCCAGAGAGGGAAAACACTGTTTAATAAATCACAAAATGGCATCTTCCAATTAAAAAAAAAACAAGAATTGCGATACTAATATAAACTTGTTAAGGCACATGTACTTAGGAATCAGTCCTGGTAATTAACTGGTAATATTTTCGTCTGAGCGCATCGTGGTTATGTTGACCGTCACTCCACGTTCTTGTATTTTGTGAATAGATTGTAAAGCACTCTGAGCGTCGACTTCAGATCCAAATTCACGACATCTGACGAAAGAATGTACATCTCAGTTATTGTGAAAATGATAACAAGATTTAAAATAATCTAGGGGGGGGGGGGAAAAATGGTGGAGAGAGAACAAAGAAAATCACAGCTGCATTATAATATTGCAGCACTTGGCAATGTGAACCAACGGGATTTCAGAACGCAGGCCGGTTCTTTGCACTCGTGCGTGCCAATTATTTGGTTCCGTCGTAAGGGGTAAACTGTGAACTGACCATGAAGGGCAAGAATTGGGGGTGTGTTACTGTCACCAACACAACCAACGGACATCACAGTGCGACGTACAAATCCAACCAGTGGGTTGTTTCTCCATGGTGGCAATGGACAGCTTTCACCGCAGTTTCCGACTGTCGCATTCGGTCAAACACTGCCCCAATAACGAGGGCGGTCGCTCTCATCCCGTCTCCCGAGGTTCAGCTCGTCACGCCATGTTTTGACCGAGGCTGCGACAAGTCTCGAGCCCGGTGGTTCTCACAAAACATTAGACACAAAAAGCTGGAGTAACTCAGCGGGGCAGGCAGCATCTCTGGAGAGAAGGAATGGGTGACGCTTCCAAGGGTCTCGACCCGAAACGTCACCCATTACCTCTCTCCAGAGATGCTGCGTGTCCCGCTAAGTTACTCCAGCTTTTTGTGTCTAAACCAGCATCTGCCGTTCATTCTCACAAAACTTAAACCAAGCATGGAATGAGCAGAATACGGGTGAATAAGTGCCACTTGATAACGCTGTCAATACTACTTTGACTGGGTGGTACTTGAGTGGACAGGGTTTGACCTGACAGATCGGCCAACTGTCCACACTGTTGGGTGGTTGTCTCTACTGCAACTATACTGGAACATCTTGGCTGGAGCTACAGGTATTTCAGGTAAGTGCGGGAATTCAATGATACTCCTGGGATGTTATCTAGTCCCAGCGCCTTTGCTGTATTCTGTGCTCATGTGAAGTGAGTCAATTTTCCCGAGGACTAGCTTCTGAGATGGTGGATGGTTCAGAACAAAGCTAAATTGTACCACCCACTCAGCATTTAAGTTCATAAGTTCGAGGAGCAGAATTTGGCCATTCAAGTCTAGTCCACTCCGGCATTCAATCATGGCTGATCTATCTTTCCTTCTCAACCCCATTCTCTTGCCTTCTCGACAAAACCCCTGACACCCATATCAAGAGTCTATCTATCTCTGCTGCAAAAACAAATCTATTGACTTGGCCTCCGGGTCCATCTGTGGCAATGGAATTTAAGAGCAAGAAAGGCAGCAAATGAATACCAAACTGATCTTATATTGAACAAGTCCTATTTCATTGACAATAAAACAGTCTCGACTCTTGACTACCATTCTGGAACCTGTCACTAACATTGTGCCTAAAAAACTTTTACTTCTTTTGAATTTAATGTTGCTTGATACCCTTGCTTCTTGTAGATATGGAAAATTGAGTGAATGGTATGAGATCTAAGCTTCCGTAGTACAGATGATAGTTTTGCTTAAAATTAATTGTACCTTCTGGCCGAGCTTTTGGTTTCTTAATTCCTCCATCTTGCATGAGCTCAAAGGAAAACGATACATTATGGACCTAAACAAAACAAAATATGTTTTTGTTAGTTCAAGTGTGATATTACTTCAAAATAAAATATAATGAAACAAAGGAAATTTCCAAGAAAAACGTTGTCGTGAATCTCATGGGTGGCACGGAGGCACAACGGTAGAGTTGCTGCCTTATAGCTTGTGCCACAGACCTGGGTTCGATCCCGACTATGGGTGCTGACTGTGCGGAGTTTGTACGTTCTCCCCGTGACCGCGTGGGTTTTCGCCGAGATCTTCGGTTTCCCCCCACACTCCAAAGACGTACAGGTTAATTGGCTTTGGTATAAATGTTAAATTGTCCCTAGTGTGTGCTGTAGGGTAGTGTTGATGTGCGGGGATCGCTGGTCGGCGCGGACTCGGTGGGCCATAGGGCCTGTTTCCGCGCTGTATCTATCTCCAAACTAAACCTGGCTTCACTCAAGAAGCCAAAACAGAATGAATTCCTTGAAAATTAGAATTTATTTTGAGGTCAATCCAGGGCTTAAGAGTCAAACCACACCATACAGATTTAGTAAGGAAAATAATCAGAAATTGCTGCAGACCAACGGTGGATGTTTATCTTGACTAGCTGCCAGATAAACACCTGAAATTTTTATTTAGCGTCGAGAAATATAGAACCTGTGCAGTTGCATCACCGCTTTATGACAGACCATATTTATAGCTCTCATAAAGGTCAAGTGAATAGAAAATTGCGTATTTCCGGAACTAAAGATTTGAGGAACTAAAGAAGTGTAAAACTTAATCAGAGTAGAAGCCTGATTTTTAATTAGCACATTTCACATGCAGCATCTGTAAAATAAGCCGTGCACAATTCTTCATTAGATCTTATTTACTCGCACATTAAAATAAAAAGTTTCTTTCAAATTCTGGATAATAGATTCATGCTCACCAGCACAATCAGCCTGTTCAGTGCCACCCCCGTATATACTCAGCCATAGTCATGAAGTGATACAGTGTGGAAACAGGCCCTTCAGCCCAACTTGCCCCAACTACACTAGTCCCACCTGCTCGCATTTGGTCCATATCCCTCCACACCTATCCTATCCATGTGCTGGACTAACTATTTCTTAAATGCTGGGATAGTCACTGCCTCAGCTACCTCCTCTGGCAGCTCGTTCCATACACCCATGTGTGAAAAAGTTACGCGTCAGATTCCTATTAAATCTTTTCCCCTTCACCTTAAACCTACGTACTCTGATCCTCAATTCACCTACTCTGGGCAAGATTCATTCATTCACTCATCATCGTTGAAAACATCAGCGACACAGTGGTGCTGGTTTCCAACGGGAACGGTGATGGACGCACCACACATCTCTGTCCTCCAATTCCTGCGGACATCCGCCGCTGGAAGTATAGGATTTTGATGTGTGTGTGCTTTATCATCATTCCTTACAGTGCTGTGTACGACAGTGATCGCAACTTCTACTGAAGTGTGGATGGCCGTTGGCTCGCTCGAAGCTCATCCGCCCTTTGGCAGGTCCGGTTTTTGGGCCTGCTGGGGGTCCACAGCCCCCTCCTCACCTGGCAAACCAGGTGGGGGAGACGGGTTTAGTCGCCGACTATCCGACCATGGAGCAGGTAGCACGGGATTACATGGTACCCGTGGCGGGGGGAACTGTGCATCTACCCGGTCTATTCCTCTCATCATCTTATACACCTCTATAAGATCACCTCTCATCCTCCTGCGCTCCAAGGAATTGAGTCCCAGCCTGCTCAACCTCTGCCTGCAGCTCACACCCTCTAGTCCTGGCAACATCCTCGCAAAGTGAAAATAAAATCTTGGCAGTGGACAGGTTAAATACAGCACAGCATGAGGGATCTTAACAAAGTCAAAAGATGGTGGTGGATAAATTGTTGCTACCTTCATTGCTGTGTTGAAACAACATCCTAATTAATCCCATGGGCTTTCGACTTAATAATGCTTTGATGCAGTTGGAATACTAACCTTTTGTTCAAAACTTTCTGGTGTCAGATAAAAATTGTAGAGAGGAACAAAATAATCTTCAAGAAGGCCCATAAGTAACACCAGGTACACACCATCTGCAAACTGACATCAGGTAAAGATGTTAGAAAAACAGTGCTTTGGTTTAACAAAGCAAGCAACTCAATCCATATCACTCACAGTTGAAAGTGACATCACAGGTCAACAGGGCGGTCAAAAAGGCATTTGGCACATTGGCCTTCATCAGTCAGAGGATTGAGTATACAAGTTGGGAGATCGTGCTGCAGTTATATAAGACGTTGGTGAGGCCACACTTATTGTGTATTGTGTTCAGTTTTGGTCACCATGTAATAGGAAAGATGTTATCAAGTTAGAAAGGGTGCAGAGAAGATTTTAGGTTGTTGCCAGGACTGAGGAGGGAAGCAAATGTGGCTGTAGTATCGAGTCTGGGTAAGGATGTTGCCAGGACTTGAGGGCTAAGCTATATGGAGAGGTTGAGCAGGCTAAGACTTCATTCCTTGGAGCGCAGGAGGATGAAGAGGATGAACTTATAGAGGTGTACAAAGTCATGCGAGGAATAGATTGGGTAAACAAAGTATTTTGCCTAGAGTGGGGGAATCGAGAACCTGAGGACCTAGGTTTAAGGTGAAGGGGAAAGATTTAATAGGAACCCGAGGGGTAAAAAATGTTACACAAAGGGTGGCGGGTGTATGGAACGAGTTGCCAGAGGAGGTAGTTGAGGCAGGTACTATCACGTTTCAGAAACATTTGAACAGGTACATGGATAGGATAGGTTTGGAGGGATATGGGCCAAACACAGGCAGGTGGAATTAGTGTAGATGGGGCACGATGGTCGGCGTGGGCAGGTTGGGCTGATGGGCCTGTTTCCCCACTGTATGACCATGAAATGTTAGCAATTTATTATACTTCGACAACACAATCACCAGAGCATCATCATATTAGGTACAAGTTTGGATTCTGTATATTTATTTTGTAAAGTTCTTCTCAAATGATTCTTGCAGATTGCATATTGGGGATCTAGGCATACGCACGTATTTCCCCATATGTAGGATGTCCTCAGTGTGAAAATGGGCTTATTTTCTACAAATGCTATCACATTTGTCTGTTGCGCAGATAGCTGAGGGTTGGTCACGTAGGTGCATCTTTGGAGGCACAAGGTGCTGGAATGTGGAGCAAAAATTAATCTGCTGGAATGTTTTTCACTGATGATGGTTCACTTAATTCTTGCCTTGGACCTAGTGTGGCACTTGAAGTCCTTCGGCAATCGAAAAGCCTATAGTGGTGCAACCAAGCCAGCCGTGGTGATGAATACTGAAGCCCTGTGCTGTTCCAACATGGAGGAGCACGATTCATCAGATTGGGCAGAAGAGTTGCTGCCTTACAGCACCAGAGACCCAGGTTCGATACTGACCAAGGGGGCTCTGTCTGTACGGAGTTTGTACGTTCTCCCCGTGACCCGCGTGGGTTTTCTCGTGGATCTCCGGTTTCCTCCCACACTCCAAAGACGTACAGGTTTGTTTGGCTTGGTATAATTGGAAATTGTCCCTAGTATGTGTAGGATAGTGTTAGTGTGCGGGGATCGCTGGTCAGCACGGACTTGGTCCAGCCGAGGGGCCTGTTTCCGTGCTGTATCTCCAAACTAAACTGTTTCCGTGCTGTATCTCTAAACTAACTAAACAGGTGAGAGGCTGAAGCATAAATAGATATGAACCATAAATAGAACCAGTGTCTATTATTGAAGGAACTAATCATAAAGTGTTCTTTATCAAAGGTGAGGGTGTTTGGAATATTTTGTCAAGTAATCAGTCGCTCTGTTTGAACAGCTTACTGAAAAACAATTAGAAACCATTCTCAAACATTCCTACCTGTGTCTCCAGTTCTGTCACCTCCAAGTTGAGTTTGTTCAAATGTTTATTCACAAAGGTGATAAGCGACTGGCAAAACAAAATAACAACAAACAAAATCTTATAGCTCTATTCATTTTCAAATCAAGATAGACTGTAGCAAATAGAACATTCTGGAAGACCTCTACAAGCTGGGCAACATTTGCAGAGAAAGAATCAGAATTAGGATTTAATCTCAATGCCCTTTAGTCAGAACTGGAAAAAAAAGACATAAAAACGAATTTTAAGTTGCAGAGAAGAGATGGGGAGGGAAAGCAGGGGGGGGGGGGGGGGGGGGGGGGGGAGGTTAGCAGAGAGAACAAAAGGAAAAATATTCTGTAGGGTAAGGAAAAGGTGTGACAATGACACAAAGCTGAAAAGTGTGATTACCAAGAGGGGTAAAAGCTAGAAATGGTGCATTAGGTGGTCAAAAACCTGGGCCAACAAAGGGGCAATATCCTTTACATCGATGTTGCCAGGGCTAAAGGGCCTGAGCTATAGGAAGAGGTGGAGTAGGCTAGGATTGTATTCCTTGGAGCGCAGGAGGGTAATTTTTTAGAGGTGAATAAAATCATGAGAGGAATAGATCAGGTAAACACACAGTCTTTTGCCCAGAGTAGGGGAACCAAGAACCAGAGGACATGGGTTCAAGGTGAGGGGGGCACCCGAGGGATGACTTTTTTAACATAAAGGATGGTGGGTGTATGGAATGAGCTGCCAGAAGGTAGATGAGGCAGGTACTATCGCAATGTTTAAGCAGCATCTATGGATAGTATAGGTTTAGAGGGATATGGGCCAAACGCAGGCAGGTGGGAATGTGTAGATGGGGCACGTTGGTCAGTGTGGGCAAGTTGGGCTGCAGGGCCTATGTCTACACTGTAGGACTCCATGACTCTATATCAGAAATTACAGAGGATCCTGTTGAACGTTAGATCGGTGGTGTGGAAAGTGGGAACAAAGAGAGGAGGGGAGGGAGTGAAATACAGGATATGAATCATGATGTCACAGAGATATACAACAGTTAACAGTAAATACAATTCTGTCATCGAACCATCGTACCATGGCATTGCTCATTGTTGGTGATGAGAGAACAGTGGACAAACAATATAATGAACTGTAAAATAACTCAATAGGACTAGCTTATGCTGCAGATGAATGTCAACCAGTGTTGGATCAAGTGTAAGGTAATACTTACACAAACCTTACATTTTAAAAGTTTGCTTCCAGTAAATCACTTTAAAATAGGTGGTTTTGATACTAGATTAGCAATGCGGATGTTTTCTATTTAGATCTCATAGCTTACCCACTTATTTTGATTAACTCAGTGGGTCAGGCAGCATCTCTGGAGAAAAGGAATAGGTGACGTTTCTTCAGACATCTGAAGAAGGATCTCGACCTGAAACGTCACCTATTCCTTTTCTCCAGAGATGCTGCCTGACCCTCTGAGTTACTCCATCTTTCTGTGTCTATCTTCGGTATAAACCAGCATCTGCAGTTCCTTCCTACATATTTCGATTGACTGGAATTTTCAGAAGTTTTAAGTAGCAGTGAATTAGTCAGGAAATAGAGATTGAGTACAAGAATAATGGACATTATTGACATTACTGCCCACACAATGGTTCTCAGAACATGAAGCATTTGCAAGAAGCTGGAAACACTGACACATATCAAAGAGACGAAGATGAAAAGGAAGAATAAAAAATGATGCAGCAGGGAACTGAAAAGTTAAAAGGAGTATAGTGGTTGGCTCCGGTTGAAAACCTCCAGCACTTGCACCGGATAGAATAGTATCCTTCTTTGCATGGAATAGTTTAGTTTAGTTCAGAGATACAGCTTGGAAACAGGCCCTTCACCCCACCAAGTCCACGTTGACCAGCGATCCCCGTACATTAACACTGCCCTACACACACTAGGGACAATTTACATTTACACCAAGCCAATTAACCTACAAACCTGGAAGTCTTTGGAACATGGGAGGAAACCGAAGATCTCGGTGAAAACCCACGCAGGTCACCGGAAGAACATACAAACTCCGTACAGTCAGCACCCGTAGTCAGGATGGAGCCCGGGTCTCTGGCACCGAAAGGCAGTAGCTCTACTGCTGCACCACCGTGTCCCCCATAATACTTGACCTGAAGTATGATCACTTCACTTCAGAAATCAGAAATCATTACATTTTGTTCAATCTACAGGTTGCATAGCATAAAAAAATTAATCCAGAATTAACATTTCAAAACTCGATTGGGAATTTACCTTTTTAACAACACTGAGCTTATCAGGCGCATGGTCAAATAGTGTATCAAATGCATCTCGTTCTGAAATAATAAATGAGAATACAATTCAGGAACTGTGGTAATAATTCACAAACCTAAACTCAATTTCCTCAGCATTTATTCCTTCAAATGGAGTGTGAAGTCAGCAATGGCACCTTCTGGTACCTTGTTCAACTGTTATATTAAAAGTTGCTGTAATGTGTAATGAGGAACTGCGGATGCTGAAGATAGACACTAAACGCTGGTGTAACTCAGCGGGTCAGGCAGCATCCCTGGAGAAAAGGTGACATTTTGTGTCTGCAAGAGGTTCTCGACCCATAACATCGACTATTCATTTTCTTCAGAGATGGTGCCTGACCTGCTGAGTTACTCCAGGATTTGGTGTCTATCTTTGCTATATAGTAACAAATACGTGTACATTTAAAAAAAAGCCTCAGCCCTTTTGTCTTCACTTGCTACGAGAGGAGGCTGCATTTTTTACTCTTGAGTGCTGCCCATGTGGCGTTTGCATGTTCTCCCAGCTCTGTATTTCACCCCCCACCCCACATCCTCCCCCCTCCCCACCCTTACGCTCTGGTTTCCTCTCACATCCCATAGGTATGCGTGGTGGGTTAATTGACCATTGATGGGTGGCAGGGGGTTTGGGGGTGCTAGCTGAGAATGAGAACAGGTCATTGTGAAATGTGTGGGGGAATGGGACTGCACTTAGAAGTGGCATAGACTCAGTGGTTGTAAGACCTTCTTTTACGCTGTGTGAAATATGACATTTTATAGAGACTGAAAATATGTTTAACATTGCCTCCGAGTACCTGCAAAATGGCACGATGATCAATAGGACTACTTTCCACTCCCTTTTTATTTTGTGGTGACAACATCTTCCTCTTATCGAGTCCACACACCAGATTAGAAGCTAAACACACTTCTCTGCATCTGCACAATGGTGTCTGTCTTGTCTTGAGCGTGGTGGTGGAAAGATTGGTGGAAACAGGGCCGCGAGGTGAACTACTGACAACTTGCAGTATGGTATTGGGTACGTAAGTACAAACAAGCGTCGAGTACTTCACTCATGCACGTGCTGAGTTTGGGGGAATGTGGATTATGAGTTGGTCTTGGCATCATGTTCAGCACAGCCGTTGTGGGCCGAAGGGCCTGTTCTTGTGCTGTACTGCTCTATGTTCAGATATATCTTTTCTGGCAAATGGCATGGACATACAATTCAGAAGGAAGAAGAGAGAATCACAGATAGGCACAGAATGCTGGAGTAACTCAGCGGGACAGGCAGCATCTCTGGAGAGAAGGAATGGGTGACGTTACGGGTTGAGACCCTTCTTCAATGTTGAGAGTTCGCGACCCGAAACGTCACCTGAAACAGTATAAGTAAATAAAGAAGTCGGAAATTTCGGAAATTTCTGTTCCAGCAAAATTCCAATAGACCGTCACTCTTAGTCAATAGGGGCGCCGCATTGAAGGCAGCCTCTGCCTAGAGTCCGTTTGTTTTTTAATTAAAACATTTTTTTTTTGTGTCAGTTTTAAAGTTTGTTTTGGGAAATCTTTAACTTTTCTATGTGGGGGAGGGGGATAGGGTAAGGGGGAAACTGTTTCCGAGTCGCGTCCTCGCCCCCCCCTCCTCGCGGCCTACCACCTGGATTGGCGCGGCCTTTCCTGCCGGGACCGGACCAGAGCTTCAACAGCGGCGGCGCAGCGCTGGAGTCACCGCGGAGCGGGCGATGCCTACCTGGATCGCCGTTTGGAGCTCCGGAGCGTTGGGCCGCTGCTCCAACATCGCTGAGCTGCGGTTTGGGAGAGCTTCCAGCGCAGCCGGCGCTGATCAACATCGCGGAGTCCTGCGGCCCTTTGCCGAGGGCCGCCAGCGTTGCATCCCCACCCAGCGTGGCCTGCGGACTTCGGGAGCCCCCCCCCCAGACCACGGGAGGACAACAGAGGAGGACGGCTGAATTTTTGGAGCCTTCCCCCACAGTGGGAATTTGATCCCGCTATCTGGGGATGTCTGTGTTAAAAAAAAACTATCGTGCCCTCTTTATTATTTATTTGTATGGCTGTATGGCGACCACACATTTCACTGTACCAATTGGTACATGTGACAATAAATGTATCTTGTTTCTTGTCTTTGAACTCTAAATAAGACACAAATTGCTGGAGTAACTCAGCTGGTCACTAAGGAATAGGTAGCGTTTCGGGTCACAACGTTTCGGGTTCCGTCCCGATACATCACCTATCCATTTTCTCTCGAGATGTTGCCTGTCCAGCCAATTTACTCCAGCATTTTGTGTCTATCTTCGGTATTAACCAGCATCTGCAGTTCCTTCCTGCACCATTTCGACTGTGGCAGGTCTAGAAGATTTTCCAGACTATTGGATGCAACTTTTAATAAAACCCCGGCCCTTCAGTGCACTTAAAAAAAAAAATTGTACAATAGTTCAGAAGTGATGGGAGCAGAATTAGGCCATTCGGCCCATCAAGTCTACTCCGTCATTCAATCATGGTTGACCTATCCCTCCCTCCTAACCCCATTCTGCTGCCTTTTCCCAATAGCCCTCGACACCCGTACTAATCAATCGTTTAATAAATTTTTCAGTGAACGTAAAGGAAGGGGAAAAGATATGAGCACTCCAGACCTCTGTTGCAGCCGCAAACCCCATCCCTAACCTCTGGTGGTTCTGGACCCCAACCCTGGCTCTGGCTGCCCACCCTACTCTGGACCCCAGGCTCGCTCTTCAAACCCATAAGTGAGCCAGATGCTGAACTATTAGCATTTCTGAAAAATTGGATGTCAGTTAATCAGAGTTTCCCTCCCGTTAACAATTGCATACATATCGTGGTGTTCCAGGGAGCAAAATCCCCCCCACATCATTGTATTTTGGCTTGTAATTAGTTTGTGATGCAATGTTATGCCTTTTCTGTATCTGTTTTAACAATGACCATGATACTACTTTGCTGAGGCTTGCTCAGACATCAAGAAATACAGTCTGAAGAAGGGTTCCGACCCAAAACGTCACCTATTCTTTCTCTCCAGAGATGCTGCCTGACCCGCAGAGTTATTCCAGCATATTGTGTCCATCGGGAAATGAATGATGGCTTATAAATTCCATCCATTAAACTGGCGAAGATTCCTTACATGCTTCTGATATAGATGGTACTTAAACCTCAAAGCTATTTCAAAGGAACATTGTTTCAAAGGGGCAATATCACTATGTACTAACAAACAAATAAACATTATCATAGAAAATAGAAAATAGGTGCAGGAGCAGGCCATTCGGCCCATCGAGCCTGCACCGCCATTCACTATGATCACGGCTGATCATCCAACTCAGTATCCTGTACCTGCCTTCTCTCCATACCCCCTGATCCCTTTAGCCACAAGGGCCACATCTAACTCCCTCTTAAATATAGCCAATGAAATGGCCTCAACTACCTTCTGTGGCAGAGAATTCCACAGACTCACCACTCTCTGCGTGAAAAATGATCTTCTCATCTCGGTCCTAAAAGACATCCCCCTTATATATGTAGGAAGGAACTGCAGCTGCTGATTTACACTGAAGTTAGACACAAAATGCTGCAGGAACTCAGCAGGGCGGGCAGCATCTCTGGGGAGAGGCAATGGGTGAAGTTTCTGGTTGAGACGCTTCTTCAGACTGAGAGTCAGGGGCCAATTATATACTTCTTTTAGATTATTGGTGCAACAATGATTGAGTTTGTTCTGTTATTTACTTACCAAACCTTCCCATCATCATCCTGCAATGCAAAAAAACAAACTCGTTGAGAATTACACCCAACAACTCACACTTATGCCATCTACGCGCGTTATCGGAAATAAGGCAGAATTTGTGAAATTCCTGAGAATTTGTTTTATACTGACAGGAGGCATGTTGTTTTATACTGACAATAACAAGACAAGCGGTTTTCAATGGCAACACACTGAAAGAGTTCACATCCCACTACTCACAAAATGAAAGAAAATTTACACGTGTTGTCATGCAAATCAAAAATGGATTTTATAGTAACTGAAAGCATCGTGCTCGAAATCAAATATCTTGATTGTTTTTATGTACCTGGTCACAACCAGGGGTTGGGAGAGACGCAAAAGGTTGTGCGACTGAGTGACTGGAAGGGTTTCTGTGAAAAGTATACTCGAGGAAGAAAGTGAAAGTGGGGGTGGGGGGGGGGTGGGGGGGGGGGGGGGAGAGATTTAATAGGAACCTGAGAGGCAGCCTTTTCACAAAAAGGGTGGTGGGTGTATGGAACACACTGTCAGAAGATGTAGTTGAGGCAGGTACTATCACAACTGGTAATAAACATTTGGACAGGTGCATGGATAGGATAAGTTTAGAGGGATGTGGGCCAAACACAGGCAAGTGGGACTAATATTGATGAGGCATGTTGGCTGGCGTTGGCAAATTGGGCCGAAGGGCCCATTTTGTTTTCACACAGTACGGCTCTCTATGACTATATAAATTCTATGAAATCTAATGAATTTTCACAACCATCTACGTAACCTGTTCACCTGCAGAAATAAATCATCTGTCATTATTTCTCTCCCACATCCCATATTTGAATCCAGCGAGAACGAGGATATATTTCCTTGCTGCAAAGGCGTCAGGTGTGATTATTTCAATTCCTAACAGGCCCAGGTCCATCGAGACACACACGAGGACCAGCTGAGATTAGCAGTGGAACAAACGACACTAAATCTGGGCAAGAAAATGTTAAAGGTCATAGGGAAAAGGCGTATGGTATTTGCTGCATCCAATAAACATTGCAGCAGCTTACTCATTGAAAGAATGTTGCCACCCAAATTACTTCATGTTAGATCACATTTTGGTGACAGAATCTGGGCCAGTTTGTGGAAATGATATATTTATAGGGTATGTGAAACAGAAAACCACAGCCTTTCAAAATATGACTTATTCGGCACGGTGTCACAGTGGTAGAGTTGCTGCCTCACAGCGCCAGAGACCCGGGTTCGATCCTTATTACAGGTGCTGTCTGTACGGAGTTTGTACGTTCTCCCCGTGGCCTGGGAGGCTTTTCGCCGGGGAGCTCCAGTTTCCTCCCACACTCCAAAGACATACAGGTTTGTAGGCTAGAAATGTAAATTGTCCCTAGTGTGTGTAGGATAGTGTTAGTGTGCGGGGATCGGTGGGCGGAAGGGCCTGTTTCCACGCTGGATCTTTCAACTAAACAAGATGTTTTCACTGATAGAAAGTGGATCTGTCTTAGAAACATCAGGTAATAATAATAGGGCAGATTGATTTATCCTTCTTCAACAGTGGCTCATAGTTGTAATAAAAGCCCAACTTACTCTGTTGTGCTGGTAAACTCCTCTGTAACATGTGATGTTTGAAGGAGCCCTTCTCGTTTCTGCAATCATACAAAAAAAAATCCAACTATGCAGAAGCAAAAACAACAACCATTTTTAGAACTGCACCACATGTCTATAATATGATCAATGATGTTACATGTGGGCAGATGAATAACTATGGGACAGGCTGGTGACACAGACCCAAGGGGGTCATGACTGTCTGTGTATCATTCAGGTCAGGAATTAAAAATATTATATCTTTGTCCCTGATCAAAGGAGGTCAATCCTTTATAAATAACGTATGAAGTACCCTTGGACGCAAGAAGGCTGACTATCTGAAAATATCCATGAGAGAGCAGATAGCAAAGTAAACTGTGTAGGAAAGAACTGCAGATGCTGGTTTAAATCGAAGGTAGACACAAAATGCTGGAGTAACTCAGCGGGACAGGCAGCATTTTTGGAGAGAAGGAAAGGGGGACGTTTCGGGTCGAGACCCATCTTCAGACTGATGTCAGGGGAGTGGGTGGTACAGAGATAGAATGTAGCCGGAGACAGTAAGACTGGTGGGAGAACTGGGAAGGGAGTGGGGATGGAGAGAGAGAGAGAGAGAGAGAGAAAACAAGGGCAATCTGAAGTTAGAAAAGTCAATGTTCATCCCGCTGGGGTGTAAACTACCCAAGCGAAATACGAGGTGCTGTTCCTCCAATTTGCGCTGGGCCTCACCCTGACAATGGAGGAGGCCCAGAACAGAAATCTCAGATTGGGAATGGGAGGGGGAGTTGAAGTGCCGAGTCAACAGGAGATCAGGTAGGTTAAGGTGGACTGAGCAGAGGTGTTCAGCGAAACGATCATCAAGCCTGAGCTTGGTCTCGCCGTTGTACAGAAGTTGACACCTGGAACAGCAGATACAGTAGATGAGTTTGGAGGAGGTGCAAGTGAACTCTGCCTCACCTGAAAACACTGTTGGGGTCCTTGGATGGAGTCGAGGGGGTAGGTAAAGGTACAGATGTTCCATCTCCTGCGGTTGCAGGGGAAAGTACCTGGGGAGGGAGTAGTTTGGGTGGGAAGGGACGAGTTGTCCAGGGAGTTGCGGAGGGAACGGTCTCTGCAGAAAGGGGCGGAGATGGGAAGATGTGGCCAGTAGTGGGATCCCGTTGTAGGTGGCAAAAATCTTGGAGGATTATATGCTGTATGCGATGGCTGACGGAGTGGAGGGCGAGGACAAGGGGGACTGTCTTTGTTACGAATTGGGGGGGAGAGCAAGAGCGGAGTTGCGTGATATCGAGTGAGAGCCAAAGTAAACTGAATACACTACACTAGCAAAGTAAACTGTTCCATTTCTCAAAGTACAGTTTCATTTTGGAGCTAGAGCACCCGACCCAAACCAGAAAGGATCCAAGTACACGTGTCTGGTTCAGATCGGATCATCTACAGGCACCTCCCATTTAATATTTGCGTTTTTGGAAGAGGTTCAGTTGAGTTTATTGTCACGTGTACCGAGGTACAGTGAAAAGCTTTTGTTGCGTGCCATCCAGTCAGCGGAAAAACAATACGCGATTATAAAAGTGCCATCCACAGAGTAGAGATACACTGTAACATGTACAATGACACACGATAACGCGATTGTTCACCAAATACCAAAGCCGAATCTACAAGCTCGTATTAATGGAATAACGTGCTCAAATTTACAGCTAGCAATGTAGCCGCGTAGATGTTTAATTGACGCTCGTTTGAATTACACACTGCTTTTCAAGAACGTAACCCCAGTGTAGAATGCGAGGTACCTGCACATAAAAAAAATATTGTCCTCGGGTTCAGAACAGGTTGTAATTGACTACACAGTTTGGGTTGGCTTTTAATTTTAAGAGTGATGAAACAATAACTGTTTTCAGAATTTTTTTTCTGAAGCATTTGCTGACATCTTTCTCCTTTCTCCCCAACTGTCCTCCTCAAGCAGCTAAATAACAGAATGTACCCAACTTCTCCTCAAGCAGCTAAATAACAGAATGCACACTTCATACGTTCATGTTATGGGAACCAAATTAGGCCATTCAGCCCATTGAGTTTACTCTACCCATTCAATCATGGCTGATCCATCTTTTCTTTCAACCCCATTCTCCTGCCTTCTCCCCGTAACCCTTGACACACTTACTAACGAAGAACCTATCAATTACCGCTTTAAAAATACCCAATGACTTGGAGTCCACTGCTTTCTGTGGCAATGAAGTCCACAGATTCGCCACCCTCTGGCAAAAGAAATTCCTCCTCATCTCCTTTCTAAAGGTACGCCCTTTCATTCGGAGGCTATGCCCTCTTGTCCAAGACTTTCCCACTAGTGGAAACATCACTTACCGAACAGCGTCTACAAGCCATAGGTTCACTTACCCTCACAACTACCATCTGCACGGAGACATGTTCTGGCAATCTAACAGGGGCTCGAAAATGCATGGCCAAAGCCACGAGAAGGTGAAGAATAGCCACAGTTTTTTTCGTATGGATCGCTAAAAAATGAATTAAAATATCAACAAATTTACAACTGTTAAGAATTCCAAATCAAATATTTTTAGTGCACATTAGATTACAATGGGGAAATTGGTCCCTTGGCACAAATGGGTATTCCACCATGTCACTTAGTCTATTATTGCTGATCCGTGATAGATTCCAAGGTATCGGCGACTCTGGGGGAGGAGGAAGAAGCGGCGGTGGAGGGTGAAGCGGACAAAGCGACGGCCCACTGGTGGAAGTGGCAGCTGGTGAGAGGGGAGGGAGCCCCTTGGTGACTGAGCACGTCCTGTTGGTGGTGGCGGCCTGATGAAAGCAAGCGCTGTCGGCCAGGGGCTACAACGCGATCCGCAACAACAGCCGTGTCAACCAGACGGTGTGGCCGCTGGGGAAGAAGGGCTTGCTGGTGCACCTTGCGCAAGATGCCGGGGCTTTGCTCTCCACCCACCTCCCTCGTCTTCCCAGTGTCGCGCTGACGGTACTAACATTTTCAAATAAAATATATTCACGCATGTTCATCAAGTATCATAGGTTTAAGGTGAAGGAGAAAAGATTTAATAGGAATCTGAGGGGTAACTTTTTCTACACTAAAGGTGGTGGCTGTATGGAACAAGCTGCCAGAAGAGACAGTTGAGGCTGGGACTATCCCAATGTTTAAGAAACAGTTAGACAGGTAGATTGGATAGGACAGGTTTGAGGGATATGGACCAAACGCGGGCAGGTGGGACTAATGTAGCTTGGACATGTTGGCTGGTGTGGGCAAGGGCCTGTTTCCACGCTGTATCACTCTAAGTCTTATGAGTACTATACCTTAAAATGGAACAGGTTCTCTAATTGATTGACAACAAAGAAGTAACTTTGAGGCTAAAGACTAAATTAGTCATCAATTACAGGAATGTAACTACTGTAAACAATTACTGGAAAACTGTACATTTTGGTTTTAACATTGCTTCTTGTGCTTATTTCAATATGTCATTAATTGTTAGAAAGAAAGAAACTTTGCGGGCATAAAGATATTTCAAATTTCCCTTTTCACGGGAGTTGTTAGTGAATTCCAATATTTGCTATAATTATGAAAGAAATATGAAGTATGCAGAATTTCATTTTCTTTGTTAAAATTTTTTTTTTTTTAAATCTCAACGTTTACCCACCTCAAATATAATGTGAGAAGAAAACAAATCAGCCAAAGCGGAAAATGTACGAGGCTAGAAACGTATCAGTGATCAAAGTTGCAAAAGGTTTTACACAGACAGCTGCGGCAGATTTAGCATCTTCATACTCACAATCAATGCTCCATTTGATTGCCCACCCTTGAGGTCGAAGTAAGTTGTTCACAGATTCCAATACAGTCTGAAGCTTCTGTTTCTGGCCTATTTCAGACTGAGTCACTTCAGCAACATTCAGTTTTCGACCTGCAAGTTTCTCTGCAGAAAACGAAGAAAAATAAACCAGGATACTTGAAATTAAAGATAGACACAAAATGATGGAGTGACTCAGTGGGTCAGGCAACATCTCTGGAGACAAGGATTGGGTGACGTTTCGGGCTGAGAGACTTCATCATTAGTCTGAAGGTCTCGACCCAAAACGTTGCCTATTCCTTTTCTCCAGGGATGCTGCCTGACCCACTGAGTTACTCAAGCATTTTGTGTCTATCTTCGGTGTAAACAAGCATCTGCCGTTCCATCTTATGCCCCTCTACCACTTAGGCGATTTCTTATGCGACTATAGGCGACTAGGCTGTCGTCACATGGTTGCTGGGGGACGCCTGTATGGTCGTGAGTCGTCTCCTCAGTCGTCCAAAGAATCGTAGCGTTTTTATCTGGTCGCCGCTGGGTTTTGAAATGTTCAAAACTTTTCAGCGACAGTCGGCTTGACGCCAATGAGCGTAGCTTGACTTCTGCTGACGTGGGTGCTGTCGCCAGGATGACGTAGGTTGTCGCGGTGCTGACTTTGGTTTTTTGTTGTTGTTAAAGTAATGATTCTATTTCAAATTTTATGTCGAAGGGGGGGTCCAGCCGCCGGTTTTACGGCAACCTGCTACGACTATGACAGTCGCCGGCAGTCGCCTAAAAATAGCCAAAGTGGGACAGGCCCATAACATACTCAAAATAAATTAAATTGCATGCATTGACTTAAATTACAACCAACACACAGTACCTATCTACGTTATAGTTGAATAATGGAAAGAATGGGGATGGGTATGATAGGGGGCATATTGTGCATGCGTTTTCAAAGTAATTATTTGTATCTCTGAAAAGAAAATCAAGGTCAGCTAGGTCAGGACGATGGGCAAGTAGTAAACTGACGACAACAAAAAACCAACAGGATTGTTTAACTTAATGCTCATCCCATCATGTACTGTAAAGTCTTTTTACGTAAAGGTCTCTGTTCTTACCGAGCAACTTCTGCAGAACTTGCCCATCATACAGATCTTCCTCAAGTGACTTCACTATTATTCTTTCTTCAACAAGGACATCGTTAATCCAGTCAATTAGAACCTTTAAGAGAGATTAAATAATTATTGTGTAAATTAAACTATTTATAAAGTAATAAAATAAAACACTGCCACAATTGAGGGCTGTTAAACTGTGCCTCAACTTGGTTGTCACAATGCAAGTCTGTCTTAGCATCATTAAAACCACCCTCTGATCAGAATACCATGTGTAACAGCAGCAGTCTTGACTAAAAAGCAACCACATCATTATTTTTGTCCCAGATAGGACAAATTGTCACATATTCTATTGTGCTGCAGCAAGTAAGAATTTCATTGTCCCATCCGGGACATATGACAATAAAAACACTCTTGACTCTCTCTTGACTCTTGGTCATCTCAGAAGTAGAATTCTTCACCAGGTTACGAAGGCCTAATTCATGTGCAACCTGGACATAGTAATGCGTGTTTGGGGGACTTTGGGGTGGATAAGCTGGCATTTGCAGGCATCTTCTATGTGGGTAGTGGGTTCATGGCAATACGCGAATGCTTGCGTTAAGCATCCTGCATTTACTCCACGTTGCTCTTGAATGGCCTATGTTTTTATTTACACAAATTCCTGGGTGGCTTAATTTCCATGTTTGGGTTACGAACGGTTCTCAAGCTCAGAACCCTTGGGTAACACAGAGTCAGAGAGTCTTACAGCGTGGAAACAGGCCCTTCGGCCCAACTTGCCCACACCGGCCAACATGTCCCATCTACACTACTCCCACCTACCTGCTTTTGGCCCATATATCCCTCCAAACCTGTCCTATCGATGTCCCTGTCTAAATGTTTCTTAAACGTTGCGATAGTACCTGCCCCAATTATCTCCTCTGGCAGCTCGTTCCATACACCTACCAGCATTGCGTGTAAAAGTTACCCCTCAGATTCTTTCCCCCCTCAACTTAAACCTATGTCCTCTGAAGTCCCTGGATACCACAATATCATCTGCCTTGTTTAGATCAATGAAACATTGATCATGGATGAGAAACAATGTGCAATTTCATGTCAAAGTCTCCCTGCCACCTTGAAACCATGCGTGGGGCAAGGATATGCACCGATACTCCACCATGATACCACAATCTCCATTTGGTCTTTTGTTAATTCTCGTCAAGATTCAGATCCCCCAATCTCTATTTTATGTCAACAGCAATGTTCTTGATGCATTCATTCAAATTACTCGTAACAATTGAAGAAACAATTGCAAACATTGACTTCACTTGACTCTACTTGAAATCAATCCTCGCTGATAATCCTGAACCTACAACACCATCAATTATCGCCTGCTTTAAAAGAAAATTCCATCCCAACATCTCTCCTCTGATTGCAGAAGCATGCAAATTCATCAAAATGCTGCAAACATTTACAAAGCCTACTGAAAATTCAAGTATACATTTTGACCCAGCTTTCTTTGAAAAACACTTGCACCCCTCCCCACAAAAAACTCAATCGGATGTGATATGCTCTTTTCCAGATGCATTTTACATTCATTACCAAAGCAATTTTCAAATGCAGGCAAGACTATTGATGAATGATCGGGATAAGCTGACGTTGGCTAAAACTGATAACATCTATCAATGCAGAATAATAACTTTCTATAACAACAAATGGATGAAATCAGTTATGCAAAGTGCTGTAATTATGCCATATTACAGAAAATTTGTAGGGAATTTGCGACATTGTACTCTTACTTATATTTTGAAAGGCAAAACAGAATGAATGCATAATAACCAATCTAAACGACAAGACAATGCAGTTTTTGATTGCAACTTATTGGAGGTTACATTTCATTCTGGCACTTTACCTTGACTAGTTCTTTAAACTTTGCCTCTTCCTTGGAATATTGCACAATCATAGTACGTTCTTCATTCTCGTCTATAAATTGAAGGCAGTTGAATATAAATAAGTGTTAGAAAGTAAGAGGGGCAGTAGCTGCAGTTATAGTTTTCATTGTGGTTATGTTCAAAGACAAAAGACAATGGCAACCAAGAAGGAAAGGGAATAGAAAGGAAACCTACATTTTTACGTAGCCGGAAATGTGGACATAAATGATACTAGCGATACAGAATTAATGCTATCAAACCCCATTAAAATTGAAGAAATTCCCTCACAAACATATTTACAAACAGTGGAACTAGAAAAAGATTAAGAAAAATGTATTCATCATACCTAGCATGGTGTCCTCTGGATGAATGTCTGTTGGTATTGGAGATAGTGGAGCGTTGATGGCATTTTTACCTTCTTCTTGTAGGTCACTCACTAAAGAGAAGGAAAACAAAGTGTCCCACTGAGATGAAATATTGCCAGCAGTCAGTTAAACCAGGCCTGTCAATAATTCTAAAGTGTAGCTTTTAACGATGAACTATTTTCAAAATAACTGAGCAAATAACTCCCACTATTGCCCCAAATTATTTTGGATTTAACTACAAATTGATATTTTGTTTACTTATCCGTTTACCTTTTGTAAAATCTATCACAGAAAGCTGACTTATTTTGTAATATTCACAAAGGTGACGTTCGTGCTTATCAAAAGTAAAATCTTCACGCATAAGGAAATACGTGGACTATAAGCTTTCTGTGGCTGTACCACACTTCTTAGGCAGTTCTTCACCACAAAATACTTTCCCGTCAATGATTTTAAAAGATTCTAAAGTCTACAAAAATGGCCAGTACAGGAACTAGCCAAACATTGCTTCTTTCATTAGAACATAAGAAGCTAGGAGGTGGAATTTGCCACCTGGTGCTTCAAGCTAGCCTCAGTGGAAATAACTCATGTTTTGTGTCAGAATTGGCCAGCTCTGATGCAGTTGTCAATCTGCATTTTTAACTCTATTTTTCTCGCACTGCAGGTGCCAATTGATCTGCTGAGTTTCCTCGCATACACACAAAATGCTGGAGTAACTCAGTGGACATCTCTGGACAGAAGGAATGGGCGATGTTTTGGGTCGAGACGTCTGAAGAAGAGTCCCAAGCCGAAACATCACCCATTCTTTCTCTCCAGAGATGCTGCCTGTCTTGCTGAGTTACTCCAGCATTTTGTGTCCATCTTCAGTGTAAGCCAGTATCTGCAGGGGGGGGGGAGAAAAAAAAAGAGAGAGAGAGAGAGAGAGAGAGAGAGGGAAAATTCTAGCATTCTCTTATAATTTGGGTATCCAAATAATCCCTTCTTGTGAACCAGCAATGTATCTCACAATTACTATTCTTTTCTCTCTTCTGTCTTCACTCAAGCTCTATTTACTGCTCAGTCAGACAGATCAGTTATAATGAACAAGCCTTCACTATTCTCATTTAGATACTGCCAACAGCAGTTACATTAACCATCCGTCTTCTCTAGGTTTCTTCTCGAATACATACAATTCCCCCGATTCTCTCCACCCTTCCCCCTCTGCAACTTGCCTTGACATTTTCTTGAAGATAGACACAAAAAGCTGGAGTAACTCAGCGAGACAGGCAGCATCTCTGGAGAGAAGGAATGTGTGATGTTTCAGGTCGAGACCCTTCTTCAGACATAAAAGTCTGTTCTCTGTGCTAATTCAGTTTCTCTTTTCCCAAGGGTAGAAACCTCAAAGAACTAAAGGTGGAAATTCTAAGACTAGACGGCATAGCAGATGAGCGAGGCACAATTTGAAGATATTTTTGACACAGTTAGTTAAGAGATACTGCGCGGAAACAGGCCCTTCGGCGCACCGGGTCGACGCCGACCAGCGATCCCCGCACATTAACACTATCCTACACCCACTAGGGACATTTTTTACATTTAGCAAGCCAATTAACCTACAAACCTGTACGAATTTGGAGCGTGGGAAGAAACCGAAGATCTCGGAGAGAACCTACGCAGGTCACGGGGAGAACGTACAGACTCCATACAGACAGCACCCGTAGTCGGGACGGAACCCGGGTGTCCGGCGCTGCATACGCTGTAAGGCAGCAACTCTACCGCTGTGCCACCGTGACCATGGTGGTGGAGGCAGATACGATAGTGGCATATAAGAGGCTTTTGGATGGGCGCATGGAAATGCAGGGAATGGATGGATTATGGATTTTGTGCAGGCAGAGGAGATTAGTGTAACCTGGCTATTGACACAAAATACTGGAGTAACTCAGCAGGACAAGCAGCATCTCTGGATAGAAGGAATGGGTGTTGCTTCGGGTCAAGACCCTTCATCAGACTAACCTGGCATCATATTCGGAGCGGACATTGTGGGCCAAAGCCCCTGCTCCTGTGCTGTATTGTTCTATTTTCACTCTCCTGAGATCCAAGCAAATCTGCTGAGTGTTTCTGCCTTTATATTCGAATTGCACTAAAGCTGTTATTACTGAACAGTCTCTCTAATACTGAAAATCTAATTCTGTGAGCGGAGTGTTTTCCCACAGAATATTACATGCTTCATAATAATATGTTGTTTCAATGAATTCAAAACGTTTTGTTTTAAATCGTGATGTAGAGACACAGCTTGGATTATCACCTAATTCATCAAAACACGATCACAGCCATAGGGAGGCAAATGTGTACAGGCACCTTGCGTTTTACACAGAGATTACATGCTTGAAAAGCTTTGCGTAATTCAAAAACGCGTAAATGAAACAGATACGTGACGACGCTGTCAGCAGTAAATTGAGCGCATTATTCCAAAAATACCAGAACGTAAATCAAGTTTGGGTATTGAAGGAATAAGTGTGTTATTTAAAAAACGCATAAATCAAACAGGCATAATACACGAGGTGCCTGTATTACATTCTCAATGATTAAAGCAGTCATGCTGATCATTGACATTTATTAGGCTTCTTTGAATTTAAGATTGTCCGAATTTTATCAAGAAGCTTTACTGTGGCTGCTAATGACAACATCTAATGAAATGAGTGTGACATCTCAGTCGTAGCTTGTCTCTGCTAGGGGGCACGAGGTACAGCTTTACTCTATAAAGAGTGTTTGATCCATCGAGAGCAACAACTGCTTTCTCCGCTTGGTATTTCATATCCAGGCATTGAAGCACAAGCACTGAATAAGCAGGAATTGTCGTCTTACCTTTGCTTCTGCTCTTTTTTGTTCCACACAAGAGCCCTGCCATGTTTTCATTAGCAGAACAGTCACACAACTGAGCAGTGGAGCGTGCCAGCCCAGCTGCAGAGGGAGCGGTGCAACTGGGCCAAGCATGCGATGCGTAACCATGCACCACATGTCGTTCATGTCACTTTGACAGGAAAGAAAGCACTAAGGAGGTAGGATGAGACACGTGCACCAATCATGGTATTCCCAGCAAGCCGAGCACAACACTCTCACACACAACCTTCTCAGCAACCTCATTTATTTTTACCCCGACGGAATGAATAGTGAAGCAGCAGTTTCAAGGTACACAGCGCATTATTTAGTAGATGCAGTAAAGATATACAGAATGGAAAAATAATTACTGACGGAATCTGGTCTGATAATTGTGAATTATTCAACATTTTTAATGCTTGCAGCCTACACAAGTCATTCTAACGTCCGTCTCCAAAGCTGCATGGATGAGTTATAGTAGAATTTTGTTGGTGCCGCTGATGACATTTAAAGTGAAACTGATTGTAATTTGGAGAACTGTTTTACTGAGGTCTTACTGAGCACCAAACGATTCTCATTCTACTTAGATATTTGTTTGGGGTGGGGAGGACGCTGAACTGATTAATGGGAGTGTGCATCAACCTCAACAAAACAGCTGTAAAATAGACTGAAAAGTTCAACACTGCTGAATCTAGACTAAAATTAACAAGATTCTAATATCTGGATTTTTATTTTAATATAATGGCGAATTTTAATCTTGAAAACAGAATTAAATGGGTAAAACGGAAGCTCTATGTTATGCCGAAAATGGGATATAGGATTGATTTAAGGGAGTCACGGTCCTGAAACGACATTCATATCAAACAAGATAATCAACATGTGCTGAGGTATGGGGATCTGATTCAGACTGTCGGTGTGAAGAAGGGCCCCGACCCGAAACGTCACCTATCCATGTTTTCCAGGGATGCAGCCTGACCTGCTGAGTTACAATAGCACTTGGTGTCTTTTTTTTATGCTGAGGTATTATTTTGTTTTCTGAGCTCTCCAGCTTTGCTGCTCTTTACACATAATCAGAGCATTAATCCTAAGAGAATAATCGATAGCAGTGTAAACCGCGGCAGTGTGAATGTACACAGCTTTGCTTTGGTCTTCTTCCTCCTTATCAGAATCAAGGAGGACATGCATCCATTATGGTTATGTCTGAAGAAGGGTCTCGACCGGAAAACGTCACCCGTTCCTTCTCTCCAGAGATGCTGCCTGTCCCACTGAGTCACTCCAGCTTTTTGTGACTATCTGTGGTTATGTTGAATCTGTGGTGACTAATGACCAGTGTGAGAACTTCAGACTCTTCCACCAATGTGCTGATTGGCAGGCGGGTGGGTAGTTTGTGAGCTGGTGCGATTCCTCTACGTTTTGTGCAGGCCTTCTACACACTTAACACCATTTTGAATGCTCTTTCTCCACTTCTAGCAGTCATGAGCCAGACGTACTCCTGTGCCAGTGGGGATGGTGCATTTCTTCAAGGAGGTTTTAAGCACACCTTTGAATCTTTTTCTCTGAGTGTTTGATAATCTCTTCCCTTAACAAAGCTTGGAATAGACTATATGATTCAAGAACCAAGTGCTGGCCACACAAATGTTCACCATAGCTGACTGTGAATAACCACTATTGGGGCTGTTGGCCTGCGAGAGGGGATGTTGATTGTGGTTTGATCGCCCTTATCATGAACTTTGATTGGTGTGGGTGTCAGCGGTTATGGGGCGAAGGCTGGAGAAAGTGGGAAAGGTAGACCAGCCATGATTGAATGATGGAGTAGACCTGATGGGCCGGAAGGTCTAATTCTGCTGCTATCAATTATGAACTTGCAAGACGTTGTGGAGACATTGCTGCTGGTATTTTCCAGTGCTTGAGATGTCTGCCATAGATATTTCAGTTCCCAAAACCATGTGAATGGGGAGAGGTAGAAACATAAAAAACAGGCGCAGGAGGGGCCCATTGGGCCCTTCGAGCCTGCACCGCCATTCATTGTGATCATGGCTGACCACCCACAATCAGTAACCCGTGCCTGCCTTCTCCCCATATCCCTCAATTCCACTAGCCCCTCGAACTCTAGAGATCACAGCTAACTGCTTAACCGTGAGTTTTATGTCAAGCCTGAAGTCTTGACCTTCAAATACTTTTTTTTTTCAATCAACCAAAGTCTGCACTGGTGTATTAATAGAGGCGAGGATGAGACAAAACATTAAAACATGTTCACACAGAAAAAGACGAGTCGTGGTTACTGCTAAACCATTGTTTACGTGTAAGTTTTATTGGTCCGTGTTATTTCGCTGGTCCATAAATATAACTGCTGCACTAAACACCATGAAACCAAATCCCGTGCTGCACTGTTCTATGGGCTAAAACAAATCTAATGCCTTTAGATCATGACGCATTGGTAACGTTTGGCATTCCAAAAATAAACAGTATTTAATTACAAAGATGAAAGCCTTTCACTTAGAGGGTGGTGGGTACTTGGAATGAGCTGCCGGAGGAGGTAGTTGAGGCAGGTAATGTAAAAACATTCAGAAGGCATTTAGACAGGTGCATGGATAGTACAGGTTTAGAGGGATATGGGCCAAACACAGGCAGGTGGGACTAGTGTCGATGGGGCATCTGGGTGGGCTAGGCTGAAGGGCTGTGTGACTCCATCTAACAAAGAAGATTGCAAAAAAAATGGACGGCCAAGGGAGGGATTGTGTGTTGAATGAATCTAATTCCAGGGGTTGTAAAGAAGCACAAAAGGATGATGGGAATCATTAAGGGACAGAATCATTTCTGGACACCATGGGCAGTGAGTTGACCACCAATATGTGGTTCCCATGTTTCGATCTTGACAGTAGAATGTCACAAAAGTAACAGTTTAGACACCAGCCAGCATTAAATTTCAAGTACAAAAATTAAATACAATGGAAAATATAGCCCCCGTCCCACTTTCCCGAGTTACTCGCGAATTCTCCCGAGTTTTCCCCTTGGTTCAAACTCGGAGAATGTCTGTAGCGAGGCAGTAGGAGGCCGTAGATATTTCGTAGCGGCTCGTAATGCCAGCTGTAGATATTCGGGGCATCAGGTAAGTCGGGACGTTTTTTTCAGCATGTTGAAAAATGTCCACGAGTAGACATTTAAAAAATATAGCCCCGAGTACCTACGGCTGGAATCTCCGAGTACGAATCAAGGGGAAAACTCGGGAAAATTTGTGAGTAACTCGGGAAAGTGGGACAGGGGCTCAACAAGGTTTCTAATCTTGGACTTGCAACTAATTTGGAAACAGATCGTTCCTCACTCACAGAAATCAAGTAGTAAACTTCGAATGACCGCAGCGCTGTCCATACAGTTATAGTGACATTAATAAAAAGGCACAGTCCTAGGAAAACTGAGCAGAAAGGAGAAATCTTAAAATATTGCACACACTTCAATGCATCTCAACTCCACTGAAGTGAAAAGCAGAGTAGCAAAGTGGTCATAGGGTTTAGAAAGTGAATGAAGAAAATTATATTACATTTTTAAGCTGCACCCGTATAAGATGTACATTGGAGTGAACCATTTCATTTTAATGGTGAATAGCACGGAAGGTAGAGTTAAAACGTGTGCAGCTCCCGAAGCAAGATGACCACTAGTGGTACGTTCCAAGATACTGAGCAGTCTAACATTCTCAATTACAGTGCATAGGATATGGCACGCCACAAAGTCTGCACCAACAATCTCCCTCCAACAGTTCAGGGGTCAGCAGCAGTAAAAGCAGAAAACAAACCGGTATCATGTGGAGACAGGGGGAAATAAATGACCAGCAGCCAGTTGTACATTGAATTTAGTTTTGCAGGAATTCAAGTCAAAACCCACAGTTGGTGGCATCTTGACATCAGGTTTGGGGGATGGCACGTCAGGCCAGGATGTCAACAGAACAAGGTTTCATCCTTTTTATTTTTGGTCTTGCTTGTGCTTTTGGCGTTGAAAGAAAAATGACGAACAATAGCACACAAAATACGTGACAGCATTTTGTACTGGCAAACATTCTCCATGAGCGCAGTGGAAACTGTGTGGAGTGTGTGGATGAGCAAGATCTTAAATTAGCACGATGGAAACAAACGGACAACAGACAAAGAGGCAGCGTTTGATGAAGTGTACAAAACAAGTCGGGTTAAAGCTAGTCTCAAATTTACTTTCTTGTGAGACCTTACAGAAAACATCAACAGGTTAGACCAACATTAAGAGTCAACTATTTTTTCCCCCCCTGATCAAAATTGTAGAGAGGATGTCAAAATCATAAGACACAAAGTGCTGGAGTAACTCAGCGGGTCAGGCAGCATCTCTGGAGAGGAATGGGTGATGTTTTGGGTTGAGAACCTAAAGAAAAATAATTTCTTTAGTCAGAGAGTGGGTAATCAGTGGAATTCATTGCCACAGAAGTCTGTGGAGGCCAAGTCAGTGAATATTTTTACAGCATTTGTAATCTTGATTACAAATGAGGGTGTCAGGGGATTATGGGGAGAAGGCAGGAGAATGGAGTGGAGAGGAGGAGCCATGATTGAATGGCGTAGACTTGATGGGCCGAATGGCCTGATTCTGCTCCGATCACCTATGAACATGAATATGTTTGGCTTTCAGACGAGAACCAAGTTGAAACGCCTCATAAGAAATTCTCCCCTCTGGTAATCTCAAGCTTGAAGAAACGCAGTTACTGTGTAATGAATGACACATGCTGTCCTGTTATCCACCATGAAGGATGAATTGCTCTCGAAATCCGTTAAAGTTTATGTGAACCGCAGATGTTCATTTTTTATTGAGCCTGTGATGGGTTGCAAGACAGATTTACACATTCAACACTTGAAATGAGCACAACGCATGGGAGAACTACCAAGAAAATTAACACTCAGCTGTGCAACACAGGCAAGACTTTACATGTGATCTGTTCATCTCTATGTCCAAAACTATGTTCGAGTGCAGATTTTGTATTGCTTAGACAGAGTAGGGAAGCAATGGGAGGGAATCGAGTACCAGAGCACATAGGTTTAAGGTGAAGGGGAAAAGATCTAATAAGAATCTAAGGGATAACTTTTTCACACAAAGGGCGGTGGCTGTATGGAACAAGCTGCCATGGAGGTAGGTGAGGCTGGGACTATCCCAATGTTTAAGAAACAGTTAGATAGGTACATGGATAGGACAGGTTTGGAAGGATATGGACCAAACACAGGCAGGTGGGACTAGTGTGGCTGGGACATGTGTGGGCAAGTTGGTTCGAAGGGCCCGTTTCCACACTATCACTCTATGACTCTATGAAACACTACTTATAATTCCTACAACACATTACGAGTATGTGTGCTGGTCGTCATGCAAAGAGGCTTTGTTTCGGCCTCTGATACGAACTGGGGGAGCATCGTCCAACTGGAGCGCACATATTAGAAGTACTGTTGGCATCTTTGTTTACAGTACATAGAATATTACATCTATCTCATTCAACATAATGAATCAAGATACTACTACTATTGCACTGCGGTCAGGGACTCTTGGGAAATAGAATGATAAAACATTTAAGATGCAATTCTGATGTTTAAGAGGCTTTAAGATTGGCACATGGAAGTGCAAGGAATAGAGGGATATGGATCATGTACAGGCAAATTAGTTTAACTTAGCTTTGTGTTTGGCACAAACATGTGGGCGGAAGGGCCCGTTCCTGTGCTGTTCTGTTCTATATAAACCATATAACCATATAACAATTACAGCACGGAGACAGGCCCTCTCGGCCCTTCCAGTCCGTGCCGACCATTTGTTTTCCCCTAGTCCCATCTACCTGCACTCAGACCATGCCCCTCCATTCCCTTCACGTCCATATACCTATCCACTTTACTTTTAAATGTTAAAATCGATCCTGCCTCCACCACCTCTGCTGGAAGCTCATTCCACACAGCCACCACCCTCTGAGTAAAGAAGTTCCCCTCACGTTACCCCTAAACTTCTGGTCCCTTAATTCTCATGTCATGCCCTCTTGTTTGAAGTCTTCCCTACCCTCAATGGGAAAAGCTTATCCACGTCAACTCTGTCTATCCCTTTCATCATTTTAAAGACAATCAAGTCCCCCCTTAACCTTCTGCGCTCCAAAGAATAAAGACCTAACTTGTTCAAACCTTTCTCTGTAACATAGTTGCTGGAAACCCTGGCAACATTCTAGTAAATCTCCTCTGTACTCTCTCTATTTTGTTGACATCCTTCCTATAACTAGGCGACCAAAATTGTACACCATACTCCAGAATTGGTCTCACCAAGGCCTTGTACAATTTTTAACATTACTCCCTACTCCTATATTCAATGCTCTGATTTATAAAGGCCAGCACACCAAAGGCTTTCTTTACCACCCTATCTACATGCGATTCTACCTTCAGGGAACTATGCACAGTTATTTAGTCCCTCTGTTCCACAGCATTCCTCAATTCCCTACCATTTACCATGTACGTCCTATTTTGATTTGTCCTGCCAAGATGTAGCACTTCATACGTATCAGCATTAAAACTCCATCTGCCATCCTTTCAGCCCACTTTTCCAAATGGCCCAAATCTCTCTGTAGACTTTTGAGAATCTACTTCATTATCCACAATACCACCTATGTTAGTATCATCTGCATACTTACTTATCCAATTTTCCACCCCATCATCCAGATCATTGATGTACATGACAAACAACAGTGGACCCAACACAGATCGCCGAGGCACCCCACTGGTCCACCGGCTTCCAACCTGACAAAAACAGCCATCCACCATTACTCTCTGACATCTCCCATTCAGCCACTGTTGAATCCATCTTGCTACTCCGCCATTTACACCCAAAGATTGAACCTTCTGAACCAACCTTCCATGGGGAACCTTGTCAAAGGCCTTACTGAAATCCATATAGACAACATCCACTGCTTTACCCTCATCAATTTCCCTAGTTACCGCTTCAAAAAATTCAAGAAGGTTTGTCAAACATGACCTTCCAGGCACAATTCCATGTTGACTGTTCCTGATCAGACCCTGTTTATCCAGATGCTTATATATATTATCTCTAAGTATCCTTTCCATTAATTTGCCCACCACTGACGTGTATTCATAAATACGGAAGATAGCATATAAGTTACTGTGCAAGTGGTAATATACTGAAGACATATTCTATTTACGAGTCATTCGTGATTAAACATACAAATAATTCAGTTTTATATCTAGTTACAGGCTTTTGAATTTAATATCCCACTGCCGAAACTATAACAAAATCTTCTGTGCTTTGGAGTTTAAGGTTGTTCTCTGATTGGAACTGTTAAAACCGACTGGAAAACTTGTGAGTAAATTACTCGCGTGAATAATTACTTAAATTAAGCCAAAGACCAGCAAACAGTTTTAAATAGTATTTGCTTCTGTAAATAGGTGTTGTCAGATAATTTACATAATTCTATTTCTGCTAATGAAGTAAATTTGTTTTGGATGTGTCTTGTGTGAGCCTACTTTCACTGCCTTCTAAGGCAGCACACTCTCCGAGATAGAATGGTAGCTTACGAAATCCAAAGATAGTTTCCACTTCATTTCCTGGCCGCGTTTCGTTGAGAAATATCAAATCAAATAAAAGAATAAGGATGCAGGAAACAAAAATCAGCTTTAAATGTAATAATTAGCTGGGCTGAAAACAGATGTGTCTTAGTAGATAGCAGTAGAGTCACTCAGGTCTGTCTGACATAACACCTCCTGTAGATCCCTACCACGGTGGGCAGGTCACGGACCTGACGACATCTAACACTACCTACAGTCTCCTTCGTTCCTTAGATTTCCTGACTGCCTTCCTTTTTTGACAATGGAGCTATCTTTTTTAACGTTGGGCGGCACGGTGGCGCAGCAGTAAAGTTGCTGCCTTACAGCGCCAGAGGCCCCGGTTCAATCCCGCCTATGAGTGCTGTCTGTACCGAGTTTGCACGTTCACCCCATGACCTGCGTGGGTCTTCTCTGAGATCTTCTGTTTCCTCCCACACTCCAAAGACATACAGGTTTGTAGGTTTATTGGCTTGCTATAAGTGTAAATTGCCCCGTATGTGTGCGTGTGTGTGTGTGCGCGTGTGAGATAGTGTTAGCATGTGGGGAGCGCTGGTCTGTGCAGACTCAGTGGGCTGAAGTGCCTGTTTCCCGCTGTATCTCTAAACTAAACTATATTGTTATCATGTCCTTGTTGTATTTTCTAGCTATATTTTGAGTACAGCATTAGTACTTTCAAGTAATTTTCCAGTAAAGTGCCATCTACAGGACAATCATGACAACATCAATGAACATCAAACCTTGCAGTGGATGTATGATGCTTTACCTTGCACTAAATGTTATTTCCTTCACAAGTGTCTATACACTGTAAGTGGCTCGATTGTAATCATGTACGCTGACTGGTTAGCACGCAACAAAAGCTTTTCACTGTACCTCGGTACACGTGACAATAAATTAAACTGAACTTTACTGACCTTGATGAGTCAGGTTTCAAAACAACCCCATTACTTCAATTTGTTATGACAATTGCAGCATTGGACATGTAATCAGAGCAGGCAAAAGATGCCCCAAATTGGAACAATGTACCTTCATTCCATAGCATCAAATCCCACCCATGATCACAAGATTTACTCATCTAAAGGGACTAGATGGAGGCATTTGGGATCTCAGAAATGTATTTACTGTGATGAGCACAGGTTGTTATACCTTCTGTGAGGGATTGAAAAGGTAACACCTGACAGAAGTCAAGATTGCAAACGGACTTTTATGTTGTAGACACAGCGATGATGGTGCCCAGGCCAGAATTTGGGGCAATAAATACAAAATAAAAATAGAATATTGGGATTAATGAATAGACTAGCCTGGGATCAAACAGTGGATCGGTGACCAACTGCAAAAATGGAACCAGCCTACGTTCGCACTTTTTACCCCATTTTATCGGGACGCATCACAGCATGGTTTGGGAACAGCTCCATCCAAGACCACAAGAAATTGCAGAGAACTGTGGACGCAGCCCAGACAATCACACAAACAATCCTCCCTACTATTGACTCCATTTATACCTCACACTGTCTCGGCAAGGCCAGCAGCATAATCAAGGACATGTCGCACCCCGGTCTCTACGTCTTCTCGTGTCCCACATTGGGCAAAAGGTGTAGAAATGTGTAAACGCACACCACCAGATTCAGGGACAGTTTCTTCCCAGCTGTGATCAGGCAACTGAATCATCCTACCACAACTAGAGAGCAGCCCAGAGCTACTATCTACCTCATTGGTGACCTTCGCAATTTCTTTGATCAGACTTTACTGGCTTTATCTTGCACTAAACATTTATTCACGTCGGTCCCTTTGTCATGTATCTGACTCGAGTGTAATCGTGTATTGTCTTTCCACTTACTGGCTAGCACGCAATGAAAGCTTTTCACTGTACCTCGGTACACGTGACAATAAACTAGAATCAAGGGTCAACTCAAGCATTCTACAAGGGAGTATGTCTAAAGCTCTTCCTGAGATACATAATGTGCCAATGAGGATCCGGAGAAAACCATTGATCCGGCTCCAACATTCAATAACTGGCTGACCTGGCAAACTCAACTTCACATTCCTGTCTACGCTCAGTAAACCTGGATGATTCCATGATGCTCACTGCTTTAACAAAAACATTAAATAATGCCTGAAGAACCGCCCCCCCACCCTCTCTCCCACCAACACCCCGCAGAAAAAAAGAATCCTGCAAACGTAATCTCAAAGTCATACAAGAAGTCCACTTTTTTCTCTAGATATCATAAACAAAAGCAAGCTGCTAAAGCTGATCAATTTGATTCCTGCTTCACTCACTGTTGTTTAAGGGTCTGTCTTCAACACTAGTCAGTGCCAACAGTGGAGCTGTTCAATGCTGGGGCATTAACAAACTCCCGTTTCTTCCTCTCACTGCCGTTCAATGAATAAAACTACACATTGCCGTCCGGCTTTGAACAAGTGGCATGGGAAAAAAATATATATGCCTTTCCATTTATGGACAAACCAGGAAGTTTACCAAAATTAACGGAAGAAACTTGTCAGTGAGATAAATGACACTGCATAAAATAAGGAAGACTGCTCCAGTAATAGAAATGGAAACTTGCCTTAAATTGCCTCTCAAGGAAATAGATTATCTTTAATATATTAGTTTAGAGATAGTTATATGTGAATTATTATAACTTCATCTCCTTGCTCTTCCAAAGGAAGTCCAAAAACAGCCCTACCATGTACAGATTTGGTGTAAAATAAGCTTCAACGGCTATCAGTGACATGCACACCCTTTGTACAAATACTTCAAGCTAATATCAGCAAAGAACCACAACACACTAGCCATTTCTCATCTGTTACCATTGAGAAGCCATAGGAGCCTGACAACCATTAACCTCTGAGCTCAAGAACAGCTTCTTCCCATCCACCAACTGGCTCTTATACAATTATACAATTTATTTATTGTCATTTGAACCTCAAATAAAGTTCAAACAAAATTTGGTTTCTGCAGTCATACAACGAGAAAAGAACCAGTGAATCTCCTCCTCACTGTGATGGAAGGCAAAGTCTTGCCTCTCCCCTGTGTTCCATTCTTCTCCCGATGTTAAAGCCCCCGGCGGGCAATGGTAAGTCCTCCGACCGTTAAGGCTGCGCGGGGCGATGTAAGGCCCCACTCCGGGTCTTAATGTTGGAGCCCTCGGCAGGCGATGGCAAGTCCCGTGGCCGTTAAAGCCGCACGGGGCGATATAAGGACCCGCTCCAGGTCATTTTTAACCCCGCTATTCAGGCGGGAGAAGTTGCCATTGCAGGAGCTCCAAAAAGCGGTCTCCCACCAGGGACCCGCGAGCTCCCGATGTCACCGTCCACCGGGCCTGCGGCTGGAACCTCTGAGCTCCGGAGAAAGGTCGCAGCCGCTCGCCACCACGGCTCTCCACGCTCCGAAGCCAGCTAGCCCCATGATGGTAAGTCTGCACGCTCCGTGACTGGAGCCCCCAGGTCATTCCGGTCGGAGGCCGCTCTACAGTGCTAGGCCCCAACAACAATGGAGACCCGACAGGGAAAAGGTAGGGGGGCCCCCCCGTACAGGGAAGAGATCTAAAAGTTTCTTCCCGCCCCCCACATATAAACAGCTAAAAACCATATAAAAACCACAACAAACTATACATTCAACGGGACAAAAAAAAAAGATAGACGGACTTCAGGGGCCTCTGCAAACGTCGGTCGTGCCGCTTCTTGAAACACACTGTCCAACCCTACACACAATCCTACCTCAGCACGGAAGCACTATGCACTTTGTACAAGGCTTGCACTATTATTACATTACTAGTTACCTAGTATAACTGCTAATTTATTGCATTGTTTATTGTATATTCATTTGTTAAGCTGTTAAAGTCCTTGTGAAAAGCTACATGTCATTGTTCTGTTCGCAGAGCATACGACAATTCAACACTTTTGGCCTAAATGTGACCTTTATCAGTTCCAGATGAAGTGAAACATGGACGTCCCACTTACTACGAAAATGAGTGAATCTTTTGTATTGCAACAACATGAAAGGCACTATTGTTACGCTTGATCCCACAGTTTATACACACTTCAGCTCAAATAAAATGTCAGCGAACAAAACCATTTACTCTTTCTGCCGAAGATAGACGCAAAATACTGCAGTAACTCAGCAGGACAGGTAGCATCTCTGGAGAGAAGGAATGAGCGACGTTTCGCGCAGAGACCCTTCTTCAGACTCCAACATTTTGTGTCTGTCTTCGGTGTAAACCAGTATCTGCAGTTCCTTCCTGTACAACTCTTTCTGCCTCCAGAGATAACAGCAGACTCACAGAATATTTCCAGCAATTTTTGTTTAAGTTTGGGATAAAATTTCTACAGAAGAGTGCCAGATCCTAACTCAAAAGGGCAGTTATTGCAGATATCTTTAAGTGGACAAATATGAAATACCATTTGAATGGATTTTAAATTGGATGACAACTAATAGACACTTAAAACAACATAGGCTTGGTTAACTTTGGTTAACTAATGTGCAAGTTTGCTTATTTACCATCAAAATTAAAATCTTAAACATCAACATTTGACAAGATAGTCTCACACAGAAAAGGACCAAGAGTCAAGAGTGGTTTATTTTCATATGTCCCGAAATGGAACAATTAAATTCTTACTTGATTAACGATGCATTTTCTTCAAAATATTAATAATTTATCAGCATTTAAACTGGTGAAGGTTTCAGAGAGGATCTGTGTAACTGATTGCTTCAATTTATCATTTTGAATTCATTGAAATGTATAATGTTTCCGTCAATAGATATTAAAATAAGAAAATATGTTGGATTCAGGCACGTGCCGTCAGGGTAGGCAAGGTAGGCACAGCCTATCCTGACTAAGATTATGAAATGGCAATTATTAAATATAAATAGTAAAGGCATGGGAGAATTATGCCTATCTAACAGATCGATCTCTTAGGTAGGCATAATTTTCCGTGCCTTTCGTCTGCAGCGCTTGTAACACGGGAAGGTCTGTGCAGCCCACGGGCCGTCAGCGCTGCCTGAGCCGTCAGTTTCAAGGGGAGCTGAAGGCAGCAGAAATTCTGCCTTTGCAGCACTGCGCAGGCGCAGCAGTATACTGCGCATGCCCAGCGCGAGTTTCTTGGCGGGATTTTCGAATATGGATTGCCATTATTTTAATAGTTTCTCAAGAAACAAAGAGTGAAGAATGGACTTAATGTACCAATAACATGGTAAGTGCATTTCTTGGTGCTTAATTTTTATAAATACTGTATTTCCCGGGGTGGGGGGGGAGAGCTCCGTTCACAGTGTTTGGGGAGTCTGGCGTTGTGAAGGAGAGGTTCGGGGTCAGTAACCCACTTGCCACGCTCCGGTCTGAGTGCAGGTAGATGGGACTAGGTGAGAGTAAGTGTTCAGCACGGAGTAAAAGGGCCGAGATGGCCTGTTTCCGTGCTGTAATTGCTGTATGGTTTTATTGTGGCTGGGGAGTGAATTAGCTTGGATGGCTGCCGCAGGGCTCCGGGCACGGACAGCAGAACTGGCCCCCACTTCCGAGGAAGGAAGCAGCTCGGGTGACTGACTTTGAGCGGCCGCCGGGACCCTGCCACTTCAGCCACTTCAGCCCCTTCTGCTAGTCCCCGTCTCCTCTGGCTGTGCTCTCCGTCTGAACATCTCTCACCTGCCGCTCGCCGGCCACGGGACCAGCTCGTTCACGGGACCAGTTGAGGTTACTCAGCTGTGGGAATTTAAGGATTTGCAGGACGCAGTTGACATGAGGGAAGCCGGCGAGCGGCAGGTGAGAGATGTTCAGATGGACAGAACTGTCAGAGGTGAGCGGGCCGGCAGAAGGCGCTGAAGTGGCAGTCGGTTCTGTTGTCGGGTCCCGGCGGCCGCTCGCACCCGAGCTGCTTCTATCCTCGGAAGTGGCGGCCAGTTCTGCTGTCCGTGCCTGGAGCGCTGCGGCAGCGGTGAGTGAGTCTGACATGATCTCTGACCCTCCTCCTTTTCAACACTCCTGCCCTCCCCGCATCTTTAACCCCTGGCAGACTCTCCACACACTGTGAAAGGAACTCTCCCTCCAAATGGACCCTTGAATTAGTATTGTCATTCAATAAGATGACAACTGATTCAACGTCCCGGTGTGCTCCCGTTTTTCCCACCATCTCTCCACCTGCCTTCATCCTCCGTCCCCCACCTATTCAGTGATTAGAAAATGAAGGAGATTGAGAAGCCTTGATAAAATTGAATTATTTCTTTTTTTTAAATTTTTACGTAGAGAACAATCTGCGCATGCGCGGTTTAAGATTTTTTTTTAAAAAGCCAGCTGACTGCCTACCCTGAGTAATTACTCACGGCACGTGCCTGGTTGGATTCCCTCGTTTGGAACATGACACTATTGAAACAGCACTACATTAATGACTTTATAGTAGAATTAAAAAATTAGGGACAAACTCAAAATTGGAAATTAAAACAGCGTAAAAACAGAAAATACTGGAATTTCTCAGTTGATTGGGAATCGGGCAGATTTGGGGAAGTAAACAGAGTTCTGAGTTATAGTGAAAGGTCGTGGACCGAAAATGTTAACTCTGATATGTTCTTCTATCTCTACAGATGTCCAGACCTGCTGACACAAAATGCTGGAGTAACTCAGCGGGTGAGGTAGCATCTCTGGAGAGAAGGAAAGGGCGATGTTTCGGGTCGAGACCCTTCTTCAGACTGATGTCAGGGGAGGGGGCGGGACAGAGATAGAATGTAGTCGGAGACTTCAAACAAACTATGAACTACAACAGCCTATTGCACATTATCAGTGTATTTATCTGTGTGTATATATATATTCTATGGTATATGGTCACACTGATCTGATCTGTATTTATGCTTAAAATATTCTGTCGTGCTGCAACAAGCAAGGATTTCATTGTCCTATCTGGGACACACGATAATAAACTCTCTTGACTTGAATTGACAGTAAGACTAATGGGAGAACTGGGATGGGGAAGGGGATGGAGAGAGAAAGCAAGGGCTATCTGAAGTTAGAGAATTCCATGTTCATACCGCTGGGGTGTTAACTACTCAAGTGAAATATGAGGTGCTGTTCCTCCAATTTGCACTGGGCCTCACTCTGACAATGGAGGAGGCCCAGGGCAGAAAGGTCAGATTGGGAATGGAAGGGGGAGTTGAAGCGCTGAGCCACCGGGAGATCAGTAGTTTAAGACGGCTGTGCTGAGTTGTTTTGGTATTTATTGTATTTTGGTTTTATATTATCTATGAGTACAGCGAGTTATAGTAGTTACAGACTGTAATAGTGCTTCAAGTAATCATTTCTTTGTTCCATTGTCGGTACATATGACAATTTTACTTCGGAGTCACGTGAGTGACTACGTGAAGAACCCGCCTGGCGCTGGCAAACGGCATTACGTCGACGCTGACGGCAGAAGCAGGAGCTGCACAGACAGCTCCTCGACAGCGTTAGGTTCGGACCGGCAGGTAAGTGCAGTGAAAAAATATTAGGACGGGGAAAAACTCCGTGCCTGGTGGAAACCAGGGTTTTAAAGGTTTAAATAACAAAATAAAGTTTAAACTGAATTGAAATACTCTGTTTAAACAACGGAGTTTTGAATAGAACGTCCCGGGGAAAGAATACCCAGTGATCGGACGAGAGATTAATTACGGGGCCGGTTCCGATACTGGTACCGTTTAAAAATACGGTAGAAAGGTTTAAATGCTCCACAATTTTGGCAGGATATTTTAAAAGTCAGAAAGACTGTATTTTTAAAAAAGTTAATAAAATTCGCGATATGGAGAAAGTACTCCATAATATAAAAAGAGACTAGGGTCACAGTACCCAAACAGTTCCCCAAAAAAGACCCTGAGGGGCTTGAATGTACTAAAGACCAGGGTCACAGTACCCAAACAGTTCCCCAAAAAAAGACCCTGAGGGACTTGAATATACAAAATATGGCTATGTGCCAAATTGAGAAATAAAAACTCTGACCCTGGATAGGGTGGAGGAAGTCTCTTTGGATATAATTCCAAGTGGATCAGGGCTGCAAAAGACAGACCCTGCAAGTGGTGATGTGAATTATGAATGCACACCACAAATAAAATAAAAAATACAAGTGAGGCCAGGTGTGCCTGAGATAGCAAAAGATTTTGCTATATCTAAAGGAAGTGGTGAGGCTATGGAAAAACCTAGCTGCCTACATTAATTATATGGTATCTCACCAACTTCAAGAATACGATAAAACTTTATGTTTTATTTAAATATCAATGGTTAATCCATTTATAAATATCCATGTCTCAAATATATGAGATATAAGAAATACAATTTAAAAGTTTCAAAATGGTGCAAATATGTAATACTTTCAATATAAAATAAATTGCCATTAGTTGTGGAGCTTAATAGGAAGAAATATATATAATTTACCGAATCTGCATCATAGGGTTGCAGATTAATACAAATCAGGATATATTAAACTCCTGATTATTATAGAATACCTGCCTTATGATAAATCAAAGATATTAATTACAAAAGAACAGACCACTGATCTTTAAACTTTGGGAAGGAAAACTATGATCCAATAAAAATTTTGATTATGGATCAAAACAAAGACAAAGATCTTTTATCTTACGGTGAAAAAACTACGATCCAATGAAAAATTTGATGATGGATCAAAATAAAGGCAGAAGTGGTATTATCCAAACATAGCCTTATCTTAACCTATATAATTGGGGAAAAGAAGGCTTGATGTACGTTGAAGAGGTGCAAACATCTGGTTACAAAATAAGTCATGAAATCTCCAATTATGGGGATTACAGGTGTATTATGATGGTTAAAACTTAATATAACTAAGGAGGATTGGTTCACCTGTATAAGGGAAAAACTGATTTCAGGTTTGCACTCAAAAGTAAATTTTAAAAAGAAGGGGAACGTACATGTATATTATAAAATTACCTCAGTGTAAAGATTCATGGTATAAACCATACAATAATATCATTATTTACACTTTCACAGTGTAAGAAAATAGAAACATCTAGAACATGGAAAACTGTTGTGATTAACAAAGTGTTAATCAATATTACAGGTGCTTGAAATTAATTAAAGTGGGTCAAGCTCTGCAAGTTAAAACTTGTCCAAACAATCAATCAGTTCAAGTTGTTAAACTGAACACTGAAGGAACAATATACTGATAAAGATCAGCACTTGCACTAATGAGGTACATGGTATGGGTTATCTCGATTACATTTAAATTAGAAGAGATAAAGAGCAGCTGCAAATTAGTGCCTGCCATTACAAACCTGGTGGTAAGGTAGGACTTGACCCATTACATAAAGCATATGCTCAGGCATTAATAAAATATTTTTTAAATTACTATTCTGAATTCAGAAGTAATTTAAGCACCATAAGAGTGGGAAAATTGTTCCATGATACAAATATGTATTATTGTTGTTGACATACTTTGTTCCTCCATTAGGTTAGGGGAAAATATAAATAAAGTTCCAAAAGAAGGAATACAGAAGCTTATAGAATATGTATGCCTTATGAAGAGGCTTATGCAAAATATCAAATGATACGTTATCATTATTAGTAATGTAAAAAAGGTTCATAAGCTGCTTCAACTATAAAATTACAACTGAAGCAAGTGTTACAGATGATGTACAGCTTCTGTGAATGTTTGTGTAAAGATAAGAATATTATCTATTCTTATAACAATAATTGATATGTTTTTTGTTAAGCGGACTGCAGACAATTATACCAGGCAAACATAAATGGTTTGTCCTAAGAATTTTCCAAACATTCGTATTAATTGTTGAAGTATAAGGAGTTATGGATAAAAAAGATCGATTGTTTTATTATGGAACTGTCCATGTCGTATCAAGATGAACAATACCACGGCTGTGGCATATGTTAACTATGGTCAAATTTGGGAGGAAAATATATTGTCATTATTTTGCATACTTACGATTAATCTGGTTGTATACAGATTAAATCACTGATTTTAAATATTTCTTGTGGGTCACAAGATAAGTCAAACAACAATTATGGGATTATCTAAGTAAACAGATGTGGTATGTTTTAAAGTTTAGTCCACCTGTTTATCTCTAAGGAAGAGACAATGGTATCGGAAGATAACAAATTTGGGAAGAAAAACATATTGTCATTAATATGGATTACTTACTGATTGCATACAGATTAAATCACCGATCTTTCGAATATTCTTGTGGGTAATCTAAGAACAGTGAAGGTGGATGCTTTTCTCCCAATTACATGAGGAAAAGATTCTTTGTGTTCCTCATTTTTGTTTAATAGGGCAGTGTCTGATGAATATGTAGCAGGACACTGCCAGAGGCATTTTGGTGGCCCAATATGGGTCCTTTATGGTTCATTTATATTGTGTGATTTTGAACTGCTAGTGATGATTCATAATGGCAGTAATTTATTGAAGTCAAAAAAGGGGTCTCGACCTAGGTCGTTGCCTGTCTCCCTTTGTTTCTTTGGATGCTGCTGCACCCACTGGGATTTCCAGGTTGAGAAACCCTGCAGTAATTTATTGTTGTACAAAAACCTCCATAAGTGAAAATATGAATTTGACTATCTACAGGTTGACTAAACCATCTCAACAGCTGATGGTCAAAGAAATCTATGAATGTAAACCAATATTACGATATATCAATAAAATAATTATGTATAAAGAAGTGTTATACCTGCAATTTACGGAAATAAGTCTAAATAACTATATTTTGTTATAAGAAATTGGAGGTCTGTATATACAGTAAAGTTATTTTGTCATTTAGATATATGTGAATTCCTTGTGGATTGCATTTTCTAAGTATCTAATTGATAGAGCCAATTATAGGGCTCAGAGTGTTACCCGTTTATAAACGGACAATATATTAACCAAGAAGTTATCAGATGCATTCATAATATCCCAATATGGAAAGGGATATATATGTAAATGTTAATAAAATATATATATGTGTGTGTGTGTGTGTGTAATATATTATATATATATATATATATATATATATATATAGAATATAGATATATATAGATATATATATAGATATATATAGATATATATAGATATATAAATAGATATATAATAGATAGATAGATAATAGATATAGATAGATAGATAGATAGATAGATAGATAGATAGATAGATAGATAGATAGATAGATAGATAGATAGATAGATAGATAGATATAGATATATATATATATAGATATATATATAGATAGATATATATATATAGATAGATATATATATATAGATATATATATAGATATAGATATGTGTATATGTATATATAATCTGTCCAAAATTGTAAAAAATATAAAGGCAGGAGATAAAAAATCTTGAAATGCCTTAAGAAATGGACTTTAACTCTATCTATGATTCAAAAAACTTAAACATTGAAAATAATAATTCTGATAACTTTAGTATCAATATAAGAGTGCAAACATTGCAAATGTTACGTTATAATGGCATGTGGATACAAATTGCATTATCATATATGTTTATGAATCTACCAAACAAAGCACGCCAAGAAGACCTGAAAACAAAACCAAGGTAAACCTATAAGCACATCCTGCTGGCTTTAAGTTGTGTGTGTGTGTGTGTGAACATTGATGAAAATGTTGCAGTAGGTAAGAGTCTGTGGCAATGAGACTGCTTATTACACACAAAAACCACATTGGGTTCAGTAAAACTGATGGTTATAGAGGAATGTATTTCTAGATGGTTAATATTTGATACATTCAGTAGGAACTAGACACTGAAAGGTGGAAAATCACTCTGTTAATGAGGAAAATACATTCACAGGAATGGCACAGGATGAGCCACTCGAGCAAAGATGCAAGGCCGCAGGAGGCTGTAGATTACTGTTAAAATAAAGGAACCAGTCATGGTGTCAGATTTAGACACGCAATGTTCGGTTCGCTATAATTGTTGCTTTGTCATGCCATAAAAAATATATATCAATTGGTATTTGTGATAAATTTGCTTTTCAATAGAAAGAGCATTATTTTCATTTTTTATAATGTAAAAAATATTTATCACATAACTTGAGGCAATGTTTGGGGAAAATGTGTTATTCGCTCGTTATTGTGTTAATGAGCCGTACTGTCGTATGGAATAAATTCTACGACACGAAAAACACAGAAAGCTTTAAACTCTTCACGTAGTCACTCACGTGACTCCGAAGTAAAATAGTAAGATTAAACGAGAACTTACCAGTTCGAAGTTTGATCGTTATTTTATGAGGAGTTACGATGAGGGATTACGTGCCCTCCACTCCCCACCCTCATAAAATAAATGATCATCTGGTAGTTCTAAGTCTATTATGAGCCTTACTATGTTACTTCGGCTATTTTGTGTTCTGTGTTTTTCATGCCGCTGCTTTGAAGTATGCCGTTTGCCAGCGCCAGGCGGGTTCTTCACGTAATCCCTCATCGTAACTCCTCATAAAATAACGATCAAACTTCGAACTGGTAAGTTCTCGTTTAATCTTACTATTAAACACTCTTGACTCTTCCATTCCCTCAGACTCATGGTGGCACAGAGCTGCACCTTACTCTCTACACCCCCTCTTGATCCTCATTCTACCAACAACCACCTCCATCCCCATCCAACATGGCCCCCACCACAAGCCACCCCTTACACCCTCCACCCCGACCAAAATTCCACACCTCCACCCCTTCCCAACACAAACTACCCCCAAACTCCACACCACCCCTTACACTCTCCCGACCACCAGCCCACACCTTTATCCCACCCTGCCCACCGCTAATCCCCTTCTACCCCTACACATCACACCCCACCCACCCCTCACTGGCATGCAACCATCATCCCACCCTACATTCTCCATCCCCTCCCGACCACCATCCCTCATCCCCACCCCACCTGCAAACCACTCCATCCCACTACCCGAAATAGAAACATAGAAACATAAAAAATAGGTGCAGGAGTAGGCCATACGGCCGTTCGAGCCTGCACCGTCATTCAATATGATCATGGCTGATCATTCAACTCAGCATCCTGTACCTGCCTTCTCTCCATACCCCCTGATCCCTTTAGCCACAAGGGCCACATCTAACTCCCTCTTAAATATAGCCAATGAACTGGCCTCAACTACCTTCTGTGGCAGAGAATTCCACAGATTCACCACTCTCTGTGTGAAACATATTTTTCTCATCTCGGTCCTAAAAGACTTCCCCCATATCCTTAAACAGTGACCCCTTGTTCTGGACTTCCCCAACATCGGGAACAATCTTCCTGCATCTAGCCTGTCCAACCCCTTAAGAATTTTGTACGTTTCTATAAGATCCCCCCTCAATCTTCGAAATTCTAGCGAGTACAAGCCGAGTCTATCCAGTCTAATCACTCAGCCCAAAACTCCATCCGGCCCCTACCCCACCCAACCCTCACTCACTCGCACCCCCAAACTCAATCCTACCCCCTACAATTTCCACCCCATCCCTCATCCCAGAGCCCTACCTCCCTCCCCCTACACTGTACCGCCCCCTACACGTTATCCTCATCCACCCAATCACTCCCACCAACATTTGCATCCCGCCCCATCACCCTCCGCCCCCCTGCATCCCACCCGGCCCACCCTTCATCCCCACTCACCCACGCATTCATCCCACACACAACACTATCCAAATTGACTTGACCACCACCCTCCCCCTATCCCATTCCCCCCCTCACCCCCAATTCCCTCTCCCCCTCCTACTCTCCATCCCCTCCTGCACATTCCTCACACCCCTTCTACCCCAACATATCCCACCCTACCCTCATACCCACCTCTTCACCACCCCTAACTATCCCACCCCTCCCCTCACACCACCCCTCCCCCAGCCACCCCCTCACCCGCACCCCTCCCCACCCCTACCCTCACACCCACCCCTCCCCCACCCCCTACCCTCACCCCCATCCCTCCCCACCCTCACCCCCATCCCTCCCCCACCCCCTACCCTCACACCCACCTCTAACTATCCCACCCCTACCCTCACACCCACCCCTCCCCCACCCCCTACCCTCACCCCCATCCCTCCCCCACCCCCCCTCCCCCACCCTCACACCCTCCCCCAACCCACACCCTCACACCCACCCACCCCCTACCCTCACACCCACCCCCTACCCTCACACCCACCCCCTACCCTCACCCCCATCCCTCCCCCCCCCCCCCCCTACCCTCACCCCCATCCCTCCCCCACCCTCACACCCTCCCCCACCCCCTACCCCACCCCTACCCTCACACCCACCCCCTACCCTCACTCCCATCCCTCCCCCCACCCCCTACCCTCACACCCCATCCCTCCCCCACCCCCACACCCTCCCCCACCATCACACCCCACCCCCCCCACCCCCTACCCCACCCCCACCCTCACACCCATCCCTCCCCCACCCCCCTACCCTCACACCCACCCCTCCCCACCCCTAACTATCCCCCACCCCTCCCCCACCCCTACCCTCACCCCCACCCCTCCCCCCAGCCACCCCTCTACCCCTACTACACATCCCACCCCCATCCCCAACTCCCCCCTGTCTCTGTCCCCTCACCTTCCTTGGCCTTCTTCTTCCTCGCCAACGTGCCGCCCAGCTTCCCCAGGAACGACTCGTCCTTCCTCATCCTGCTGGTGTGCTGGCCGCTGGGTGATCTCACCGGCGTGGTGGCCATGGTGGCTCCCGCTGGCGCTCGCCGCCCGCCCTCTCCTCACCCCGCCCCGGGACCCGCGCCCCGCAGCGCCCCCACAGGACAGGATGTGGTCAACCACCCTCGCCCCGCAGCGCAGCGTCCCCACAGGACAGGATGTGGTCAACCACCCTCGCCCCGCAGCGCCACCCACAGGACAGGATGTGGTCAACCACCCTCGCCCCGCAGCGCCCCCACAGGACAGGATGTGGTCAACCGCCCTCCTCCGGCAGCGCCCCCACAGGACAGGATGTGGTCAACCGCCCTCCTCCGGCAGCGCCCCCACAGGACAGGATGTGGTCAACCACCCTACTCCAGTAGCGCCCCCACAGGACAGAATGTGGTCAACCACCCTACTCCGGTAGCGCCCCCACAGGACAGGATGTGGTCAACCACCCTACTCCGGTAGCGCCCCCACAGGACAGGATGTGGTCAACCACCCTACTCCAGTAGCGCCCCCACAGGACAGAATGTGGTCAACCACCCTCTCCCCGCAGCGCCACCCACAGGACAGGATGTGGTCAACCACCCTCGCCCCGCAGCGCCCCCACAGGACAGGATGTGGTCAACCACCTTCGCCCCGCAGCGCCCCCACAGGACAGGATGTGGTCAACCGCCCTCCTCCGGCAGCGCCCCCACAGGACAGGATGTGGTCAACCACCCTCTCCCCGCAGCGCCACCCACAGGACAGGAGGTGGTCATCCACCCTCCGCCGCACTCCACCTGCAGCGCCCCCCGCAGGACGGCTCCCTGGTGGGAAACTTCTTCCACTCAAGAGTGGGTAATATGGAAGGTGTTAGTGCTACAATTTTAATGGAGTGACTGAGGGTATGAGAAAGGGGAGGGAAGGAGAGGGGAAAGATCCTGGGGAGGTGAGGAGGGGGATAGGGAGGGAGAGTGGGGGAGGTGAGGAGGGAGAGTGGGGAATATGAGGGCAGTGGGGGAGGTCAGGAGGAATAGGGGAAGGTGAGGAGTGGGGGATTGGAGGGGGGTAGGGAGGGGAGGAGTTATGGAGAGAGGGAGTGACCGAGGGTAGGGGATAGGCGAGGGAGTGTTGGGGGATGAGGGGAAATGAGCCACGTCTGCGCAATTGGGGGCTATGTGTGAGTGGTGGAATATTGCATTGCGGGAACGGGTTGCGTTGGGGGAACAGGTGAGTGGCAGAATATTATGTTGGGGGAGCAGACCCAACGGGTCTGCACTTAGTCTAGTAACCTTTAAAAACAGGCTATTGAAGTGGATGGTAGGGCGGGTGGTGGGATGAAATGTTTAATCATAAAAAATGTTGATCGAATGTGAAACTCCCGCCTGCAGAAAACCTCAGATGGTTTAAATCCAAGATGAATAGATTTTTGCAAGGCAAGGACGTAAAAGTTTGCAAATTCTGGGCAAGTACACGGAATTAAGATGCACATCAGCAAGGATCTCAGTAAATTAAGAAGTAGCTTGAGAGGCTGGCAGGGTAAGACACCATTTATTTTGTTCCAAGCTTTTTGTTCAGCACATGCAGCAACAAAACAGGCCCTTCAGCCCACCCATTCCACTTCAACCATCGTTCACCCTGTGCACCAGTTCTATTCTACACAACGGCGATTTACAAAAGTCGATTAACCTACAAACCTGCACGTCTTTGGAGAGTGGTAGGAAACCGGAGCACCCGGAGAAAACCTGTGCAGCCACAGGGAGAACATACAAACTCTGTACAGACAGCACCCGTGGTCAGGATGGAACGTAAGGCAGCAACTCGACCGCTCCGCTGTGCCACTGTGCCATCCAGCTTTTTAGCTTTTGAAAGTATGTAGTGCAAAAATATAGAGCCAGTATCGAGTTAGAAATAGCTTTATTATAATTTGAATTAAGTACTGGTTAGCCTTACAGGCGTGCAGTGCAGCTTCCCAATGGAATCACAGAAACCTTATTCCTGCCCCAAACTGGACACCATCGCATATTCTGCACAAGGTAGAGAGAAACAAAAAGATTATTACATTTAAAAATTCATCCTGATTATGCCCATGGCCAATGTGAAGTTGTCATTTTTCAGATACTGATGAAGCCAGCAGATTTATTTTCCTTTTTTAATTTCATACATCAGCACACATGCTTTTTTTCTGCATCTCAAATCAGATGGAAATCAGCACCACAGATTGTCCAAGATATAAGCGATCATTCCAAATGCCATTATGATAATGAGGAATGTCCCGACCCGGATCATCATCTTTTCCTTTTTCTCCAGAGAAGCTGCCTGAGCTACTCAGTTACTCCAGCACTTTGTGGCTATCTTTGCCATTAATGTCATTGCACAGATACAAGTATGGGTACAACGAAATGCAGTTTAGCGTCAATTCGTAGTAATAGCAATATATAAATAGATACAGAAGCAGACAATTTGGACGGAAAGACTGGAGAAATCTATCGGCGGAACTCCGAGTTCAGCAGTGTGATGGTGTTGTTATAGAAGCTGTTCCTCATCCTACTAGTGCGGGACCCGAGGCTCCTGTACCGCCTCCCTGATGGTAGGAGGGCAAACAGTCCATGGTTAGGGTGGGAGGGGTCTTTGATGATCTTCCCAGCCCGTCTCAGACACCATTTTCGGTGGAGGGCATTCATGGCAGGGAGCGGGGCACCGATGATGTACTGGGCGGTTTTCACCACCCGTTGTAGTGCCTTCCTATCTGCTACGGTGCAAAATGATGACCTTTCTCAAAGTCTTCAATTTCCACGAGGTGCAGATGCATCAAATCATACAGAACACATTTGTAAAGACAATTTCCAGAATAATTGGATCATTTTGGCATCTTTCTCCTGATGCACAGTCGTGCTAAAATAAACTCTAACTTAATGGGGATAACCACCTCATCAAATTCTTCCATTTACCAAATCTGTATACCATCTTTTCTGAATTTCTCTTCTAAAAACAAACCATTTATCAAGAATGAACACAAAATGCTGGAGTAACTTAGTTGGTCAGGCAGCATCCATGGAGAACATGGCTAGGCGACGGTTCGGGTCTTATCTGCAGCCTTGAATCAACCCACCCCACCCTAAATTAAAGTTATTATTATCCCAGAGCATTGCTAATTACAAAACAAGACATAAAGTGCTGGAGCAACTCAGCGAGTCAGGCAGCATCTCTGGAGAATATAGAAAGGCAATGTTCTGGCTCGGGACCCTTCTTTGAGCTCTGGAGAAGGGTCCCGACATGAAACGTCACCTATCCATGTCCCCCAGAGATGCTGCCTTAGCCGCTGAATTGCTTCAGCACTTTGTGCTTTAATTCATATGCCAATACCCTGTGTGATCAATCCTTTTTTCCCCCATATGGACCTACATGTGTGCAACTAATCAACTGCACACAGCTTCAGCAACTACACGCAGAGAGCTTAAATAGAGAGCTTACCAATGAGAAACTAGTTTTTTTATTAAACAAAACATTTGACCAGCAGGACTGATGATGTGCAAGCAGTACTTGCCTATCGCCACTCTGCACTCCCATGGGAATACAATAGTTGAGCTCCAGTCTAGCGATGTTGCCCAGTCTTAGAACAATGCCTGCTCCATACGACCACCGAATAGATTCTACCAGCCTCTGCAGATGTGCATTGGGACCATCACCTGTATACAACGTCCAAAGAAACAAAAAAAAGTGGCTTCAAAGACTATTTTTTCAAAACAATGCAAGGAGTCAGTATTGTGCAAAGTAATTCCGATGTATGGACTATTCCATTCCATGTCCTTGGAACCCATTGAAATCCCAACAGTAACTTTTATTTTGGGGTATTGCAGAAAAATGAAAAAATCCTGATCACAAGTAATGTGCCTCAAAGTGATACAGTTAAGGCCCAAATCCTGAAGTCATACATTAGAATAAAACATATGGTTTATTATAAATAAATATTAATAAATAAACAGAATCATAAAGCACCAAAACAGATCCTTCCGCCCAACCTGCCAAATGCCAACCAATATGCCCCATCTACACTAGACCACCTGCTTGCATTTGGCCCATATCCCTTTAAACCTTTCCTATCCAAACGTATTTCAAATGTTGTTAGAGTACATGCCTCAACCACCTCCTCTGGCAGCTCGTTCCATATATCCACCAGTCTCTTGTGTGAAAAGGCTGCCCTTCCATTTCCTATTAAATGTTTCCCCAATCTCCATAAACCCATGTCTTCTGGTTCTTGATTCCCCTACTCTGGACACAAGTGTCTGTGCATTCACCCTATCTATTCGTCTCATGAACTTCAGAGATGCCAACCCTAAATTTAGTTCACAGTAACATTCAACCCATTTGTCCGTAACAAATGGGGTTAAATGCATTTCTCTCCGTAACATACTCACTTGGGGTTGTTGCCGGCGGCTATGCGCCTGCGCACTGGTGCAGATCAGCGGGCTGCCGGCGGGCGGGTGCGGCACATGCGCACTTGGCAAGTTGTCGGCGGGTCTGCGCCTGCGCACTGGGTGGGGGTGGGGGGGAGGCCCGGTGATGGGGCTGCCGCGAGCGGGCCGGCGCCGCTGATCGCGCGGGCCGTGGCGCCAGGCCCGGCAACCCTCCCCCACTGCGCACGCGCGGCCACTGGGGCCCGGCAACCCTCCCCAACTGCGCAGGCGCGGACACTAGGGCCCGGCAAAGTGCCGCTGATCGCGCGGGCCGGCGCCGCCCGGGCTCTGGGCCGGGCGTGGCTGCGAGCTGCCGGGCTGGCAAACCGGGGACACATGGCGCCGGCGTTCACCACGGGAGGAACACCGGCGCGGCGGTGTTCCGTAACAGCATGTTTGGCTGCCGGAACACCGTAAAAAGGTTATTTCGCCGGGACAAAATACGGCAAATCCGGGACTCTTGGCATCTCTGGAACTTATACATCTTTGTAAGGTCACACCTCATCCTACTGCACTCCAAGGAATAAAACCCAAGCCTGCCTAAACTCTCCCTGTAGCTCAGGCCCTCAGATCCTGACAACATCCTCTTAAATCTTCTCTACACTCTTTCCAGCTGCAATCTGCAATCTTCCCCAAGAAAACAGAAATCTACATTCCAATATACATATATATATATTTTACTGATCCTATATTTGTGATACTAGGGTAATTCCTTCCTCAGAAACAAATACAACTGTACATTTCTCTTGTCACTTTACATCACTTGCATACAAGGGAGAGGGTTATCCAACTGCTCGGCAGTTCGACCTAATCAGGTTGTGTAAATCAACTTAACAAGAGCAGGGACCTGTGGAGCAGATTTGTCTGACATACCATAGTTGAGGTTACAAAGATTGCCAGCATTCAAAAAGAAGTGCGTTCTAAAGAGGTCTCCAAATCCTCCATGGCCCGGACGGAATGGAAGAGGGGTGTACAGGTGCACGCCTCCAGCCCAGTATGTTTCACCTCCAAGGTAGTCTCCTAGAGAGAGGGAGGGCAGGACAAATCAGAAAAAAATAAACTAATTACATCATCTATAATACTATACAATTAAATTATCAACTCCAGATCTTCCCATTAATGTCTACATAAATCTGTAATATACAAGGATTGTTTTTATTTTAAAACACAAACATAAAGTATTATTTTAATAACAAATTATAATTATTATTTATTCAATAAAAGTTTGCACTTGTGATTTAGAAGATAGATGGGCAAAAATAACTTTGCAATTATTTCCCTGCAAATATTCCATTGCAGTCAGAACACACTGCGTTATTACTACTAATTATTTCAAGGGCACTCTTAACATCTGACATTTACACATCACAACGTTTCCTCCAGTGTCCAACGGCTTAATGCTTTTCCCGCGCCATTTAAAAATCTTTCTTTGCTTCAGAGAAGTTTGTTTAGCTGATTTTGCAATGACTCAAGGACAGTGACACTGTTGTTCATGGTCACCTTTGCTTTAAATAATTGGGAAAGAAAAATCAGAATTGAAAAATTCAACGTAACTTGCTAAGTGATCACACAGTGGGTTTGTCATAGGGTTAGGGTATGTGATATGGTAGGAATATAGTTGAAAAGATTAGCCCACTGAATAAAGTAACACAGAAGCCATCAGTACAGAATCGCCTTTCCAATTAGAGAAAGTAGAAAGTTGCACTTTATTAGATATGGAAAGGAAACAAAACTGTAAGATTGTCAAAGAAAAATTCCAAGTCGATAAGAAAACCTGCTGACCATACAATTTAATGAGGGGGAGATGATGGATTTTATGGGAAAATCAAAAACATCAATAAACCTTAGAATTTAAGAGCAAAACAAAGGGCTGGAGGAACTCAGTGGGTCAGGCAGCATCTGTGGAGGGAATGGACAGGCGATGTTTCAAGTCAGGATTCCTCGTCAGACTGATTGTGCTGCTCTTGGAAGTAATAAAGTAATTGTTCCATTGTCAGTATAAAAAATAAACACTTGATTCTTGACCCTTGACGTGCAGCTTACCCTAGCTTAAATAAATGAATGATTTCAGTTGAAGGGATACATATAAAGGACTGAAGCTGCAAAATTTCCAAGACTATTTGTTCAATCGCATCTCCTCCTCCACCAACCCACCACCAGAATAAAATCCGAAGCATGATTTTATTATTAAGCTGCAGAGAAATATAGGCAACAGAGCCAGTAAATGATGTTGGGATAGACACAAAATGCTAGAGTAACTCAGCGATATTTGCAAAGACTCTTGCACCAAACGTGTTTGCATGCACAGGCAAATGTAAAATTGCTACACATAAAACCTTACACATAGCTTAGAAGACACAGAGACACTGGAACAACTCAGCATGTCGGGCAGCATCTCAGGAGAGCATGGAATGATGTTTCGGGTCTTCTGTCTGACATAAGGTCCCGACCCGAAACATCGCCTCTCCATGTTCTCCTGAGATGCTGCCTGACCTGCTGAGCTACTCCAGAGTCTTCTTTTGTAAGCCAGCATCTGCAAAGGCTTGCTTCCACCTTACACGTACCTTCACTCTGTGGTCCAATACTGTACATGCTGAAACCACGAACAGTTGTTGGTCCTCCAAGGTAAAACCTGGACACATAAAGTGACACGATGAAGCCAGTAGATCAACCACCTTACCACAATCTTGCCTTTTTACTGTGCATGTGTCACTCACCTATCGGCAATAGAGGACGGCTTGTTTCCAATTGGTACTAGAAGGCCACCCCACAAAGAAGCTGAGAGAACCTACTCAGTAAACACAAATACAAAGCTACTTCACTGTACAATGTGCCTACACTGTTACATGTACATTATTAACAAAAACAGCAGCAAAATAATGATGTTCTCCTTCACATTCAAATTTGTCATGGAGCGTGGAATCAGGCCCTTCTGGCAAACACCCGTGCCGACCAACATACCCATCTACACTAGTCCCAGCTGCCTGCGTTTAGCCCATATCCTATTAAACCTATCCTATCCATGTACCTGACCAAATGGTTTTCTTAAAATTGAACTTTTAATATGAACTTTTCATATTTTTCAACAATAGCTCACATCGGAAAATATGTTTTTAAAATTACTGTTATAGCTTTGAATTATGTTTAAGCCTAGCTGAAGTTATTCTAACCATCAGTGAACAAATGTAAGTACATAAGGATTAAATTCATAAATGATTGTACAGTATTAGACATGCATTTATTGTATATCTGTTGTTAATCAAGATGTTCAGGAATTAAAAGCAAAAAAAAGTTGTTTTTAAGTTACAAATCTGTAATTAATGACTTCTAACAGCAAGTGCAGCAACATGAACATAAGATGTAAAGAAATTACTATTGAAGCTTCTTACATTTAAATGACTTTCTTTAGGGAATGTTTATTTCCATCTCCTCACACTCCCCACCTACCTTTCAGTAAAACCTGCAATCAACAAAGCTATTCCCAACACAAAATACTACATCTTCCCAAATTAACTGTAGACTGCAAAGTACAGATGTTTTCCACCTCCAGTCCACAACAATCCTGATCTAAGTTTAACAATGCTGAGCAAATGGGTTCTTTGTTAAATGTAATGCACAAATGACTGAAGTGAATCCTCACACAATCCCAGAGAAGGCTCCTGTTGAACTGCAGCTCAAGGTCCTCCTTCAGAAATCTCACATCACCTCCCGTGTAACCCGCCAGTTCCTATTCAAAATAAGCAAACGGTGAGTCATGCCAAAAACAAATTTTAACCAGGCACAATTAATATGGGTTGCAATTCAAATACTGGACAGAGACATTGCTAATATCTTTAAAGAGATTTTTTAATTCACGCTTTGAGTCATAGTCATACAGCACGGAAACAGGCCGTTCAGTCCAACTTGCCCATTCTGACCAAGGTCTGGCCATTTGCCCCAGTATCTCCTTAAACGGATCAGAATCAAGTTTCACTTGTTAATACGCGTGCAGACTTTAATACAGTTTACTTTAGAGAAACAGCGTGGAAATAGGCCCTTCGACCCACCAAGCCAGCAATCCCTGCACATTAACAGTACCCTACACACACTAGGGACAATTTACACTGACACCAAGCCAATTAACTTACGAACCTGCACGTCTATGGAGTACAGGAGGAAACCGAAGATCCCGGAGAAAACCCACACGGTAAAGGGGAGAAAACGTGCAAACTCCGTACAGATAGCACCCGCAGTTGGGATCAAACCCAGGTTTCCGGCACTGCAAGCAATGTAAGGCAGCAACTCTACCGCTAAGCCACCGTGCCGCCCTTGTGCGATTTTCCACTTAGGAATAATAAATTGCCAAATGATTGGAAGTTGTTGTTAAAGCTGTTAATAATCAAACAGCACAGGCTGACGTTTAATGGACAATCTAATTACACTACACAGTTTTTAAAAAAAAAGTCACATTTTCCAAATGACCTGTCTCAAATTAACCAAAGCTATAACAAATAATTATTTCAATAGTGTGCAATCATTCTCAAATTTACTTATGCTTTACCTGGTTTATCTTAAGTAAAGCTCCACGTTTGGGAATGATTGCAGAGTTCCGGGTGTCAATGGACATAGAGTGCTGCGAAGACATAACACAAATATGTAATATGGCATTAATATCCAGAACGTTTGTGTCACCACGAACACGAGTGTAAACGTCATTTTGTACAGAGACCACATAACACAAATAGGTTACAATATATAAGAAATATAAGTTCATACGTTGTAGGAGCAGAATTAGGCCATTCGGCCCATCAAGTCTACTCCGCCATTTAATTATGACTGCTCTACCTTTTCCTCTAAACCCCATTCTCCTGCCTCCCCCCCCCCCCCCCCCCCCCCCCCCCCATAACCTCTGACACCTGCACTAATCTAGAATCTATCAATCTCCACTGTAAAAATATCCATTAACGGCCTCCAGGGCCTTCTGTGGCAATGAATTGCAGATTCACTACCCTCTGATTAAAGAACATTATAGTAATTATATAACATTAATAACCAGATGTTTATGTACCCATGAACCAAGAACTATATTCCTCAAAGCCAAATCAGTCAGGACTGCATATGATGGCCGTGTACTTCAACGCCACGCCAGTCAATGTTTGAACACAGATGCAGTCAGCAGAGAGTTACTACAGAAGTAACTCAGTATGCCGTGATTTGAAATGCTTTAATGACACAAGATGTTTTCTGAAAAACCACCTGATTTTTTTTTAACAATTAAAGACACATTGATTTGATCAGTTTTAATGTACAGTGACTACGTGAGCCAATTCTAAAAAGACTGCAATAAACATGACAGTGTTTCAATTGAAAAATCTTCTGAATACATCAGCAGAAATATATTTAAAATTTCTCAGCAGAAACCAAATTCTGAATAACGCCTGTTCGATTTCTGATTGCGATACAGGTTTTAAGATAACAAGCTCAACTGTTTACATTAGAAAATGAGAAACCATTTAGCAGGAAATTAAAATTTAAAACATATATATTTTTCAATGAAGCCGGTTAATTCATGTAACTGTATCTGGCCGCTAAAAATAAAAACGTAAGAAGTAATTAAAGATTTACCGAAATCGATGATTTGAGAGAATGACCGCTTTCTTCCCGAACACAAAACGATGCTGTGCGAGACAGGGAGCCCAGCTCCCTCCATACTCCTTCCCATTTCAGAGTATGATGAGTCTTCCACAGAGGAAACTATGAGGAAATGATCATTATTTAGATAAATAAATCAGAAGTACCACATTAGTAGAGCAGAACAATTATCCTGCATTGCACTGGTTTTCAAAATCTTCTCAAGTGTGCCAACGATATATTTTGCCAAAGACAGTCCGGGGGTCTCCAATGAGGTAGACAGTACTGAGCTACTACCTATCTCATTGGAGACCCTCTTTGATCAGACTTACTGGCTTTATCTTGCACTAAATGTTATTCACGATATTCCCGTTATCACGTATCTGCACACTGTGGATAGCTTGATTGTAATCATGTATTGTCTTTCGGTTGACTGGTTAGCATGCAGCAAACGCTTTACACTGTACCTCGGTACACATGACAATAAACATTGTTTGGCCACACTGCAGTAAAGGATGTCTCTTCATGGAAGATTTCATCACAAACCAAAAGTGTGCCACATTTAAGACACGTATTATTAATATTTTAACCCAGGACACCCATATTTCTGATGGTTCAATCAAACTGTTACTTTCTCAAGTATCACTTGAAACTTATTGGACTATTGCATATACTGTAATAGTAAACATATTTCTTTGCCAATACACAGTGTTGTCTCTCTATGTCGAGTAACTTTGCTGACATTAGCAATTAAAATGGATTAACAAAATAGCGTCTCATCCTTACATTGTATTCTGTTGAGATTCCTCTATCAGTCTCACGAAGTGAACTCCAGGGAAACTGCCCCGTCACCTTATATAAGTTAACAGAATAGCTGAAGAAGAAGTATATGTTTTAATTGATGATCTGCTTCTCATTTACTATTATTTGATGTATTATTTGCTCACTTATTTTTAAGTAGCTACAATTAAATTTAAACTTGTCCTTGTAAATCCATGGACATAAATGCAAAGGTAAGTTTGCAGCTAAACATTACCACGATAGTTTTATTTTAAGCTCAATTATATAAAAATGAAACATTACTTTCTTCTTTGGGCTCCAAATTCTTAATTTTTTTACCACTGCCGCCAACACAAATCAAACACCCGCAAAAGCAAAAAGATCATAATTTTCTGTTTTTTTTATAAACAAGCACAAAAAGAATGTATAACAGCATTACTTCCTGTCAAAGTTGCCTGGCTCTGGTTTAAAGTACGATATGCCATAGGAAGTCTCCTTTGTTCCATACGAAAACTGGAAAGTTATCTTTTCTGCCCGGCCGAACAGATTGGGTAGCTTCAAACCCAAAACCTATAAAGAAAAATATTACTTTAATAAATCTATTGGGAACAATTGTAATTGCCTTTGCTGCAGTTAATACTTTATCATGGAGATCACCTTACCATGCTTCCTTCATTGTTCCCAACCATGGTGTTGTAACTCCCAGTTAAGCGCCTCATTTCCTTCACCTCAAAGATCACATCCAATCCATCTGCCAACGCCTCCTCACCTTTAGAACCAACAAAACCCATCAAAAAAAGAACAAGAAGGGGTGGAGTATTCTCTTGCATAGTCCCCTGATATACATACCGAGAGAGGTTTCGTTTAGAGATACAGTGCGGAAACAGGCTCTTCGGTCCACCGAGTCCGCACCGACCAGCGATCCCCACACATCAACACTATCCTACAGTATGAATAATTTTTACATACATAACAAGCTAATTAACCTACAAATCTGTATGTCTTTCAAGTATGGGAGGAAATCAAAGTTCTCGGAGAAATCCCATGGGGGTCACGGGGAGACTCCGTACAAACAAGCACCCGTAGCCTGGATCGAACCTGGGTCACTGGTGCTGTACGCGCTGTAAAGCAGCAACTCTACCGCTGCGCCACAGTGCTGCCCTCATAAGTCATTTTCTGAATGCAAGAGTTTTAAGGGCTATTATTTAGTATTACATGTATTACATGTAAACATCAAGGTGATAGAAAAGATATATGTAAATAAATGGTACGGTTGGTGAAGGATTGATTATGTGTTTGCTTGATAAGGATTGGGCAATAGTAATTGGGTACTATTACTTTAAAAGTAATTCATCAACTACAAACATTTTGTGACAATCACATTGAAAGAGCACACAGGGGAGTCGGTCACACACATTACTTGGCTTCCAGTTGACTATCTGAAATGTTGTCAATAATATATAACAAAATGTAAAGTAACAAAGGCTAGCCACTTCACTTTTGTAAATGGTTAAAGTTAACACTTTTTAAAAAATTTACATTGGGCAAGTGTGAAGATACTTTTAAAATCAGGACGCAATTTACACACAGATCAACCTTTCCCATCAGTATTAATCCCAGCCTGAAGAAAGGTCCTGACTCGAAACATTATCTATCCATGTGCTCCAGAGATGCTGCCTGAGTTACTCCAGCACTGTGTGTTTTGCTCAATATTCTAGCACCAGCAGTTCCTTGTGTCTCCTGTATTAATCCTTATCCTCACTTTAATGAGTTAGTCTGCATCATTTCCCACGACCCAACCAAGAAAGTGAATGAGTGATCTGTTGCCAGACCTCTCTGCTTAGATAGATGGATACTTTATTGTCACATGTACCATAAAGATACAGTGAAATACTTTGTTTTTACATACACCGTATGCAAAAAAGTCACCACAAGGCATAGACAAAGTTACAAAGTACCGTTAAATATTGTTGGTCCCTTCTTCATCCGCCCCCCACCACCACCACAGGTCCTTCTTGTTCTCGGCTGTTACACATACAATGACGGCATTGGACATTCAGCATCTTCAATTTTCCCCTCCATTCAAAACCCCTTGCTGCTTCCCAATCAACATGAACAACAAGAGGTATAGGGAGGAACTGCAGATGCTGGCTTACACTGAAGATAGACAAAAAGCTGGAGTAACTCAGCAGGTCAGGCAGCATTTCTGGAGAAAAGGAATAGGTGGTGTTTCGTGTCGAGGCCCCTATTCAGAACAGTTGAGCCTGCTCTGTATGGGGGAAAAAAACTGCCTTATTACCCCATGTTAGAATACACCAGGGAAGCACGTTGCTCACTGATAAAATTTCTGTGCTCACAATCTATTACACTTGACACTATTAGGAATGGTGTTTGGTTGTGCTGACAGCCAAGTCCCCAGAGAGCCACAACAGATCAACACTGGGCCACAGAAGGCAAAAACAAGAACATTTTCAGTTACCCTGGGCAGTGTCAATGAGGACTTCGACGTTTCTGAAAATTCCCAGCCGAAGCAACCGCTCACGAGCTTCATGAGATTTCTTCATAACCTTTTTGTTTTTGAGGAGAAAAAATGGTCCACTGTTATTTTGTCAAAATACACCGGCGAAGAAAATCTGAACTTTTGTGAAACAACTCCTGCACATCACCTACTAGACAGAATCGTAATATCTTTAATTTGTTTTGCAATCGCTGAATTGCTTGAATTTGAGGGGACAACAGAGTGAGTATTGTAGATGGTGGAGAAGAAAGGATCGGTTGTATTGAGAGTTATATACAAAGAATTATTTTGGCCCAGATGAGACTGTTAACTACTTGTCTGTGTGAAAAATCAAAATGATAATGTTATTTTGGCAGGTCAATTGATGAGCTAAAATAGGGGAAGATTGACAGTTAAAACAGTAAGGTGTTGCAAAGATAGACACAAAAAACTGGAGTAACTTAAGGATAAGGGGGAAATCCTTTAAGACCGAGATGAGAAAGACTTTTTTCACACAGAGAGTGGTGAGTCTCTGGAACTCTCTGCCACAGAGGGTAGTTGAGGCCAGTTCATTGGCTATATTTAAGAGTGAGTTGGATGTGGCCCTTGTGGCTAAGGGGATCAGAGGGTATGGAGAGAAGGCAGGTACGGGATACTGAGTTGGATGATCAGCCATGATCATATTGAATGGCGGTGCAGGCTCGAAGGGCTGAATGGCCTACTCCTGCACCTAATTTCTATGTTTCTATGTTTCTATGTAACACAGCAGCACTGGAGAGAAGGAATGGGTGACGTCATCAATTTATTTCTCCAAGTAGCGCTTGCTTTCCCACTCCCTCCGTCTCTTCACCCTAGTTCTCCGATTAGTTTCACTGCCATACTGACTAATTTTACTGATTGTATGCCTCATTGTCCCCTTCTCCTCGGCTAACAATGAACCATTCTACATTTCCTTGATTTCCTGCGTTGAACTATCATTTTCACACCTCACCCTTCCATATCTCTAGACTCCCTTTCCCCTGACTGAAAAAGGATCTCGACCCAAAATGTCACCCATTCCTTCTCTCCAGAGAAGCTGCCCGACCCGCTGAGTTACTTCAGCTTTTTCGGTGTGAACCAGCATCTGCGGTTCCCTCCTACACAAGGTGTTGCAGAGAGATTAGTCTCCCCAATCATCTTAATGTAATCTGCAATTAATACAGACTCTGGGTGGGATTGAACTCAACTTGAAAACGAAAATCCCAGATTTAATATGCATCACTAATGCCACCGACTTTGGTATCATTTGTATGAGGAACAGTCCCCTTGATTCAAAGCATAAATAGGGGCCATGAAATTAGAAAGTAATTGGACCTGTATGCATAAAGTAAAATTGTACTCATTATAGATCATTTTTATTTTCAGGCATCACCTAGCTAAGATATACCACCCAGAGGGATAAAGGTTTCTCTCCACAAATTCTATTAGTTCCCCTTAGTACCTCCAATCTATTTAACCCATTAACTTATACTTTTCAAAAATGCAACCTTACTTGAGCAGTACAATTTTAGAACTTGCTTGAAATACTTACATCAATGAGGTTTTTAGCTTTGAATACATCAGCTATTTCATATACTAAAAGATCATCTTTAGTTCTGCTGATTCCATCAATATGCACTTGCTGAACGACCACCTGGAATGGGAGAAAGATGATTATACGTCAATAGATTATCGAGGACATTCTTCTCGCCGGCGCCTTCATCTTATTGCAACTGGTCATGGGGACAGAATTTGGCAGGACATGTTCCTCAGAGGTGGCAATAGCACTCACAAAATTCCCACAAACAAACTTAAGTTGTACCTCCAAAAATACCCATATAAGAGTGCAGCGGTAGAGTTGCTGCGTTGCATGCCAAGAGACCCAGGTTCAATCCTGACTACAGCTGTTTTCTGTCCGGAGTTTATATGTTCTACCCGTGACCGGCATAGGTTTTCTCTGGGTGCTCCGGTTTCCTCCCACACTCCAAAGATGTACAAGTTTTCCAGCGAATTGGCTTGGTGTAATTCTAAATTTTCCCTAGTGCGTGCAGGATAGTGTAGGTGTGCAGGGATCGCTGGTCGGTTCGGTGTGGGCCGAAGGACATTTTCCGCACCGTATCTGTAAACTAAACAAAATAAATAATCACCTGTTTATTTTCCAGCACCTCCTGTTTGGTTTCAGGCTCCACTTCAACTGTTTCAGCTTCATCCAATGGAGGTGATAAATTTGAACCAGTCACTGGGAGGGGCTCCAAGCTCTGAAAAATTGTTTTTTTTTAAATCTGTTGTATTACATTTGCAAAGAGACACATTTACCAAATGCCAACATACAGACATAAATCAAATTGATCCCATTATACAACGTTTGAACAGCTCTCCTCTTATCCCCAGACTCAGCTTTTCATCAAATAGACAGGCACAAAGTGGTTGATTTAATCTGAGTTTCAAAAATGTATGTGTGGAAACAGATACACAGGTATGTGTAAGAAGGAACTGCAGATGCTGGTTTAAACTGAAAATGGAAACAAAAAGCTGGAGTAACTCAGCGGGACATGCAGCATCTCTGGAGAGAAGGAATGGGTGACGTTTCAGACTGAAGAAGGGTTTCGGCCCGGTCGCCCATTCCTTCTCTCCAGAGATGCAGCCCGTCCCGCTGAGTTACTGCAGCTTTTTGTGTCTATCTGAGATATAACGGTATAATCATTTATGCAAATGTAGAATATGCCTGGTTGCTCCAAGCTGACCAAAGCTGCTCCATGCACATGATCAGTTAGCTTCCTCAAAAGAACTGACAGGGATTGCATTAATATGAGTCATGAGAGGCAAAATCATTGCATCTGGACAATTGTAGATGCAACAAACAATAACCAAAATGTTACTGAACATTGAGCTAATTACTGATTGCCACCTAGATTAGCTAGACTGCCATCTATGCCCCGCGCTCAACACCAGTTTTTCCATCCCATTCTGCAGACACAATGCACCGATCTACACATGCTACAACATTAATTTACAAATAAATTGCTTCAACAACACCTCCCAGACCTGCAACTATTTTAACTGAGATGAACAATAAGGTGGATTTGGAGTGGGGGGGTGGGGATGGAGGAGTGGGGGAGGAAAGGGGGAGTGGTGGGGGAGGGGAAGTGGGGGATGTGAAGTGGAGGGTGGGGATGCAAAGTGGAGGAGGGGAAGGTGGGGTGTGGGGTCGGGAGTGTGAAGTGGAGGGGGATGTGGGGGGATGGGAGGGAGTGGTGGGTGGGAGTGGTGGGGGGGGGTGTGAGGAGTGGTGGGAGGGAAAGTGGGGGATGTGAAGTGGAGATGGGGGAGTGGGGAGGATGCAAAGTGGGGGTGGGGGTGGAGGGATGAGGGGGTGGGATAGGGGGGGGGAATGAGGGGTGGGGGGAATGGGTGGGGGAGGGGATGTGGGGGTGGGGATGGGGGGGGGATAGGGGGTTGGATGAGGGGCTGGATAGGAAGGGAGGGGGGGTGGGGGGGATGAGGGGTGGGGTGGTAGGGGGGATGTAGGGTGGGGGAGGGGGGGGGGTGGGGGGAGTGGGAGATGAGGGCTGGGATGGGAGAGGAGGGATGGGTGGGGGGGTGGGGGGGTCAGGGGGGTGGGGGAGGGGGTGGGGGGGATGAGGGGTGGAGGGGGGGGAGTGGGGGTGAGGCGGGGGAGGGTGGGGGGGGGGGGGGTGGGGGGAGGGGGGATGGTTATAGGGGGGGTGGATGAGGGGCTGGGATATGGAGGGGGGGGAGGGGGTTGGGGGGTGGGGGGGGGTGAGGGGGTGGAGGGGGAACAGCGGGCTGGGCGCTTGTTCCCGGGCACCAGGCCCCAGGGTCACGACTTACCCGCGCCTGCACCGTGCCCATGTTTTCCGCGGCTCGGCGCCCGCCCGGGCTGGGGGGGGGGGGGGGGTCTGTGAGTGCGGGGGGCGGCGGCGGCGGCTTCCAGAAGGTTCCCCCCGGGCCGGGCGCGCGGGTCAAAACTCTCAGCGGCCGCTGCACGGGCGCCGCCATGACACGTCACGTGACCGCCGGGGGCGGGGCCCAGAGCCGGCCTGGACCTGGACCTGTCAATCACCCGCTGCCCACAGCCTGCAGATCAAGGATCATGGAGCTCTGCTCTATCTTTGCTGCAGATGCTTCCCGACCCCCCCCCCCCCTCCCCTCTCGCTCTCTCTCTGCATGTTCTGCAGTGATATAGAAACATAGAAAATAGGTGCAGGAGGAGGCCATTTGGCCCTTCGAGCCAGCATCGCCATTCATTGCTAATGATCCCTAATCAATAACCCTTGCCTGCCTTCTCCCCACATCCCTTGATACCACTAGCCCCTAGAGCTCGCTCTAACTCTTAAATCCACAGCCTCCACTGCCCTCTGTGGCATGGAATTCCATAAATTCACAACTCTGTGTGAAAACGTTTTTTCTTCTCAACATATATGACCTCCCCTGTATTCATATGTGTTGCTTCAGCACTGGTGTGTGTCATAGAAACATACAAACATAGGTGCAGGAGTAGGCTATTCGGCCCTTCAATCCAGCACCACCATTCAATATGACCATGGCTGATCATTCACCATCAGTACCCCGTTCCTGCTTTCTCCCCATATCCCTTCAGTCCGTTAGCCCTAACTAAATCTAACTCTTGGTTGAAAACATCCTGTGAATTGGCCTCCACTGCCTTCTGTGGCAGATAATTCCACTGAATGTATTTATTTATGATAAAACATATGCAAATATTTTTGAATTTCATGGAGATTTAATAAAGGATTACAATTTTCCACCGCCTTAGCCCCCTGACAGATTACTGTTGTGCTAATGCTGGACAATGCAGTTTATTCTGAAGAAGGATCTCGACCTGAAACTACACCCATTCCTGCTCTCCTGAGAGATGGTGCCAGTCCCCCTGAGTTACTCCAGCTTTTATGTCTCTATAATGTAAACCAGCATCTGCAGTTCCTCCCTACTCTGATCCATTAACCTGTGCCGTCTTATTCCCTAGTTTGGATTGAGTCTGATACTTGTACTATCCTACACACTAGGGACAATTTACAATCCTTACCAAAGCCCATTACAAACCTGTACGTGTTTGGAGCGTGGGATGAAACCGGAAAAAATCCACGCAGGTCACAGGGAGAACGTACAAACTGCACCCATAGGCAGGATTGAACCCAGGTCACTGGCGCTCACATGCGGCACCAAATTAAATAATATATTCTTCTGCTTGCCTTAAGTGGCATAAAATAATTCCTGTTATCCTGCTAAATTTTCTTTTCGGTTCAGTTCAGTTTATTGTCACGTGTATCAAGGTACAGTACAAAGCTTTTGTTGTCTGCTATCCAGTCAGTGGAAAGACAATACATAATTACGATCGAGCCATTTACTGTGTATAGAAGGGAATAATGTTTAGTGAAAGGTAAATTCCACAAAGTCCGATCAAGGATAGTCCAAAGGTCACCAATGAGGTAGATAGTACACCAGTGATGTGCAGTGAGGTCAATGGCTGGGGAGGTACTGGCTTCTACCCCATCCCAACTTAGGTGTGTGTGGGTGGGGGTGTGTGGGTGTGGGTGGGGGTGTGTGGGTGTGGGTGTGTGGAAAGGAGAGAAGGGAGGGAGGAGAGAAAGGAGGGAAGTAGAGAAAGGTAGGGAGGGAAGGAGAGAAGGGAGGGAGGGACGGGAGGGAGAAGGCTAGCACCAGGAGTGGATGCCGGACTCCCAAGCCGAGAATAGATTACTCCAGCGCGGGGCCCAATTGGGAGCTCACAGCGGCCCAGAGCCTCCGAATCGGCCGCTACAAATCAACCTACCAGTCTGCGCCGCCGCTGCTGAAGCTAGCTAACGTGAGAGCGGAGCGACAATTACGCGAGCCTACGTAATTGATGCTCGCTCTCCCTCCACTGGCTCAAGATACACCCCCTCAGTGAGGCAGACGTGATAGCTGCCTCCCCTGCTGCTTTTTCATTGCAGTTTTATGAAGAGACCAGCGAGCCTAAAATGTAATATATGTATATATGAAATAAGTTACCTGGACTATGGAAGGTAAGGACATGTAATGAAGGGGCTTACACACATTACATTGGTGACATAGAGAGATAGTAACAGGCACACGCTTATTGCCCGCGCTCCATGCAGTTTGAGGGGTTGCGCAATCAGAGGGGAGGCTCAGCTCGTCGCTGCCTCACCTCTCATCTCTCTCCGTATTTGCAGCTGAGCTGCGCAAATTTGGCAATTTTGACTATAAAAAAAATTGGATTCATATAGAAATTACATTTATAACACAGATCAGTGGAAAAATCTTTATATTTATTTTATTTTATTATCATTTTTCTTTACTTTTCTTAACAGCTATTTTCATTAGGAGTATGACAGGTGAGGCTCTGCCTCCCTTGACTGCACATCCCTGTAGTACACAGCCAAAATTCTGCAGTAACTCAGCGGATCAGGCAGCATCTCTGGATAGAAGGAATGGGTGATGTTTCGGGTCGAGACCCTTCTTCAGACTGAGAGTAGCTATATAGTAGTTCAGGACTGCTCTCTACCCGTGGTAGGATGGTTCAGTTGCATGATAGCAGCTGGGAAGAAACTGTACCCGATTCTGAAGGTGTGTGTTTTCACACTTCTGAAGTGGGATATTGGACATTAATAATTACTGCACCTCCAAAGTCACTCTAACATCCCAGCAGATAAAACAACCAAAATACTTTATTTTACAGGTATTTATTGCTTAAATTTAGAAAAAGGTAAAAATGATTCAAAGAAATTTCAAATCAATGACATCACGTTAACATACAAAAACTCCATATTTGCCATTATAAAAAGATCTTTGATTAATAAATACAAATTAGATTTACAGGTATAATATATAAAAGAGGAATGCATGGGAGTGTCAGTCGGGTTACGTCTTCCTCCTTGAATAGACAGGATCAACGTTGAATGACTTGTAGGTTCCACAACACAAATAATTTAGACGGCACAAATATACAAATGCTTTTTAAAAAGTGATAGATATCAATCTGGGTCAACATCCATAGTTCAGAGCTGACCAATGATTCTGTGGAAAATAAAATTAGTTTGACTATTAGCTGGATTTCAACACAAGTCTGTCTTGCATAAAAGGTAGCCCCAGCCCGCACATTAAGGTCCTCAAGTCAGTTCATTAGTGTGCAAAATGAGCTGTGTAATTATGATCACTAAAGGCTTTAATAATTCGAGAGAAGACAAACGAGGTTTCCCGTGGCCAAGTAAAGATCTCACAGTGTAAAAGGCAGCACCTGTACAGGTTTTTTTTAAAAATCTCATTGTTCCATGAGGTATCTTTGCAGCATTCACCCTGAAGTCTGAGCTAAACAGCATGAACATCTGGGGAATTATCCGAGCCGGGGAAAAAATGCACATCGTTGCCGGGGGTCACCAGAGTCGGCTCTGGTAAAACAGTGGGCTCTTCTAAAGTTCTTGCTGCGGAACCAGGGAATCTGCATCGCCAGGAGCCAAGGTCCACAGATGAGGTACGAGGAGAGAGGTAGGCTTGGTATTGGTCCGTGTGAGATGGGAGGCTGCAGCATTTCCTCAGTGGCACACTTGGTTGGGCACTGCAAAGCAAAAACAACAAGAACAAATTCAGCTCACTCCAGAGAACCAGCGAGCATGCAGAGGCGATGTGTTGGGCCGCAACCCTTCTTCAGTCGGTGTATTGTGGAGATACAAGGAACTGCAGATGCTGGTTAACAAAAAGTCACAAAGTGCTGGAGTAACTCAGCGGGTCAGGCAGCGTCACTGGAGAAGATGGATCGGTGATATTTTGGGTTGGGATCCTTCTTCAGACTGAATGTGGTGGAGAGAGGGGTAGGTGGGGGAGGTAAAGTGATCTGGCCCGGTTCAAGCAGTATTTCCAATCAATGGGAAACATGCAACATGCTTCCAAAGAAACGCAAGCTAGCCATTGTAAATGAAACTTCATACCTACAGTGACGTTGCAGTCCAAACCGTTTTGTCGTTCGATGATAAATCACACCACCGATAATGCCCAATTGTTCACGCATCCAACTTACATCTTCCGGGACATCGGGAAGCCACTCCAGTAATCTATACATTGTCAAAGACCATGATTCAAACAGGGAAAACATAGCATCATGTTCAATTGCCTCTCTGCAATCAATTCAGCATCTGCCGAGATGACACACATCTACGAGAACTCTAAGCATCTCTCCAAACCAACACTGGTGTCAAGTGACAGTCAATCTGGCAACTCGACAGAATTAATTCCATTTATTCCACATTCTTAGGAGCAGCGGTTAATTAAAAACAAATCAAAATAAAATCAATGCTTTCTAAAATCTACTCGATTCCTTTTCACACAGAGAGTGGTGAGTCTCTGGAACTCTCTGCCACAGAAGGTAGTTGAGGCCAGTTTGTTGGCCATATTTAAGAGGGAGTTGGATGTGGCCCTTGTGGCTGAAGGGATCAGGGGTATGGAGAGAAGGCAGGTACAGGATACTGAGTTGGATGATCAGCCATGATCATATTGAATGGCGTTGCAGGCTCGAAGGGCCGAATGGCCTGCTCCTGCACCTAATTTCTATGTTTCTATTCACAATAACACAATGATGCTTGGTTTTATGGACCAAGGCTGAGTATTCTGAAAGGCAGAGAAAACAAAGGTCGAAGCACAGCAGCGCAGCTGGTAGAGCTGCACTCTCGCAACGCCAAAGACCCAGGTTCGATCCTGACCTCAGGTGCAATCTATTTATGATCTCCAAGTTCTTCCTGTGACCATATGGGTTTCCTCCCCGTGCTCTGGTTTCCTCCCTCATCCCCAAGACTTGCAGCTTGTAGGTAAAATGGTGTCTGTAAATTGCCCCCAGTGTGTAAGGAGTAAGGGAATCGAGAACCAGAGGGCATAGGTGTAAGGTGAAGGGGGAAAGATTTTATAGGAATCCAAGGGGTAGCTTTTTTTTTAACATACAAAGGATGATTGGTGCATGGAACAAGCTGTCAGAGGAGGTAGTTGAGGCAGGTACTATCGTAACATTTAAGAAACATTTAAAGCCCTGTCCCACGGTACGAGTTCATTCCAAGAGTTCTCCCGAGTTTGCCCCGATTCAAACTCGGAGATTTAAGGTAATGGCCACTCGTCGGTACTCGGGGCTCTCGTGGACATTTTTCATCATGTTGAAAAATCTTCACGAGTCTTCCCGTGCTTACCTGCCGTTAGCGAGTCTTCCCGAGTACCTGCCGTTAGCGGTACGAGCCGCAAAGAGACGTCCCCGAGCTCCGACGTACCCGCTACGTTCATTCTCCGTGCTTACCACGAGTTTGATTTTTTTTTACACTCGGGAGAGCTCTTGGAATGAACTCGCACCGTGGGTTAGGGCTATAAGACAGGTACATGGATAGGACAGGTTTCGAATGATGTGGGCCAAATGCAGGTAAGTGGGACTGGTGCAGATGGTACATGTTGGACGGCATGGGCAAGTTTGGCCGAAGGGCCGGTTTCCACACTGTGTGACCGTGATTCTGTGTGGATGCGAACGTGGGATAACATAGAACCAGAGTGAATGGATGATCAGGTGGACTCTGTGAACAAATCTTTACATGACTGTTCAGGCCCCATGGAAATATTCCATCAGATTTTATGCACCACACCTTCAAGATGGCAGCCATGATGTGGGTGCAGGTACTACAAATAGGTCCAAGTGTGGGATTGTCGTGGTGGAGAAGCTTGTGTGGACCCGAGATTGATGCCGTCTGGAGCCATGCTCCTGCCGAGGGCCACCCATGGCGGTAAGGTCGAGGGGGAGGTCCCTGACAAAGAGCAATCCAACCAAGACCTCAACGGTGGAACAGGCGGAGGACGATGGCTGACCTTAGTGGAGCGTCACAGCGGCTGGGAAGGCGGATGAAGGCTGCAGCAGAAAATGGTCAAAGGTCGTCTTGGACTCCATGCCACTGGATCCTGACCCAGATCTGTCAAGGACTGTGGGGTGGCTGTCTGTGCACCAGTCTCCCCACGTTAAACAAAGTCACGCACAGGCGTCCTCCGTAGAGGACAGGCTCGTTTCGAGTGACCGCCAATGATGGAGATAACCTGTTGATCAGTCCCTTCATTCCCAAACCACCAACTTTAAACTTTCCTACTTAAAAAGCAAAAATGTTTTCAAGCACTTACCCGACTGTTTAGTTTAGGGGTACAGTGTGGAAACAGGCCCTTCAACCCATGTTGAACTGCAATCCCAATACACCAGCACTTTCCTACAAACTAGGGACAATTTACTTTTTTTTTAAACCGAAGCCAAATTACCTACAAACCTGTACGTCTTTGGAGTGTGGGAGGAAACTGGAGCACTCGGAGAAAACCCACGCAGTCGCGGGAAGAACGTACGAACTCTGTACAGACAAGCACCTGTAGTCAGGATTGAACCTAGGACTCTGGCGTTGTAAGGCAGCAACTCTACTGCTGTGCCACCCATATGACACACATATTACCACACACACATTCAAAACACCTAGCTGCACAAAAATAAAAAACACCACGCATACACTGCATATAGTTTGACCACCAGGTGGCGCCGTGAGAGCAGCCTCGCCAACAGCCTGACTTGTCCCTTCTTTGTTGTTTTTAGTCCGTTTTATTTGAACGTTTTAGTTAATCTTTAGTTTTTGTATTAGGTGGGGGGGTTGGGGGAAAATATTTTAAATATCTCCCCCCGATGGAGATGCGACTTTTTCCGTGTCGTATCGCCGTCCGCACTGCGGCCTAACATCGTGGAGCTGGCGGTCCCTTTATTTGGGATCGATGTCGGGAGCTCCAGGAACTTTGACCTCCCCGACCGCGGGAGCCTCGATCGCCCCGACTGCGGATGTTTCGATCGCCCCGACCGCGGGAGAAAAGGAGGAAGAAGGTAAAGGTTATTCGTCTTCCATCACAGTGAGGAGCACGAGGTCACCGAAAATCAAGATGGTCGTGCTGCTTGCGCTGGTGGGGACTCTGAGGGATTGCCGTGGGTGCGGTGGTCTCGGTGTTTGTGGGGACGTCGTGCCACAGTAGCGTCCCGGAGTCTGGTGCGTGTGCGGACGGCTTTGACTGTTCGGGCAGACGGGGACCGCAGACAGAGCAACAAGCGGTCGGTACAACTCTGGTCACATCACGGTGAAGGAGCGTGTGTGTGGCCTGGACATTGGACCGATGGCTGTGGGTCTCCGCTTATGCTGTGTGCCCTGGGGATTCTCACACGCCGCTGTGGTGGCTGTTTATGTTTAATTTTTATGTAATTTTGTATCCTGTTGCTTGTTTCAGTATGACTTTGTAAAATCAAATTTCACTATACTCAGGGCGCACGTGACAATAAAGTTCAATCGAACTATTGAACTGTGCTAGTCGTAAATTGTTTTCCATTGTGATTGCATGGTTGTTTCAGGGCGGGAACTCATTAATTGGTATGATAAGGGATGGCAGCATTACGGATAATTACTGGATTAGTATCAAATAGTATTCGTACTCAGTGACACAAGCCTGAAGTTCGCTATGACAGCATGTTTAATTGTTTCAGAGGGAAGGAGAGTCGACAAGAGAGCGCAAGAGAGAGAGCGAGAGAGAGAGCAGAGCAGAGAGAAAAAAACCTCACCTAACTTGTGATTGCCCTTACGATAGAGAAATCTGTCATCCTCACTCCGTCTGGCCTTTGTGACTCGAGACTAAACTGGGTGATATACTCATAATTGACTCTTCTATTTGAAGGGGAAATACAGGGCGGCGCGGTGATGCAGCGGTAGAGTTGCTGTCTTGCAGCGCCAGAGGACCCGGGTTCGATCCCGACCACGGGTGCACTCTGGTACGAATTTGTACGTTCTCCCAGTGACCGCGTGAGTTTTCTCCGGGTGCTCCAGTTTCCCCCCCATATTCCGCAGACGTGCAAATTTGTAAGTTAATTGGCTTCGGTAAAAATCATCCCTAGCGTGTAAGATAGAACTGGTGCACGGGCAATCATTAGTCGGCGCGGACTCGGTGAGCCGAAGGGCCCCGATTCCTAAACCAATCTATGATCGAAGTCCAGCACAACCCGTATTCCACAGTGCAAAACAAAATCAATTGCTGCCACTGTACTTGCAGAAGCAAAAACAGCGAGTGAGTTGGGGCAATCTTCAACGTCAGTGCAATGTTACAAATAACTTGGTTCCAGAAATTGTTAATATATGTGGTGAACTAGGCAAACAAACATGTTTTAGCACTGGAGAATAAGGACCCTAAAGAAAAGAAAATGCTATCGCCTGCATTCACACCACCTTCACTAGGTTTTGCTTAGAGCGCTGGGATAACGGTGAGCTACGAGGTGCATGCGTGCCTGCATCTGACCGCCATCGGGAAGGTAAAGTCCGCAATACTCAGCGGGTCAGGCGGCGTCTCTGGAGAAAAGGAATAGGTGACGTTTCGGGCCGAGACATTGGGTCTAAAGAACCCGAAAGGTTTCAACCCGAAAGGTCACACACTTCGTCTCTCCAGAGATGCTGCCCGTCCCGCTGAGTTACCCCAGCATTTCGAGTCTATCTTGGTGTAAACCGGCATCCTGCACAATGTAAAGTCCACCGACATTTGTACAGGTGAAGACAAATTGCAGCAGCCTCAACTTTGCAGAATGTAGAGAGGGACGGGGGTTGTTCCAAAGAAGAAGAGGAAAAGGAAAGCAAAGAGAAAAAAAAAAAACAAGGAGAAAATTAAAGAAACAAACCTTTTCTGTCACAGGTCGGCCGCACCTGGTTAACAAAGTTTCTGCTGGCGTTCAATAATTTTTTTTAAATGAATCTACCTCTCACTGTAAAGCCAGTGGAATCAATTAGTTCAGGACACATACATACGGGTAGGTGGGAATAGTGTAGTTGGGACATGTTGACCAGTGCGGGCCGAAGGGCCAGTCTCAACACTATCACTCTATGACTCTAAGACATACCTGCGGCCAAAAGAATAAGCAGACTCCAACGGTAGTGTGTACGGTAGCATTGCGTAGGATGCCATTCTAACCAGCAAGAGGTTGCTAAGCTGTGCATAGACTCCACTTTTCTCTTTACAGGCTTCATACAATGCTGTGGAGATAAAGAAAGCAGAGTTTATCTGTTGTTCAATAGGGTCAATGCAGATCTGATCACAAGGTTGTAAGGAATAGGAGTAGAATTAGGTCATTCGGCCCATCAAGTCTACTTCAATCATGGCTGATCTATCTCTCCCTCCTAACCCCATTCTCCCGACTTCAACTACACTTTGTCGCCTCTTCCTTCGTAAATTCCCACCTTTTCCCAAGTAAACAGTTCCGGCACAACCTTGTCCCGCATTCAAAATCTCAGCATACCACAGGTCTCTGACGTAGACCTGCCACACCTGGAAATTATCCATTTAGCCCAATTCTTTTCTTAGTAGTCCGTTTAATCCTTTATCCATGCTAACATATTACACACAAAACCACAAGAACTGCATTGGTGCGGTAACCTTGCGTTTTCTATTGGAAATCCATGTATTTTTTGTTTCTTTTTCATTTAAACTATTATTGTTCCCACCTTCAAAAAACACAAGTTTTCTTTCAAAAAACCCTCATTACTCGAGATAGTGACAAAGTGCTGGAGTAACTCAGTCGGGTCTGAAGAAGGCTCCCGTCCCAAAACGTCACCCATCCTTTGTCCTCCAGAAATGCTGCGTGACCTGCTGAGTTACTCCTGCCACTTGTGTCTTTCTTTTGGCATAAATCAGCATTTGTAATTAGAGTCAAGTAACCGTGTGGAACCCTGCCCATTGGCCCAGCTTGCCCACACACCACAACATGTCCCCCAGCTACACTAATCCCACCTGCCTGCATATTTGGTCCATTTTGTTGTTACTCCTCATCGACTTGGATTGTATAATCATTTTCTAAATGTCCTAATGTTACTTAGTAATAGATTCCAATATATTCCTAAAGTCACATTAGAACATCAGTCTGAAGAAGTCTCACCCGAAAACGTCGCTTATTCAAGATACAGAATACAAGATATTTGTCACATGTGCTAGTTGGCACAGTGAAATGTGATCACCATACAGCCATACAATAAAAATAAAGAACACAACACACTTCTCTCCATAGATGGTGCCTCCACCCCTGAGTTCACCATCATTTACTGTTCTACTTTTGAAGATTTGTTTCCGAGCTTCAGTTGGCCCTCCTTATTCTTTGAACGGGTTCAACTGCGTTGGTCTATATTTTTCCCAAAATCCTTTAGGGCAATTTGATTCTCTCCAAATTGATTTCTTAAAATTTGTTGACTGTAAACCACAAATTGCTGGAGTAACTCCACCCATGGGACAGGCACATCTCTGGAGAGAAAATTGGTGACGTTTCAAGTTGAGACCCTTCTTTCCTTGTCGAGTACCCCAATTACTCAGTACACTATAATTAATTAGTTACTTCAATTTATCAATTTCATACCCAACATATGTCTGTATGCAATACCGATACAAATTCTTGGAGGGAGATTTTCCAGGATTCTCTAACTCATCCACCGCTAAGACCAATGCTTTCTTCGCAAGAGTTTCTCCTGCAAAGCGTGGGTCACATTCTGAGATTTGTCCACAACCGACACACCGCCTCCTCCAGGGACACCGGATCCCACTGTGACACGAGTCCGTATCCCGAGATCGCGGCGTCCACCACTCTCAAATGAAGCTACAGAGTCAAGCTACCTGGTGGATTTGGCACGTTTCTGAGATCTAAGAAGCAACCAAGGCACGGGAGAAGATTATCGTGTCACCTCCCAACTACATTGTGGAGCTCAATAAACAAAACAATAATAACTCAGGTAGACAGGAAAAATGTGTTTAATGCTAATCCAGACCTTTGTTCATTGCCAGGCTTTGTTTTGTAATGCTTTAGATTGTAGAGAAACAGTGCGGCAACAGGCCCATCGGCCCACCAGTTCCGTGCAGACCAGCGATCACCCCGTGCACTAACACTATCCTATACACTAGGGTCAATTTACAAATTTACCAAAGCCCATCAACCTGGAATGCGGAAAGAACTGGAGCACCCAAAGAAAACCCACGCCGCCAAAGGGAGAACGTACAAATTCCGTACAGACAACGCCCGTAGTCGGAATCGAACCTGGGTCTCTGGCGCTGTAAGGCAGCAACTCTACCGCTGCACCACCACCACCCCCTAGCCTTTATGAAATGCTATGGAATAATGTGCTGTATTAAATCCTTTGTGGTGATTAGACTATTTTGTTCGTATTTTAGAGAGAGCTCAGTTTTTGAGAAAAGAGTTAACAAGATGGAAAGGTAACAGAGAAGATTTACGAGGAAGATTGTAGCCAGACTAACGTCAGGCTATAGGGCTGGGTTTGAGCAGGCTGGACTCTATTCCCCTGGACGCAGGAGGATGAGGGGGGAAGGATAGAGTTTAGAAGGATCTTATAGAAACCATAACAATTTCTTATAGGATGGACAGGCTAGATGCAGGAAAAATGTTTTCCGATGTTGGGGAGTCCAGAACATGGGGCCACAGTTTAAGAAAAAGGGTGGCCATTTAGGACTGAGAAAAGGAAAAAAGTTTTCACCCATAACAGTTGAGAACTAGAAATTCTCTGGGGGCCACAGAATTCAGAGAATCATTCACTGGATTTTTTTCAAGAGAGAGATAGTTTAGCTCTTAGGGCTAACAGAATTACGGGATATGTGAGAAAGCAGGACTGAGAACAGATAGGGGATGATCAGCATGTTCATATTGATGGCGGGGCTGCTGAAGGACAGAAAAATGACCTACTCCTGCACCTATTTTCTGTGATTCTAGCGATACAAAATCATGAGAGGAATTGTATGAGAGGAAAATATTCTCTTGCCCAGATAGGGGAATAGAGGACCAAAGGACATCAGTTTTAAGGTAAGGGAAAATATACAAAGGAATCCTGAGGTAGACAATTTTTCACAGAAAGGGAGGTGGGAGTGTGAACCAACTGTCAGCGCAAGTTGGGACCGTAGGGCCCCGTATCTACACTGTATCCCTCTGTGACATTTCCAAGTTGCAGCCAGCATTTAGAAAACAAAAATGTTTAATTACAATATCTGTTATCCTGATTTTCAAATGGTTCTTCCAAAATAATTTTGATCAGCTAGAGAGATCAGTATGTGATTTAGCCCTTCAAACCAAGCTGCCCCCCCCCCCGCCCCCCCCCCCCCTGGGGGGGGGTTTTTTTTTTTTTTGTGTGTTCAATGCCAACTGCCAGTACCAGGTTTACAAGAATGATCCCTGGAATGAGAAGGTTAAGCTAGTGCGTTTGTCAGCATACAAAATAGTGAAAGGCTTGGAAAGTGGACGTGAAAAGGATATTTCCACTCGTGAGACTAGGACTAGAGGTCACAGCATCAGAATTAAAGGACGCTCTTTTAGGACGGAGATGAGGAGAAATTGATTTGGTCAGAGGGTGGTGAATCTGTGGAATTCTTTGCCACAGAAGGCTGTGGAGGCAGTCATTGGATATTTGTAAGGCAGAGATAGAAATAATTTTTTGATTAGTACGGGTGTCGGAGGTTATGGGGAGAAGGCAGGAAAATGGGGTTAGGAGAGAGAGAAAGATTAGCCATGATTGAATGGCAGAGTAGACTTGAAGAGCTGAATAGCCTAATTCTAATCCTATCATAGAACCTTTAAGAGCTGAATAGCCTAATTCTGCTGCTATCATTTTTGAACTTAAATGAGCACAATTTAAGGTTTTAAATCTGCTTGTGTTTTATTGAAATTAGTAGACTTGATAAAATCCATGGTGGGACTTATGACCTTACCGAAGCCACTTTGCCAACTAGCCTGGACTTCTGCAGCTCAATCTAAGCTAGAGTGCAAAGTCAGCCCAGAACTGCACAAGACCAACCTTCAGCACCACCTGCAACCTCTGCTGCTCAAGGGCTGCAGATAGTGAAGAGACGAACCAGAGACCGATTGCCCCCAGCAGAAAATCAGAGCACGGCGGTAAGTTGCTGCCATTCGCGTGCCAAGTACCCAGGTTCAATTCCCGACGCACGGGTGCTGGTCTTGCCAAATTTGCACATTCTCCTTGAAACACGCCAGCGTGGTTTCCTCCAACAAATCCCAAAGACTGCGGGTTTGTGTTTCTTGCATCGCTATTAATCGACCTAGGATAGCATGAGTATACATGGTGTCGTTAGTCATGCGACTCCTGTGGCCAAAGCGCCTAACTCCAAAGTCTAAAGTAAAATAAAACATTGGGAATGACATTTAAATTCAGGTCACTGATCATATGTACACAAGTTAGGACCTGGGGAGCGGCTACAAGAGCAAAGGGGAGCTGGCGGATGGGTGGGGCAATATGTACCACAGGCCTGGTGCTCCACTGCAAGAAGAGAAGACTGTATAAGAACTTTATCGCACCAGAAACTAAGACGCGTTTGGGGGTAATACCTCGGGTAGTCTGCTATATGATTTTAACCCAGATTGAATGTAAAAAAAAAGACTTTCACTGTACCTAGGTACATGTGACAAAGTAACATTGTGGAAATACAGTATCAATGACACTTTAGCATTGCTGGAGAGCAGATGCATTAAAAACTACATCTTCAATTGGTTATACCGAATGATTATATCTTTAAACTTAGGATTCACGGGGATTGTAGAAGAGTTAAGAGCGGCTGGCAAAGCTTCCCAAATCCCCGTTTAGCACAATCCTGAACGCGGACAGGATGACAAGATGCTTAACGAGAGAAATGACATCTAATCCAAGCCAAGAACTTCAAGACTTACTATTTCTCCTGAGGAATCGCAGTGCGTCTCGATAACCTCCGTGACACATTTCTCCAAGCACCTGAAAATTAGTTAAACCAAGATTTTTTTTTTCTCACAAATTGAGACACAATGTCCAGGAAAAGCAAGAAGTTTCCAATTCAACTGCATTTCGAATAAGCAGATATACACAATGGAATCGACCATAACGGTAGTGTAATCAATAACAGCTGACAAGATTCAGTTACAGTGGCTGCTGGTTTATTCATCACACATCTGAATAGAAGATTCTCTCCATCATTTACCACCAGGGGGCACCACATGATTGGCAGCCCCACTAACAGTCTGTCTGTTTTTTTGTTATTTTTAGTGCGTTTAAAAAGTTTGTGTAAATGTTCTCCGGTTTATTTTATGTGGGGGGAGGGGGGGGATCTTTTTTTTTCCAATCTCTTACCTTGCCGGAGATGAGATTAGTTTTTGGCTCGTGTCTCCGGTCGCTCTGCGGCCTAACGTCATGGAGCTGGAGGCCTCCTCGGACTGACTTTGAGCCCGTCCGCGGAGCCTGGACTACCATCGGAGCCGATCCCTTGCCTGGGATCACTCCAGCCGCGGCCTGCGGACTTTACATCGAGAGCTTGCAGTCTCGGGAGAGGCCTAGTCGGGAGCTCCAACATCATGGAAGGTTCGACAGCACCGACCCGGGGGTTCAATCGCTCGACACAGGGAGTTGACACCCCCCCCCCCCCCATGCAGCAGCTGATCGCCCTGACTCGGAGGGCCAAAATGCCGCCGGCTACGGGAGTCAAGATTGTCCCGTCAACGGAAGGCTCGAGGCCCGCCACCATGGGAGAACAAACAAGGGGAGAGATTGAATTTTTTTTTCACCTTCCGTCACAGTGAGGAATGTGGAGGAGTCACTGTGGTGGATGTTTATGTTAAAATGTATTTTGTGTGTTCCGTTGCTTTTTATTGGTATGACTGACTTGACAAATGAAATTCCTCCTATGATGCAAAACATACTTGGCTAATAAAGTATTATTGTATTGTATAATTTGCTGTACATCTACCACAGGGTTCATTATATAAAAGTCACATAGAATGAAGAAAGCAGGACACAATTATGCAAGAGTGTGCAGAATCTATAGCCAGTGTGTTAGCTGGACTTTCGTATTGGAGTTAAAACAAAAACAAGTTCAGGCAATGAGTTAAGGAATTAGTTAAAACAAAAGACAAAGGGTGCTGGGTGTGTGGAACAAATTGCCAGAGGAGGTAATTGAGGCAGGGACTGTCCCAACATTTAAGAAACAATTAGACAGGTACATGGATAAGACAGGTTTGGAGGGATATGGGTCAAACGTGGGCAGGTGGGACTAGTATAGCTGGGACATCTGAAACCAACATCTAAATTCATCATCATCCATCCATTCATTCATCCATCCATCCATACCTTGGGTTCAGGGGGGAAAAGAGCTCGACTCAGACGGTACAGGTTGGCCAAACTGAACTGGATGCTGGTGTTGGTGACCCGCAGTTCGTGGAAGTTGCTGGTGTTATCTCGAGGACAGATATCACTCTCTCCAGAGAATGGAGACACCGTTATCGTATCCTTCAACTCATATTGAGGCAGGTTGTTGCTGATCCCTCCATCTACATAGCGCTAATGTAAAATACAGAAACAATAGATACATTTTACATTCATAGCAGAGTTTCAGTAGCTTCCAATTTCATCCATATAGATACCCAAGTGTTGCCTTTGAAGAAAATTCATAAGATCACGTGATAGGAGTACAATTAGGCCATTCGGCCCTTCAAGTCTACTTTGCCACTCAATCATATTGATCTATCTCTCCCTCCTAACCCCATTCTCCTGCCTTCTCCCCATAACCCCCGACACCCATACTAATCGAGAATCTATCTATCTCTGCCTTAAATATATTCACTGACTTTACTTCTATAGCCTTCTGTGGCAAAGAATTCCACAGATTCACCACCAAAGGGATTAACTCAAGCAATCTCAGCTTGTTTTTTTTAACATCTGCATACATCACCTGATGTCATTCCTGATACATCACCACAACAGCTGACAGATAATCTTTGAGACAATTTTGCCTCCACGTGCTCAGCCCCCTGCTGTACTCACTCTATATTCATGACTGCGTAGCCGGTCACAGTGCAAACTCCATCATCAAGTTCGCTGACGACACCACTGTAGTGGGATATCACTGATGGGGATGAGTCGGAATACAAAGAGATCGAGCGACTGTCCATATGGTGCCAGCACAATAACCTGGCACTCAACACCAGCAAAACCAAGGAACTGATTGTGGACTTTGGAAGGAGTAGGATGGGGACCCACAGTCCTGTTTATATCAATGGGTCGATGGTTGAAAGGGTCAAGAGCTTCAAATTCCTGGGCGTGCACATCTGTGAAGATCTTTCCTGGTCCGAGAACACAGATGCAATTATTAAGAAAGCTCATCAGCGCCTCTACTTCCTGAGAAGATTACGGAGAGTCGGTCTGTCAAGGAGGACTCTCTCTAACCGCTGCAGGTGCACAGTAGAGAGCTTGCTGACTGGTTGCATTGTGGCTTGATTTGGCAACTTGAGTACCCTGGAGAGGAAAAGACTACAAAAAGTAGTAAACACTGCCCATCCATCATCGGTTCTGACCTTCCTTCATCGTGGATCTACCACAGCCGTTGCCTCAAAAAGGCTGGCAGCATCGTCAAGGACCCACACCACCCTGGCCACACACTCATCTCCCTGCTGCTTCCGGGTAGAAGGTACAGGAGCCTGAGAACTGCAACAACCCGGTTTAGGTATAGCTACTTCCCCACCGCCATCAGGCTATTAAACCTGGCTCGGACAAAATTCTGAACATTAATACCCCTCCATCTGTTATTTGCACTTTATTAATTTATTAATTAATGTGTGTATTTAAGTATATAACTGTAGTCAATGCCTACTATGTTCTGTTGTGCTATGCAAAGAAAGAATTTCATTGTCCTGTCAGGGACACATGACAATAAACTCTTTTGACTTTGACTTTTGACATTTAAAAAGAAAAATGTAGTTACATAATCCTCAAGATCAGAAGCCCATTAGTAGGTTTTCGACAAAAAACACTTTTCAATACAAATTCTTTGCACAGTTTCGGCACGGTGGCGCAGCGGTAGAGTTGCTGCCTTCCAGCATCAGGGACCCGGGTTTGACCCCGGCTACAGGTGCTGTCTGTACGGAGTTTGTACCTTCTCCCCGTGACCTGCGTGGGTTTTCTCCGGGTACTTCGGTTTCTTCCCACACTCCAAAGACATACAGGTTTGTAGGTTAATTGGCTTGGTATAAGTGTAAATCGTCCCCAGTGTGTGTAGGACGGTGTTGGTGTGTGGGGATCGCTGGTTGGTGCGGACTCGGTGGGCTGAAGGCATCAGTTTCTGTGCTGTATCTCTAAACTAAAACAGATAATCTTGGAGATAAATTTTGTCTCCACATAACTACAATTTATTTTGGAAAAGTGATGTAGTCATAGAAGATAGAGTTGGCGAGTTTTTTTTTAGATAAATAACACTTTTCAATATGAATTCACTGCAAAGTGTACACAAAAGCTCCAGCTGAAGCAGGAACAGTTTTATCCAATTTAGCCACATTCAACCTTGTATCTTTCTTCCTTAGCTTTGACCATCCTTTTTTTTTGGACACAAATGAAAAGACAGTTTATCTTACGATTGAAAAGGCACAAAACCTCGTCTTGAAGACTTACCACTCCTCGAAAAGACGGTGGGATGAGTCCACAATAAAGCGGAACAAATGCACTGCAGATCAGAGCCTAGAGGGATTAAATAGATCAAAGCATTAGTGGGGGGGACCAGATGCACTAGAATAAAACTCATGCGTTTAAACAGATCATGAAATGATCCTCAACTGTGGGGGCATGAAGCCATGTTGGTTGCAAAAATAGATGGGCTTTGGAGACAGAGAGAGAAAATGACAAGGTAATCCATTCACATTAGGTCACATGCATTAAGTTGACTATCTGGGGGCAGCACAGTGGTGCAGCGGTTGAGTTGCTGCCTTGCAGCACCAATGACCCTGGTTCTATTCTGACTACAGGTGCTGTCTGTACGGAGTTTGTACATTTTCCCTGTGACTGCGTGGGTTTTCTCCAGATGCTCCTGCTTCCTCCCACACTTCAAAGACATAGAAACATAGAAAAACAGGTGCAGGAGTATTCCATTCAGCCCTTCGAGCCAGCACCGCCATTCAATATGATCATGGCTGATCATCTAAAATCAGTACCCCGTTCCTGCTCTATCCCCCCCATATCCATTGAGTCCTTTAGTCCCAAGAGCTAAATCTAACTCTCTTGAAAGACGTACAGGATTGTAGGTTAATTGACTTTGGTAAGAATTGTAAATTGTCCCGAGCGTGTAGGATAGTGCTGGTGTACGGGGATTGCTGGCTTGCCCGGACTCGATGGGCCAAAGGGCCTATTCCTGCACTGTATCTCCAAACTTAAACTAAACACCCAATCCTCAGGATACATTTGGCCTGATATTTCCAAAAAAAAAGTTGTTGGGTTGGGGTCGGAGTTTGAGGGTGGTCACGTGGTTCATGGCTCACGCACAGCTATCAGAACCAAAGTGCTCAGACTTTAATAAAACAACCAACTTTGTGGAAGGGGGATACAGCGAATAACCACGTCCGCTCCGACCAACAATCCCCGCACATTAACACTATCCCACACACGAGGGACAATTTACAATTTTACAGAAGCCAATTAACCTACAAACCTTTGGAGTGTGGGAGGAAACACCCGGAAAAAACCCATGCGGGTCATGGGGAGAACATGCAAACTCTGTACAGACAGCACCCGAGGTCAACCCTGTCACAAGCCAATTCAAGAGAGAGTTAGATAGACCTCTTAAAGATAGCAGAGTCAGGGGATATGGGGAGAAGGCAGGAACGGGGTACTGATTGTGGATGATCAGCCATGGTCACAGTGAATGGCGGTGCTGGCTCGAAGGGCCAAATGGTCTACTCCTGCACCTGTTGTCTGTAGCCGTACCTGGATGAGCTCTTCCTTGGAGTTGAAGTCTGACACCAGCACATTCTTTCCGTCAGATACCCGTGTCAGAGAAATACAGAGCCTGCCAGAGACTAAATGATGCGCATTTTCCGGAAGATTCCTATCGAGTCCATTCCTTATTATTTTCACTAGGTTGAAGGATGGGTGCAGAGGTCCCAGGTTTCTTTTCCTGGCTTCTTTGGCTACTTCCAGAACATCAGCACAACATTTATCTTGGAAGAAATTTAAACAAAAAACATTAATAAATAACAGGTCATTAAGACATAGTAGATGCCATTCTGTTTATCACGTTCACATCCATTCCTGACTTCATAAGTGATAGGAGCAGAATTAGGCCATTCGGCCCATCAAGTCGACTACACCATTCATTCATGGCTGATCTATCTCTCCCTCCAAACCCATTCTCCTTCCTTCTTCCCATATATGACCTCTGGTCCTACACTCTACCACTAGTGGAAACATCCTCTCCACATCCACTCTATCCAACCCCTTCAATATTCCCAATGAGGTCCCACATCTCCCCTCCCCCCCCCCCCCCCCCCCACCCCATCCTTCTAAACTCCAGTGAGTGCAGGCCCAGTGCCGTCAAAAGCAAATTAAGCTACAAACCTGCGAGTCTTTGGAATGTGGGAGGAAAACAAAGATCTTGAAGAAAACCCACGCAGGTCACGGGAGAATGTACAAACTCCATACAGACAGCACCCGTAGTCAGGATCGAACCCGGGTCTCCAGTGTAGTAAGGCAACAACTCTACCGCTGCACCACCATGCAGTCTTTCCGTCCCGACGCCGGAGTCTCCATCATCCCGACGAGAGGGCTTTAACATCGGGTCGTCAGCCGAGGCAGTGCTGAGGGTTCAAGGCCCCGTCCACCACGGGTGATCAAAGGAGGAAGATGACTGAACTTTATTGCCTTTGTGAGGAATGTGGATTCCACTGTGGTGGATGTTTATGTTAACATTTGTTATGTATTGCGTTCTCCTTTTACTTGTCTGGCTGTATGGTAACTCAAATATCACTGTACCTTAATTGGTGCACTTAACAATAAGTGTGAACATCGAACTTGATGGGGCATCTTGGTTGGCATGGGCAAGACGGGGCGAAGGGCCTGTTTCCGCTGCAAGGCTCTATGACTCGGTAACTTTCACTTTAGAGACAGCAACTTGTCACTGTGAACTTGTGAGGACGTAATTGGATTCCGCATAGCCACTGCCGTTTTTTTGCCAAACTAGTTCACAGTTGTAATCAGCTTCTGATACCAGAACTGCAACTATAGACAGTCGAAGTCAGTTACATTATTATCATGCACGTCTGATTTCTGCAAGCTCAGCACCTTGTATAACAGGGACGTGACCTTGAGGAGCGGGTCATGCTAATGACTTCCAAACACAAGTTATGAACCAAAATATTAACACAGGAATCAAAATCCTGCATGAGTGGCCTGTGCAACATGTCCTTTCTCCAGCACTCCTCAAACAAAGTAACCATATAACCATATAACAATTACAGCACGGAAACAGGCCCTCTCGGCCCTTCCAGTCCGTGCCGACCATTTGTTTTCCCCTAGTCCCATCTACCTGCACTCAGACCATACCCCTCCATTCCCTTCACGTCCATATACCTATCCACTTTAGTCTTAAATGTTAAAATCGATCCTGCCTCCACCACTTCTGCTGGAAGCTCATTCCACACAGCCACCACCCTCTGAGTAAAGAAGTTCCCCCTCACGTTACCCCGAAACTTCTGTCCCTTAATTCTCATGTCATGCCCTCTTGTTTGAATCTTCCCTACCCTCAATGGGAAAAACGTATCCACGTCAACTCTGTCTATCCCTTTCATAATTTTAAAGACCTCAATCAAGTCCCCCCTTAACCTTCTGCGCTCCAAAGAATAAAGACCTAACTTGTTCAACCTTTCTCTGTAACATAGTTGCTGGAACCCTGGCAACATTCTAGTAAATCTCCTCTGTACTCTCTCTATTTTGTTGACATCCTTCCTATAACTAGGCGTCCAAAATTGTACACCATTGTACACCAAAGTGTGGCTGTAATTTTTTTTTTTGGCCAGTTTTGTTCCAAACCTCTCCTTAGATTCCAAAATAATTTGGAAAAACTAATGGACAAGCGGCACGGTGGCGCAGCAGTGGAGTTGCTCCCTTACAGCATCAGAGACGCAGGTTCGATCCCGACTGCAGGTGCTGTATGGAGTTTGCAATTTCTCCCCGTGACCGCGTGGGTTTTCTCCGAGATTTTCGGTTTCCTCCCACACTCTAAATTCATAGGTTAATTAGCTTGGTGTAAATGTAAATTGTCCTCAATGTGTGTAGGATAGTGTTAATGTGCGGGGACTGCTGGTCGGCGCGGACTCCCTGGGCCGAAGGGCCTGTTTCCGCGCTGTATCTCCAAAAAGTAAAGCACAATTAAATAAACTGGAAGATTCAGAGCTGGAGCTCATTAGCTGGCAATTAATCACTGGACAAAATACTGACTTGTCTGAAAAGGACATTGATGATAAGTATCTTGGCAGAAGTTTCGAGGTCAGGCATAGAGAGCAGAAAAGCAGCAAGAAAAGAGTTGTATTTGCAACCAAATAAACCTGCAGTTGGAACAGTGATGGGGCTGATAATGTTAATGTTTCTCTCAGGCTCAAGTTAATATTTTAATTTCAGTCTTGTAGCATTTTGCCAGGACAAAAGGGGAAAGCAATTTCCGATAAACTCTTGTTTAAGAAGGAACTGCAGATGCTGGAAAAATCAAAGGTAGACAAAAATGCTGGAGAAACTCAGCGGGTGAGGCAGCATCTATGGAGCGAAGGAAATAGGCAACGTTTTGGGTCGAGACCCTTCTTTCCTCCGATAAACTCTTAAAAGTTGCAGAGGAGATTTACCAGAAATGTTTCCTGGATTAGTGGCTTTTAGTGCATAAGGAGGGGTTGTACAGACTGGGATTGTTTTCTCTGTCGTGTTGGAGGCTGATGGGGATAGAAGTATATAACATTTGGAGAGGCGCAGATAGAGTAGTCAGAACGTTTTTCACCAGAGTGGAAATATCAGAGACCGGAGGGCATATCTTTAAGGTGAGAGGGAGAGAGGGACGCGTGCACCGAGGGTGCCCAGAACACGCTGCCTTGGGTAGTGGTCGAGGCAGTTGAAACAGTGGACACTCTTTGATCTTCCAGAGATGTCCGTCGGGGAACGTTGCCGACTGGCCCGCTCCACACTGCAGGAGTACGTGCTGAGGGACACACTGATGCCACGGCTCTGTGGGGGGAAGACTACAGTCTAGGGTGCTCCTGCTGTTGGACATTGAGGGATAGAGTGGGGTGGAGATGCCACTCAAACAATGGAGGGGCAACACCACATGAGTGGCAAGGATGCCTTGTCTAATGATATTTCTGTGAACGTTATGATACGATGCTAATGAATGGGTGTATAGCCTCTGAGAATGTCGGAAGAATATTTGCGCAGTATTCTTTATTCTGAATTAAGTTAATTTTTTTATATTTTAATGCAAGAGGCTTTTAGCTAGGGACATGGATACATAGGGGGTGGAGGGACATGGCTCATGTGCAGGTAGAGAAGGGACGTGTTTAACCTGGCATCATGTTTAGCACAGATACGGCGGGCTGAAGGGCCAGTTTCGTGCCATACTATTCTGTATTCCTCAGTATTTTCACCAATACATATCAAACGCATTTACCATAAGCCTTTCATTTCTGTGCTTTGTCTAACTTTTGTCAAACTGCTTCAGGAACTGTATGTAGCCAGTGTCAGCGTGAGTCAGATACTACAGCAGTGCAAAGTGAGCCACACTACCAGCAGTGAACAACACTGCTTGCTTTTAACTGAAGTCTGAAGAAGGGTCTCTGTCTTCCAGCGAGTACCAGCTCTCACAATTTTGCTTTCTGGAGGAGTTTCCAACTTTGTGCCAGCAAGATGGTGCAGCTGGCAGAGCTGCTGCCTCTCAACACCAGAGACCCAGGTTCGATCCTGACCTCATGCATGGAGTTTGCACGCTCTCCCCATGACCTCGTGGGTTTCCTCCGGGTGCTCCGGTTTCCTCCCACATACCAAAGACGCACGGGTTTGCAGGTTCATTGGCCTCTGTAAAAATGCCCCTAGTGTGTAGGGAGTGAATGAGAAAGTACGATAACATGAAACTAGTGTGAATTGGGGGGGGGAGAAAATCGATGGTCAGTGTGGACTCGGTGGGCTGGATCTCTAATCTAAACTGTGTCAAATGCAAACCAATCAGAACTTAAATATTTTTGATAGACACAAAATGCTCAAGTAACTCAGCGGGATGGACAGCATCTCTGGAGACACATTTCGGGTTGAGACCTCTCTTCACTGAAAATGTGTCTCGACCCAAAACGTCACCCATTCCTTTTCTCCAGAGATGCTGTCTGACCGGCTGGGTTATTTCAGCATTTTGCGTCTATCTTCAGTTCAAACCAGCATCTGCAGTTCCTTCCTACACTCCTGGCTTTAGCTTGAGTGGCAATAGAACACTATCTTTTAAGAATGTGCTTAGATTCTGATGAAACTTTTAGCTTGATAAGATGATAAGACTGACTGAACTCTTGGATTGTATTGGTTACAAAGGGCACCACATTAACATTTAAGAAGGAACTGCAGATGCTGGAAAAATCGAAAGTAGACAAAAAATGCTGGAGTAACTCAGCAGGTGAGGCAGCATCTTTGGGGAAATTTGGAGTGGCGGCGCTGCCCTGGCAGCAGCGGCTCGCCTGCAGTCCGTCTGTTTTTCTTTTTATTTGTTGTTTTCTTGTCTTGTTTTAGCATTAGTTTGAGTTATTACGTAGTGTATGTGTGTGGGAGGGGTGGGAGAAACGTTCTTAGTCTCTTCCTTTTGGGGGACGCGACTTTTCTTGTCGTATCCCCCGTCTCCGTCTGCGCTGAGGCCTATCGCGGAGCTGGCGGCCTCCAACTTTAACTGCGACCGACCCGAGGCTCCGGAGGCAGAGCCAGCCAGGACTTACCAGCGCGGGGCTGGCCGACTTCGGGGCTGCGGCGGGTTCCGGCGGCCCGACTCGGAGCTGTGGCGGCTTTCCAGTGGCACTGGCGGCGGCAGCGACTTCGGAGGCCCGGCCCCGGGCCCAGTGGACGACATCGTCGGGAGCTCGCAGGTCACAGGTTGGTGACCTGTTTTTCCGGAGCTCCCGCGGCAACAGCTGCGTCCGCTGGACTGGAGGGCGGCAGCTTCGGCAGCTTCGACCGCCCCGGGCCACAGAGTTTGAACCGGCCCGCTCGCGGAGCGCGGTTCACCCGCGGGACTTATTTACATCACCCGGTGCGGTCACAACATCGGAGGCCCGGGTCGCCTCAGCGCAGAGGAAGAGGAAAAGGAAGAAGGGAAGAGACAAAGACAAGATTTTTGCCTTCCACCACAGTGAGGAGGTGTCTAGTGAACTCACTGTGGTGGAATGTTAAACATGTGTTTATTGTGTGTTTTTGTTATTTACTATATGTATGACTGCAGGCAACGAAATTTCGTTCAGACCGCAAGGTCTGAATGACAAGAAAGTTTTCCAAGTTCCAAGAAAAGGAGTAGACGACATTTTGGGTCGAGACCCTTCTTCAGACTAAGAAGGGTCTTAACCCGAAACGTCACCTCCACCTTTTCTGCATAGGTGCTGCCTCACCCGCTGAGTTACTCCAGCTTTTTGTGTCCACCTTCGCCCCCAAGTCAATGTAGTTCAGGGCTTTTTTGGAGCTTGCAGTGTTTAGGGAGGAAGCTGCTCCTTAACCTGGACGTTACGGATTTCAGGCTCCTGTATCTTCTTCCCGAAATTATACAACTTTCACCCCCCTCCCCCCCAATCTCCTTATAAAGAGAATGCGTCGATTCAGGTTGAAAACCCCACCCCCACTTCCCCAAAATGACAGCGATTTTGTTGCGTGCGAACTGCACGTCGCTATTTGAAAATTATCACCAAAAGTTTCGAACTAAAACCAACTCCTTTATTTGTTTCTATTTAATTTGAGAGGGGCTGGCTGGCAGGCAAAATAGTTGAAGTCACTTTAGAAGGTGAGGAATGCAACGTGGATACAAGTGTTGAGGCTTTGGCTTAAAGCAGCGGCGCTGGCCCAGGCAGCCCAGAGAGGGCTGGAGTGCAGTGACCGCCAGTAACCCCGCTCCCCCCGCCCGAGCACAGCCGCCCCGCCCCGACCCGCCCCGCAGACTCACCCCACCAGCCGCCGCCAATTAAACCCAGCGCTGAGACTCAGCCGCCGACCGTCCGAGCAGCGGCGGAGGTGTCGCACGTCCAGAGTCACAATTACAAACCAAATAGCGCCACTTCCCTGCAGCTCATCATCACATATATTATATATAAACACAAATATACATACATATGCACACGTGTATATATTATATAGTATGTGTACACACATATACATACACACATATGCATATATAAGTAAGTTCATTGGCCAAGTATTCACATACAATGAATTGTATACACACGCATATACGTATACACACACATATATATATATATATATACACACATATATATATATACATATATATATATATATATATATATATATATATATATATACACATATATATACACATACATATATATATATATACATATACATATGCACACACATATATATACACACACACATATATATATATATATATATATGTGTGCGTGTATATATATATATGTATATGTATATATATGTATATGTATATATATGTATATATATATGTGTGTATATATATATATACACACACACACAAATACACATTTGTGTACGTATGTGTACATACGTATGTGTATGTATAGATACACACACGTACATGTTTATTTAAAAATAAAGGAGGTGATTTTCATTTCCAAAAATAAACTGATTAGAAAGATAGATTACTTATCAGAATGGGTGTCAGAAGTTACGATGAGAAGGCAGGAGGGAGGGATAGATCAGCCATGATTGAATGGCGGAGTAGATTTGATGGGCCGAATGGCCAAATTCTACTCCTTTCACTTATGAATAACTATAAGACGTAGTACCAGAGTTGGGCCGTCCGGCCCATCGAGCCTAGTGCATCATTCGAATGAGACTGATTGAATAATTCCCCTCTCAATCCTATTCTCCTCGTAACCTTTTAAGAACTGCAGTCGCTGGAAAAATCGAAGGTAAACAAAAATGTCTGAAGAAGGGTCTCGACCCGCAACGTCACCTATTCCTTCGCTGCCTCACTCGCTGAGTTACTCCAGCACTTTGTCTTTTTTGTTGTTGTAAACCGGCACCTGCAGTTCCTCGTTTCTACGAGATAATGGGCGACTTTGGTCTTAATCATTCCAAGCCCAACTGGTAAACAACAATGATTGGGGGCCTTGTTAGCCGCTGTTGCAAAATACAAGAGAGACGGGAGGAACTGCAACTTAATAACCAGACGCATCCAGTTCCCGTCTCGTAACCTGAACATTCAAAACCTGGTCCAAAATTCAGTCAGTGTGGATAAAGTTCAGCTAACTTCTCAAAGGCTCTTGCAATTAGAATCCATGTAACGTCTCAACATCAACCCGGCGGCTGAGGATTACAAGTATTTTGTAAATTTGCACCAACCATTGCTGAACTAAGAAAAACCCCAAACAAATTAGTTAAATCGGCGAATTGTACATAGTTTTGAATTCTCTCGGCATTGCAACAGAGCGCGATTCAAGAGTGTTGTCTCGTAACGTGTCCCGAAACGGAACAATGAATGACATTCTTACTTGTAGCAACAACATATGTAAACACATTACTCTGTAAAAAACAAAGTAAACAGCAAAAAGTTCAGTATATACACAAAAAAGACAAATATCTGGACGAAAGTCAATAATAGTGCAAAGATTCATTATTTCCAAATGAAATTAAGGATGGAATAACCAACAGCTTCTCAAAATTCATTTGAGTCAATACTGCGCTACGGTTTATTAGTATTATTCAGTCAAACAGCGCGGAAAGTAGGCCATTCGGCCCATTCCCACTATTCTATCACTTCGCATTTCATTGGAGTTTGGACTCATTGTGAAGATTAAGACACATTGTGGAGTAACTCAGTGGGCCAGACATCATCTCTGGAGAACATAGTTAGGTACAAAGTGCTGGAGTAACTCAGTGGGTCAGACAGCATCTCTGGCAAGCGCTGGAGTAACTCAGTGGGTCAGGCAGCATCTCTGGAGATAATAATAATAATAATAATAATGGACATTTCGGGACTGGACGCTTCTTCAGACCTGACATTAGATGCCCCAAAGCTCCCACCAGCCCCAAGTACATTCACCCGTTTCAGCCTCTCACCTAGCGGCGCCCCGCAAGCGACCACGGCGGCGGTGAGCGCCCCGGCCGATGCGCCGTAGATCCTGCCGGCGTTGCGGATCAGGTGAGGAGCCTGCTCCTGGATACAGCTCGCCACGCCGACGTGGTAAACGCCGAGGAAGCCGCAGCCGGCGAAAGAGATGTTCCAGCCGCCCTCCGGGTCAAACATCTCGCTCGGTAACACCGGGTGCTTGGTCCAGAGAGAGAGAGAGAGAGAGAGGTGTGGGGGCAAAACGCCAGCGATGAGCTTCCAGCCTCCTTCGCTGCTGCAATGTGAACACTCAGGTCCAAAGATCCTTGCTATAGGATCTTTGCTCAGGTCATTTCAGACTCTTGCAGGTCTCACAAACAGCGTGGTTAAAGGCACAGATCCTATAGGATCTTTGGTTAAAGGCACACACACACACCCTTGTAACACGACACCCGCCCCACCAATCAGCTGGAAAACCACTCAAGGGCGGGCGTTGAGGTTTTTTTTAAATTCCACTTTGCCAGATTCACCAGGAGCTGCTTCAGTGAGATCAGCACCAATCCACTCGCATCACCTCGCGTGGAAACAAAGAACTGCAGATACTGGTTAATGCAGAAGAGGGCACAGAGTGCTGGAGTAACTCAGCAGGTCCGGCAGCGTCCCTGCAGAACATGGACTGTCAGTCAGGTCAAGAGTGTTTTACTGTCATATATCCCGAATAATATTTGTACTTGCAGTGCGCACGCCATATAGGCATTCTCCAGCATTTTGTGAGAAGGGTCTCGACCCGAAACGTCGCCTATCTCCTTCGCTCCTTAGATGCTGCTGCACCCGCTGAGTTTCTCCAGCATTTTGTGTAACCCTCGATTCTCCAACATCTGCAGTTTCTTCGTTAACACATATAGGCCAAGTGTTTAGCAACCGCGAGATCAGAGATGCTGCCTGTCCCGCTGAGTTACGCCAGCTTTTACAAGGATACAAAGGAGATTTATTATCACATACACCAATTGGTGTAGTGAAATTTGACTTGTCATTGCAGCACACGAATAAAGATAAGACACAACATTAAAGAATCTAACAATAAACATAAGAACACCCCCCCCCCCCCCCCCCCCACAATGGTCCCCACTGTGGGAGAAGGCAGCAAAGTCCAGTCCCATTTCTGTGCCTATCTTCCGTTTAAAGCAGCCTCTGCAGTTCCTTCCTACACAGATATGTTACCATAGTACTCTGTAAAGAGCATAATAAACAAAAACGTTTTCTCTCTTTCTCCCCCCCCCCCCCCCCCCCCCCCCAGTTTGGTTTAGAGATGCAGCGTAGAAACAGGCCATTCGGCCCACGGAGTCTGCACCGACCAGTGCACTAACACCATCCTACACACACTAGGGACAATTTACATGTATACCAAGCCAATTAACCGACAAACATTTTCAATTGGTGTTATATTTTATATAAACTGTATATTTAGTAGACACCTGGAGTATTGTGTGCAGTTTTGGTCCCCTAATTTGAGGAAGGACATTCTTGCTATTGAGGGAGTGCAGCGTAGGTTTACAAGGTTAATTCCCGGGATGGCGGGACTGTCATATGCTGAGAGAATGGAGCGGCTGGGCTTGTATACTCTGGAGTTTAGAAGGTTGAGAGGGGATCTTATTGAAACATATAAGATTATTAAGGGTTTGGCATGCTAGGGGCAGGAAACATGTTCCCGATGTTGGGGGAGTCCAGAACCAGGGGCCACTGTTTAAGAATAAGGGGTAAACCATTTAAAACAGAGATGAGGAAATACTTTTTCACACAGGGAGTTGTGAGTCTGTGGAATTCTCTGCCTAAGAGGGCAGTGGAGGCCAGTTCTCTGGACATTTCAAGGGAGAGCTAGATAGGGCTCTTAAAGATAGCAGAGTCAGGGGATATGGGGAGAAGGCAGGAATGGGGTAGTGATTGGGGATGATCAACCATGATCACATTGAATGGCGGTGCTGGCTCGAAGGGCCGAATGGCCTACTCCTGCACCTATTGTCTATTGTCTATAGTCTATATTGTTTCTCATGAGTAGAAGTGTCCTCACAAATGTCAGAGGACCTGCTAATATTAGTAGCGCTGTGGTAAAGGCTAAGTGATTGCTTGAATTTCATGTGCAGGAAGGAACTGCAGATGCTGGTTTAAACCAAAGTTAGACACAAATAGCTGGAGTAACACAGCGGGACAGGCAGCATCTCTGGACGCGAAACATCAGCTATTCCTTCTCCCCAGAGAGGCTGCCTGTCCTGCTGAGTTACTCCAGCTTTTTGTGCCTATCCATTGCTTGAATTTCATGTTGAATTGCAAGTAAGAATGTTATTCTTTTTCAGGACATATGACAATAAAACACTCCTGACTCTTGAGAACAGGCATGCAAAGAGATAACCTAAACGGTGAAGTATCGAGGGGAGCACCCTGCAGGTCAGGCAACATCTCAGGAGAACATGGACAGGTGACGTTTCAGATGGGGACACATCTTCGCAGTAATAATATGTACATTGATAACTTCCATGGAGCTGAATTTCTGTAAAACTGCTTAATGCCCACACACTGCTGGGCAACAGAAGTGGAATTTCTCTCCCACCATCCGGGTGCAGGAGCTTTTTTCCCAGTACCAGGCAACATACTTGGGAATAGCTCAAGCCAAGGCTTCGATTAATTTTCCTCAATGCAAGGGGACAGCTTCTTAGCTTTCTCATGATGCAACGTTTAAGGAACATTTAGACAGGTACAACATGTGTAGGAAGGAACTGCAGATGCTGGTTTACACCAAAGATAGACACCAAATCCCGAGTAACTCAGTGGGTCAGGCAGCATCTCTGGAAAAAAAGGAGAACAGGTGACGTTTCCGGTCGGAACCCTTCTTCAGTCTGAAGAAGGGTCCAGACCCGATCCATTTCCTCCAGAGATGATGCCTGACCCACCGTGTTACTCCAGCACTTTGTTTCTATCTTCTGTTATTGTTAGATGTTGGTCAGTCGATCTCTTTGTATAAAAATGCTAGATCAATCTCAACTAACTTTGTGCCATGCTATTGACCTACTTCATGAGCCTTAATCAACCCTTTACCCTGTACCTGTGCTCTTTGGATGACTCGATTGTAATCATGTCTAATCTTTTCACTGACTGGTTTACACAACGACAAAAAGCTGTTCACTGTACCTCGTTACGCGTGACAATAATAAACTAAACTCAACTAAACTAAACCAAAACTATGCAATCACTAGTTTCTGTTCATAAGTTCATGTTACCGGAGCAGACGACAGACAATAGACAATAGACAATAGGTGCAGGAGTAGGCCATTCGGCCCTTCGAGCCAGCACTGCCATTCAATGTGATCATGGCTGATCATCCCCAATCAGTACCCCGTTCCTGCCTTCTCCCCATATCCCCTGACTCCGCTATTTTTAAGAGCCCTATCTAGCTCTCTCTTGAAAGCATCCAGAGAACCTGCCTCCACCACCCTCTGAGGCAGAGAATTCCACAGACCCACCACTCTCTGTGAGAAAAAGTGTTTCCTCGTCTCCGTTCTAAATGGCTTACTCCTTATTCTTAAACTGTGGCCCCTGGTTCTGGACTCCCCCAACATCGGGAACATGTTTCCTGCCTCTAGCATGTCCAAGCCCTTAATAATCTTATATGTTTCATCCTTCTAAACTCCAGAGTATACAAGCCCAGCCGCTCCATTCTCTCAGCATATGACAGTCCCGCCATCCCGGGAATTAACCTTGTAAACCTACGCTGCACCCCCTCAATAGCAAGAATGTCCTTCCTCAAATTAGGGGGCAAAAACTGCACACAATACTCCCGGTGTGGTCTCACTAGGGCTCTGTAAAACTGCAGAAGGAACTCTTTGCTCCTATATCTGATTCCTCTTATTATAAAGTCCAACATGCCATTCGCCTTCTTCACTGCCTGCAGAATTAGGTCATTCGGTCCATCGAGACTACTCTGCCATTCAATCATGGCTGATCTATCTTCCCCTCTCACCCCCATTCGCCTGACTTCTCCCTGTAACATTTGTGCCTTGTACATGAATGAATGAATGAATGAATAAGTTTATTGGCCAAGTATTCACATACAAGGAATTTGCCTTGGCGCTCCGCCCACAAGTGACAACATGATATACAGTGACAGTTAGGAATGACACATAAAACATTAAACATTAATAATAAAACATTATCGATTAAACATGTGAATTACATAAAATACCAGAGCAAAAGTACATATTCCTTGAACGTAAAATGCTGGAGTAACTCAGTGGGTGAGGCAGCATCTCTGGAGAGACACGTCGCCCGTTCCTTCTCTCCAGAGATGCTGCCTCACCCGCTGAGTTACTCCAGCATTTTGTGTCCACCTTCGATTTAAACCAGCATCTGCTGTTCTTTCATACACATTCCTTGGATGTAATCCTTGCACATGTGACCGCCCTTGGTTTACGTGGCAGATCGGCCAAAATTCAAAGTATGAAACAGCAACATATCAATGTTTTTTATTCTGACAACGCAGCTTAAGAAGATTAGCAGTGCAATAGGTCATTACTGTCAGCTACCGTGGCAGTGTAATGCTTTTATAACGTGTGAATATGCAACGGTGCGTGACAGTTCCGACAAGATTGTACTGCCTTCTTAATCTAGTACTGTCATATGTTGTTGATACATATAAGCCCACAGGGCCTGGGCACGTTTCAGCCAAGCTTTCTGTATTAATTCATCTTGCGAGTGGTGTCAAAGTGTTTTGCTTCATGTGTGCATTTTATGGCTTTGAACTCTGGGTTTGGTTAATGTGAATGGTTTATGCAACCTCCCATCCTTCCCACCGGGGGGTTTTTATCAAGTTTATCAAAGCAGGTTTAATTTTAAATATTTTTATTAGAAGCAGAGTACAAAGGTATAAACTGCGGCATATGACATAGTACATTTATTGTACAGCTTCCATTTTAATTTTAGCAAAGATGAAATTGAAATAGAAAAAGAGAGGGAAAGCAAGAAAGAAAGAAAGGGGAAGAGAAAGTGAATGTGTGAGAATAGAGCCCCTAAACTACCAAATGGGTGTAGTCAAAGAGTGAGTAAGTAAAACTTAAAGAAATAAAAAGAAAAAAATGGAATAAAGAAAGAAAAAAAAGAAAAAAAAAACCCAAAAAGTGTTGATATACCGACCTCATTTCTCTCCCCACCCATCACCCAGTCCGTAAATCGGTTTAATTCCTAAGTTGTGTTGCACCATACTATCCTTGTAATGAACCAAAAAGCAGGTTTACTTTAAATTGAAGTTTAAAATGAGCACCTTAAATTGATAGCATAATTGATAGCAGCAGAATTAGGCCATTTGGCCCATCAAGTCCACTCCACCATTTATAAGATCATAAGATCATACGTGATAGGAGTAGACTTAGGCCATTCAGCCCATCAAGTCTACTCCACCTTTCAATCATGGCTGATCTATCTCTCACCCAACCCCATTCTCCTGCCTTCTCCCGATAACCTCTGACACCCGTACTATTTATCCATTTCTGCCTTAAAAATATCCACTGACTTGGGCTCCGCAGCTTTCTGTGGCAACGAATTCCACAGATTCACCGCTCTCTGACTAAAGAAATTCCTCCTCAACTCCTTCCGAAAAGAACGTCCTTTGATTCTGAGGTTATGACCTCTAGTCCTGGACTCTCCCAGTCGTGAAAACATCCCCTCCACACCCACTCTATCCATGCCTTTCATTATTCTGTATGTTTCAATGAGGTTCCCCCTCGTTCAATCATGGCTGATCTATCTCTCCCTCCTAACCCCATTCCCCTGCCTCCGCCTCATAACCCCTGACACCCGTACTGATCAATATAATATACATGAGGCAATCCTTACAGAACCCGTCAGATGCCTTGAATCAATAGATGAATTCACCCCTGAGTTTGTGCATTAGAGCGACACAATGCAGGGTTTTTTTTCTTTTCATCATCTGTTCTATACGTGTGTGCCTTGATTTAATTGCATAGTGTGCAAACAAAAGCTTTTCAGTGTATTTTGTTACGTTTTATGATATTAAACCAATTCCAATCCAATCCCTTACTTAGACTTAGTTCCTCCCACACTGTTGAGTGCATTTTTGCAGCAAGCTTTTGCCATTCTGTTTGGTTTTGTGCGATGCCTTCCACCCTTGACAGGTTTGTGTCCCGGGCTTCCAAATCCTTCTGGAATGTTCACCTCCATGTGAGTTTTGGTCGGCCTCTTTTCCTTCTTCCGTCAGGTTGCCGTGTCATTGCTATCTTAGGTGCCATTCTAAGTACAGAATCCAAGACCAATAATCAAATTGAAGCGACAGTTTTGGCTGTCATAGAAAAAATCTGCTTGGCTTAGAGATACAGCGTGGAAGCAGGCCCTTTGACCCACTGAGTCAGCGCCCGACCAGCGATCACCCTGCATACTAGGGACAATTTACAAAAGCCAATTAATCAACAAACCTTCATGTCTTTGGAATGTGGGAGGAAATCGGAGCCTGGAGAAAACCAACACGGTCACAGGGAGAACGTACAAACTCCATACAGACAGCACCCGCAGTCAGGATCGAACCCGGGTCTCTGGCGCTGTGAGGCAGCAACTCTACCGCTGCGCCTCTGAGCCACTCCACTGCACTACAGAAGCAATGGCCTGTACAGGATTAATCTGAAGAAGGCTCCCAACCCAAAACGTTGCCTATCCATGTTCTCCTGAGATGCTGCCCGACCTGCTTGGCTTAGTGGTTATTGGTATGCTTATGTCCAACTCTTCACAAAAAAAAAATAACAAGAAACGGAGGACGCAGGTTCGTTCCAATGATGTACACAAAATGCTGGAACATCTCTGAAGTACATAGATAGCTGAGTCTGAAGAAGTGTCCCCACCCGAAACATCACTTGTCCATGTTCTGCAGAGATGCTGCCTGACCCGTTGAGTTACTCCGGTATTGTGTGTCTATCTTTTTCACCAAACAAGTACCTTATTTAAAATAAACCAAAGCTTACAGCATCAGGACCATATACTTCTTACTGTTGCTTTTTCCGCAGAGACAGACAACTCCTGGCAAGTTCCTGGTAAGCAACGTTAAAATAATACAGAGGTAGGTTCAGGAGCAGCTTCTTCCCTGTAGCCATCAGGCTATTAAACACTGCAACCTGCAAATAAGCTCTGCCCTATGGAGACTTGGGGCCATTGGCTTTATCTTTTTGCACTATTATTGTTTGTTTGTTTGTTTTGTGTGTGTGTCTCTGTGTGTCTGTATCTGTCTGTGTGTGTGCCTGTATCTGTCTGTATGTGTGTGTGTGTATATATATGTATATATATATATATATATATATATGTGTGTGTGTATGTGTGTGTGTGTATATATATATATATATATATATATATATACATGTGTGTGTGTATGTGTGTGTGTATATATATATATATATATATATACATGTGTGTGTGTGTGTGTGTATGTAAGTATGTGTATATGTACACACTAAACTTTCATTTCTTGTTTATTATATTGTTTACAGTGTACTATGTTTACATATTCTGTTGTACAAGTAATAATTTCATTGTTCTATCTGGGACATATGACAATAAAACACTCTTGACTCTTGATGTTACAATGTTTCGAGTGATACCAATCAACATTGCGTAAGCCACAAATGTTACAAAAAAGGATTGTTTCGTCACAATAAGAAAGGAAGGCTTTATCTCAAACCAATGATCTGCAATCTCCAGAGATATTGCAGTTTCAGAGTTCTGCCTTGCCGAGTTTGTTGCCTTCACTTTTGTTGACCATTTACCAGAGACTATCTGTCCTACACTTGCCCTCTGTATAGTTTAGTTTAGTTTAGTTTATTTTAGAGTTACAGCGTGCAAACAGGCCCTTCCGTCTACTGAGTCCGCGCCGACCAGCGAGCCCCGCACACTAGCACTATCCTACCCACCAGGGACAATTTACAATTTTTTATCAAAGGCAGTCTGAAGAAGGGTCTCGACCCGAAACGTCACCCATTCCTTCTCTCCACAGATGCCGCCTGTCCCGCTGAGTTACTCCAGCGTTTTTGTGTCTACCTGCAAACCTGTACGTCTTTGGAGTGTGGGAGGAAACCGGAGCACCCGGGGAAAACCCACATGATCACGGGGACAACGTGCAAACTCTGCACCGACAGCGCCCGTAGTCAGGATCGAAGCCGGCTCTCTGGCGCCGTGAGGCAGCAACTCTACCGCTGCGCCACCGTGCCGTCCTATAACATATGGTGTAGTGGTGCATTTGCCCTCTCTCTTCCTTCCCGTGTCCGGAGTATCGAAAGGACAATGACTAAAACTGTCTCAGGGCTCTTCCTGCTAGTTCTGTTGGTACTGTGGACAAATGTAGAACTCCCAAGTTACTCAACCCACAAATGAAAATAAAACTGAAAAAAACTGCAGATGCTGAAAATCCGAAATAAATCAGAACAGTGCAGGCATATAATTGAACTTTGAATTATACTATTTTAAAAATAGCACCATGCATTGTATTGATTTTCACATATATTATAAGAATGCATTTGAACAAACTCCGTAAGCCTGAGAATGTTGCTATTTAAGGCTGTGATATTCTAATCAGCCATCGCTATCTTTGAGAATGTGCTGAATTGTTTTATGACTCAGAAACTAGTAGGCTGGGATTTTTTAAATCATTAAGTAAACCTTGATGAAACAGTGCCAGGAGCTCAGACATTTCAACGTGCTCACTGCAATGTAGAAAATTACAACTAACCCTGTTCAATTAAAAAATCTTCGAATGAAGGCAACTTTGGCAGGATATAGATACGATCGTGGCGTTTGAGAGGCTTTTAGATAGGCAGGGCAGGGCACGGAGGGATATGGACCGTGTACAGGGAGATGAGATCAGTTTACCTTGGCATCATGTTCAGCACAAATATTGTGGGCCGAAAGGCCTGTTCCTGTGCTGTACTGTTCTATGCAGGGAGGAACTGAGATGCTGGTTTAACCTGAAGATAGACACAAAATGCTGCAGTAGGGCTCAGTTTAGTTTATCGTCACATTAACCGAGGTACAGTGAAAAGCCTTTTTGTTGCGTGCTATCCACTCAGCGGAAAGACAATACATGATCACAGTCAGGCCACCCACAGTGTATGGATACTGAGGAAGGGTCTTGTCCCGTAACATCACCTATTCCTTTTCTCCAGAGATGCTGCCTGACCCGCTGTGTTGGTTTCAGATTTTTAGTTTATTGTCACGTGTACCGTGGTACAGTGAAAAGCCTTTGTTGCGCGCTAACCAGTCAGCGAGAGACAATAAATGATTGCAATCCATCTGATCAAGGATAGTCCGAGGATCACCAGAGAGGTAGATAGTAGATCAGCACTGTTCTCTCCAGTATTTTGTGTCTATCTTGCCTGATACATTGAAGGTAGACACAAAATGCTGGAGTAACTCAGCGGGTGAGGCAGCATCTCTGGAGAGAAGGAATGGGTGATGTTTTGGGTCACGACCCTTCGTCAGGCTGATGTCAGGGAGGGGGCGGGACAAAGATGGAATGGAGGCGGAGACAGTAAGACTAGTGGGAGAACTGGGAAGGGGGAGGGGATGGAGAGAGAAAGCAAGGGCTACCTGAAGTTAGAGAAGTCAATGTTCATACCGCTGGGGTGTAAACTACCCAAGCGAGATATGAGGTGCTGTTCCTCCAATTTGTGCTGGGCCTCACTCTGACAATGGAGGAGGCCCAGGACAGAAAGGTCAGATTCGGAATGGGAGGGGGAGTTGAAGTGCTGAGACATCGGGAGATCATGTAGGTTAAGATGGACTGAGCGGAGGTTTTCAGCTAAACGATCGGCGAGCCAGCGATTGGTCTCACCGATGTAGAGAAGTTGACACCTGGAACAGCGGATACAGTAGATGCGGTTGGAGGAGGTGCAAGTGAACCTCTGCCTCACCTGGAAAGACTGTTTGGGTCCTTGGATGGAGGGGGGAGCTAAAAGGACAGGTGTTGCATCCCCTGCGGTTGCAGGGGAAAGTACCTGGGGAAGGGGTGGTTTGGGTGGGAAGGGACGAGTTGACCAGGGAGACTTGCCTGATACATGGTGGTACATTTACACGAACATAGCTCTGCGATTGATTATGGTTCAAACTCCACCAGATTCAGGGATAGTTTCTTCCCAGCAGTTATCAGGTAAATGAACCATCCTACCACAACCAGGGAGCACTGCTGAACTACTATCTATCTCTTTGGTAACCCTCGGACTACCCTTGATCGATCGTTGCTGGCTTTACTTTGCACTAAACATGATCATGTATCTATACAGTCCGGATGGCACGATTGTAATCATGTATTGCCTTTCCTCCGGCTGGTTAGCATGCAACAAAAACTGTACAACACTGTACCTTGGTACATGTCGCAATAAACTAAACTGAACTAAAGATAGACACAAAATGCTGGAGTAACTCAGTGGGTCAGGCAGCATCTCTGGAGAAAAGGAATGGGTGACGTTTCGGGTCGAGACCCTTCTTCAGATTTCAGGGTCTTCTTCAGATCCAATCTTCGGTTTAATCCAACATCTGCAGTTCCTTCTGACACGTTCTGACACTAAGATAACTCAGGTACAATAGATGGGGGGGGGGGGAGATTGCTAAGTAAGGGAGGATGAGAGGGAAGTGATGGAGATGGGGATGCGGGCTGTGTTGGGGGATGAGAGGGCAGTGATGGGGATAGAGGTGGTGCTTGTCTGAAGAAGGGTCTCGACCCGAAACGCCACCCATTCCCTCTCTCCAGAGATGCTGCCTGACCCGCCGAGTCACTCCGGCATTTCGTGTCCATCTTTAGTGTAAACCAGCATCTGCAGTTCCTTCCCACACATTCCTGGACTAAACTCAACTCAATAGATGGTGGAAAAAAAGGTGGTGGGGGGGGGGGCGGGGGGGGGAGATTGCCCAGTGATGGAGGATGAGGACGGTGTTGGAGATGGGGATGTGGGCTGTGGGGGGGGGGGGGGGGGGAGATTGGCCAGTGATGGAGGATGAGGACGGTGTTGGAGATGGGGATGTGGGCTGTGTTGGGGGATGAGGGGGGCAGATCTGGGGATGGAGGAAGGTGCTTGTCTGAAGCAGGGTCTCGTTTTCTCACCTTGCCCCTCCTTATCTCTGTGCCCCCCCCCCCACCCCCCACCCTCTCCCCTCTCTCCTCTCCCCTGACTCTCAGCCTGAAGAAGGATCCCGACCCGAAACGTCGCCCATCCCTTGTCTCCAGAGACGCTGCCTGTCCCGCTGAGTTACTCCGGCGTCCCTGTGTGTATTGTCGGCGTGAGGCGGCATCTGCAGTTCCTCCCTGCGCGCTGGGGCTTTATTTGTCGGTCGAGGGGCAGCGCCTTTAAGCTGCTGCTGGTGCTGCTGGTGCTGATGCTGGTGCTGGTGCTGATGCTGGTGCTGATGCTGCGGCGGCTGCGGATGAGCAGCGGCTACAGGGGCGGGCGGAGCCGGCACTAGGTGCACCGTGAGCCCGCTGCAGCCTCCACCCTCACCCCCTCTCCCCGGCCAGCCCCAGCCCCGGCCCCGGCCCCGGGATGGCGGAGAGCCCGGCAGGCACCCCCTGCACCCCCTGCACCCCCTGCACCCCCTGCACCCCCTGCGAGTTCGACAGCAAGTACTTCGAGTACAATGGCGTGCGGCTGCCTCCCTTCTGCAGGGGAAAGATGGAAGATATCGCCGCCTTCCCGGTCAGGAAAAGCGACATCTGGATCGTCACCTACCCCAAGTCCGGTAGGAATTCGCCCTCCCTCTCCCCCTCTCCCCAACCTCCCTCTCCCTCCCCCTCTCATTCCACATCCCTCAGCCCCATCCCACCCCCCCCCCCCCCCATTCCAGCTTCTGTATCCCTCCTCTGCATCCCATCCATCACCTACCCTCCCTCCTCTCCACACTCACCCTTCCCACGTCCTCCCCTCCTCTAATCTCCACCCCCATCCCCATCCACCATTTCCCCCCTCCCCTCCCTCCGCTCCACCCCCACCCCCACCCATCTCCAACCTTGCCCTCCCCTTTCTTCCACCCTTATAACCATATAACCATATAAACCATATAACAATTACAGCACGGAAACAGGCCCTCTCGGCCCTTCCAGTCCGTGCCGACCTGGTCCGGGCCGTCCGTGAGTCTTTCTCCACCCATCCCCTCCCTTCACCATCCCCTGCCACCCTCGGCATCTGCGACCCTCTCTCCTCCCCCCCCTTTGGAGACCTTTCACCACCCTCTCACCCCATCCCCCTTCCCCTCCCCCCCCCCACACCCCCTCCTCATCCCTAGTTCTCGATTCTAACAGGCAATATTCTCATTGGCTTCATTCCCTCAGTGCGTAAAATGCTGGTGGGATCATTCCACTTACCTGGCTTGAGCCTAACCAATCTGAGTTCACAAGGAGAACGTACAAACTCCTCACAGAGAGCACCCAAGGTTAGGATGGAACTCGGGACACTGACGTTGTGAGGCAGCAGCTTTACCCACTGCACCATTCTGCTGCCACATTGTTGGGAACTCCTCCAGAAATATCGAAACATAGACAATAGGTGCAGGCGTCGGCCATTCTGCCCTTCGACCCAGCACCGCCATTCAATATGATCATGACTGACCATCCAAAATCAATAAACCGTTCCTGCTTTTCCCCCATATCCCTTGATCCCTAAGAGCTAAATCTAACTTGCTATTGAAAACATCCATTTTTATAGCATTTATTTTGCCTATTAACATCGGCAGTGTTTTCCAGAATTTAATCAACCCATTCAATTTAGTTAATAAAGGCTTGTAGTTTGCGTTAAATAATGATTTTTATTTTCTAGTAATTTGGATACCCAAATACTTGAATTTTTCTGTTGTAATTCTACAAGGGAATTTCAACAGATTGTGTCGGCTCTTGACATCCAGTGAATTTACTTCCACTGCCATCGGTGGCAGAGAATTCCACAGATTCACAACTCTCTGGGTGAAAACGTTTTTCCTCATCTCAGTCCTAAATGGCCGACCCCATGTTCTTAAACTGTGACCCCCTGGTTCTGGACTCCCCCAATATCGGGAACGTTTTCCTGCAAATATGGAACGCAAAATAGTGGGAGCTCATACTGACAGGATTGTGCCCGAAAACTTGAGCAAGAGCAGAATTATTGTGTAGTTTCCCTGGTGGCAGAATGATTGAGACCCTCATAGATCGTTGCTGCTGGATCAGACCCAGCTCTGCTGCAGTTGCTGCTCCTGATCAGAACAATGTGAATATTGAACAGCATCTTCAGATACCTATTCCAGGTCAAGGCATGATTTACCGGTATATCTATGAATGTGAAGATCCATCACAGTCAGAATAATTTACTCCTGAGGATGGCGCGGTGGCGCAGCGGTAGAGTTGCTGCCTTACAGCACCAGTGACCCGGGTTCAATCCTGACCACGGGAGCTGTCCGTACGGAGTTTGTACGTTCTCCTCGTGGCTGCGTGGGTTTCCTCCGGGTGCTCCGGTCTCCTCCCACACTCCAAAGATGTACAGGTTTGTAGGTTAATTGGCTTTGGTAAAAAAATTGTAAATTTTCCCTAGTGTGTAGGATGGTGTACGCCACTCGTTGGTCGGCACGGACCCTTTGGGCCGAAGGGCCTGTTTCCATGCTGCGTATCTAAAGTCTAAAGGTTACCTTGGTTGAAAAGTAGAAACAAGGAACTGCAGATGCTGGTTTACCAAGGAAAGGCACGAAATGCTGGAGTAACTCAGCAGTTCAGGCAGCATCCCTGAAGACTGTGGAGAGATGCATTTTTGGATTGGGAAATGGGTCTGAAGAAGGGTCCCGACCCGAAACTTTCCCTATCCCTGTTCGACAGGGATGCTGCCTGACCCGCTGAGTTACTCCAACATTTTGTGTCTTTCCTTGGTAGGAAAGACTGGTTTGTGCTGATGTGATGTGAATTTGCTGACTGCCATCTCACACATTAGTTTCAACATTAGTTCAATCTAAAAAAAATTCGAATACAGTGACTTTGACGATAAATTTCAGCTTGAGTGGAGAATTCGATAATTCACCTCAGTGGCCATAACTTTGTCTCTGCTTCACCGCTTGGCTGCACAATCCTTTTGGCTTTCAGTAACGTCTCCAGTATAAGATTTCCTGTAATGGATTCGGCACAAGTTATAAATAACAACAAAACATTCGATAAAATAGGAAAAATGTGGAACAAACCGAGAAAGAAAAATGATGAGGTTATTGACGATTGTATGAAACACTTTTAAAAATATATATTGATAGTGGACTAATCTCTTCAGTTCTTAGGCATCACTGAAACAGGCCCTTCAGCCCTTCTTGCCCATGCTGACCAAAGGGCCCCCCATCTAAGTTAGTCCCATTTGCCCATGTTTGGCCTATATCGTTCTGAACCTTTTCTATACTTCTGTTATATTAGAGATTTGGGGGATAATGTTAGTACACAATATCTGCACCATTTTACCTGTAACTTTGGCATTTTAAATATTAGTCTTGGTGACCTTTGGCTTTGTTAAAATTGTCTGGATTCTATTTTTAACTTTAAGTTCCTCTCCAAAAACGTAAACACATAACTCTTAACATTACTTTTCAGTACAATACCGAGGCTGTGTAGTCGGTAGTATAAAATTGTATCAATTAAGTTTTCAACTAAGGCCTAGCCTGCTCTCTCGAGTGGATGTAGGGGATCCATGGCATTATTTTGAAGGAGGGTTTAGAACAGATTCCAGTGTTCTGGCCTTGAACCACTATCACAACATGCCTGATACATTCAAAGACAGGCACAAAAAGCCGGGGTAACTCAGCAGGTCAGACAGCATCTCTGGAGAAAAGGGACAGGTGACGTTTCGGGTCGAGACCCTTCTCCAGGCTGAGCGTCGGGGGAAAGGGAAATGAGAGATATAGACGTTGATATAGAGAGATATAGAACAAATGAATGAAAGACATGCCAAAAGGTAACAATGATAAAGTTCCTTCCCACACAACAGTTCTGCAGCTGCCTTATTCTCTGTGTCGCCCTTGCTTGCCACGACCCCTTCTTGCAGTCCGCATCTTTCCACGCTGCTATTTCTTCCGTTCTCGGGTAGTTGTGTTTTTTTACGATGCCTTGTGAGGCTCTGAGTCTCATTTTCCGCCGTCATTTGCTGAGGTCCTCAGCCTGCACTGAAAGATACAGCATCTTCAGAGCCTAGCAAATAGTCTTTGGTCTCATTATGTATGAAACAAGCAGTTTATCAGGGTATTGGCGCAGATAAAATGACAGAATGAAAACTTTGATATAATAACCTTCAGCCAGCAGTAGTTTCCGGCTTCCAGCTTACAACATTGAAAGCGTCGTAGAGTCATAGAATACTACAGCGTGGAAGCAGGCCCTTCGGCCTAACTCCCCCACACCAGCCAACATGCCCCATCTACACTAGTCCCACCTGCCTGCTTGTGTCCATATCCCTCCAAACCTGTCCTATCCATGTACCTGTCTAACTGTTTCTTAAACATCACGATAGTCCCAGCCTCAACTACCCCCACCGGCAGCTCGTCCCAAACACCCACCACCCTTTGCGTGAAAAAGTTACCCCTCGGGTTCCTATTACATCTCTCCCCCCTCATCTTAAACCTATGTCCTCTGGTTGTCGATTCCCCTGCTCTTGGCAAGAGACTCTACCTGATCTACTCCTCCAGTTATTTTGTACACATCTATAATGTGGTGCTTTTCACCAGTTCATTAAGCAAATGTCTCAGCCACGAAATGAAAAGAAGCATACCAGTGTCTGCATACCAGCAGGACACAATGTTGCTGGTGTTTTAACACAGTGCTGAATATAAACCACTCTTTATAGACAATAGACAATAAGGTGCAGGAGTAGGCCATTCGGCCCTTCGAGCCAGCACCGCCATTCAATGTGATCATGGCTGATCATCCCCAATCAGTACCCCGTTCCTGCCTTCTCCCCATATCCCCTGACTCCGCCATTTTTAAGAGCCCTATCTAGCTCTCTCTTGAAAGCATCCAGAGAACCTGCCTCCACCGCCCTCTGAGGCAGAGAATTCCACAGAATCACCACTCTCTGTGAGAAAAAGTGTTTCTTCGTCTCCGTTCTAAATGGCTTACTCCTTATTCTTAAACTGTGGCCCCTTTGAGCCACTGTTTGTTAATTTAAAGTGAAGGTCTATCTAAGATTCTTTCTCCGGGAGGAGAAAGCATGTGCATGATCTTCTCCACATATCATCCTCTGTTTCCTCCTTTCAAACCAGTAGTAATCTAGTTTGCTCCCTTTCCATTCAGGTTTGTTTATTGTCACCTGTGTGAAAAGCTTTTGTTCCCTGCTATCCAGTCAGCGGAAAGACAATACATGATTACAATCGAGCCGTTACAGTGTATAGACACACGATAAGGGAATAACATTTAGTGCAAGGTTAAACCAGCAAAATCTGAGCAAGGATAATCCTGAGGGTCACCAATAAGGTAGATAGTAGTTTGCTTTCGGTTTAATTATTTCCGGTTCATCTCCTTGCCACTGGTTTGTGGAAGATTGTTGTATACAACACCAGCTGTTTGTTCACCACCTGCCATATCCGTCAGCTCCCTCAGGACACGCTTCAAGATTGTCCTCCAAAGCTTTACTTCTGAAACTGGTGATTCCTGGTCTTTGTTATTTTTCTTTTCATAGCTCGAAACACTCCAGGGGGAAAAAAAAAAAAAATCGATTTAATTAGCTCTAATTATGAATGTGTGCCGGCTATTTCAAGCTTCAGTTTGCAAATTTAGTTTGATTTATTGTCGCGTGTACTGAGGGACAAAAGCTTCTTTTGCGCGCGAACCAGTCAGCGGAAAGACAATACAAGATACAAATCGAACCATTTACAGGGGACAGATTTAAGGGATAACATTTAGTGCAAGGTAAAGCCAGCAAAGTCCATTCAAAGATAGTCCGAGGGTCACTAATGAGATAGATAGTAGTTCAGGACTGCTCTCTGGTTGTGGTAGGGTGGTTCAGCTGCCTGATAATGGCCCTGACTGTTAAGATCAGATGTCCCAGACGGCTGAGATTAATAAACCCAGAGCCACGCCTAAAATAAATCCATTGCATTTTTGTAGAAGGATGTAATTGGCAAAATAGTCACTGATTCCATTAAATTTGGAAAGCAATATCTCATTCAGTTTCTAGACAGAACGACCTGATTTATAACAACTAACATGTCTCCTAGAGCAGGAATTATAGTGATAAAGAAGGGTTTGTCATGACTCGTGATTAGAATTAAGATTACATTGAATTCAGAAACTTTCACCATATTTTATTATGTTATATATTGCATTTCATGCTAATTGCAGAAATTAACACTAATAATTGTAAATACACTTTTCAGCATATTGCCCATATCCCAATTTCAGCCGCATTTTTCTGCACATCTAACAACCATTAGTTTAGTTTAGTTTAGAGATACAGCGCGGAAACAGGCCCTTCGGCCCAGCGAGTCCGTGCCGACCAGCGATCCCCACACACTGGTACTATCCCACACACACTAGGGACAATTTACAATTTTGAACAAACCTGTACGTCTTTGGAGTGTGGGAGGAAACCGGAGCTCCCGGAGAAAACCCACGTGGTCACGGGGAGAACGTACAAACTCCGTACAGACAGCACCCGCGGTCAGGATCGAAAGCAGCTCTCTGGCACCGTAAGGCAGCAACTCTACCGCTGTGCCACCCTCTACCACATACACTAATCTTTCCATCAATTCCTTCAATCTCCTCCATCTTCTGGTGCTGCCAGGGGTGGTGGTGAAGGCAGATATGGTAGAGGCTCTTGGAACAGCCCATGGATACGCGTGAAATTGAGGGATATGGATCGTGTACAAGCAGAGGTGATTAGTTTAACCTGGCATCACGTTCAGCATGTACTTTGTGAGCCCGGTGGCCTGTTCCTGTGCTGTACTGTTCTATGTTCTGAAGCCATGGGCCGCATGGTGGCACAGTGGTAGAGTTCACGCCTTACAGCACCCGAGTCCCGGGTTCCATCCTGACTATGGGTGCTTGTCTGTATGGAGTTTGTACGTTCTCCCCGTGACCTGCGTGGGTTTTCCCCGGGTGCTTTGGTTTCCTCCCACACTCCAATTTGTTGGTTAATTGCCTTCGTAAAATAATTATAAATTGCCCCTAATGTGTGTAGGATAATGTTAATGTGCGGGGATCGCTGGACGGCACAGACTCGGTGGGCTGAATGGCCTGTTTCCATGCTGTATCTCTAAACTAAACTAAAAACACTCCCTTGAGCTGGACGGACCAGGCAATGTTTAAATACTCAACCTTAGGGTGAGCCCCTTATATTTCATTTACTCTTCATTAAATCTCTCTCTCTCTTTCTCAGCATTGTTACCCATCTGTGCCATCTACCATTGCAACAAATATCAAAGCCTATATCACCACCAGGCTCCTACATTCCACTCACAAGTACTAGGAGCAGAATTAGGCCATTCGGCCCATCAAGTCTACTCCACCATTCAATCGAGGCTGATCTATCTCTCCCTCCTAACCCCATTCACCTGCCTTCTCCCCATAACCCCTGACACCCGTACTAATCAAGAATCCATCTATCTCCGCCTGGAAAACATCCATGAACTTGGCCTCCACAGCCTTCTGTAGCAAAGAATTCCATAGATTCACCACCCTCTGACTAAAGAGATTCCTCCTCATCCTCCTTCCTAAAGGAACATCCTTTAATTCTGAGGCAATGTCCTAGACTCTCCCACTAGTGGAAACATCCTCTCCGCATCCACTCTATCCAGGCCTTTCACTATTCGCTAAGTCAGTCACTATTTCCTCACCAAATATTCAGAGTCTTCTGCCCAAATACTGACACAACTCATCCTCCTAACCATCAACCTTAAATTTATTCTTTCATGATAGGGTTTAAACCTTTGATTCAAGTCTCTGGAATCTACACTACTACAACATGTCTACATTCTTTTGATTTATATTTTCCCCTCTGTCCATGGTCCTGAACTCTGAGTTGCATCAGCCTTTTCTGGAATGCACTCTCTTGAAACCTTTTCACATTGTTTCATCTTTTCCTCCTTCAGAATCCTCAGTTAAGCCTTTCTCTTTGATGACCTCTGCTAATATATTCTTGTTTCGGCCTCTGGCTCTTTGATCCTGTCGCTGAGAAGGGTTTCCTGTGTATTTGCTGCAATTTGTAACTCCAGTGAACCCCTTGTTACCATGGACCTCTCTCTGCATTATGGATTTTTGGCTTCAGTTGATGGATAGACAGACCTTCCCCGCCAGGCTGGGCTGCCACTGCCGCCTCCACCCCCGGCCGCTTCCAGACCACGCCTGCCACCGTCACCATCCGCCTTTCCCCGCTCTCCGATCCTCGCCTCTCTCCCAGCCACCAGAGGACCAGGGCCATCAACCTGCCTGGAACTTTCCAAGCCCAGTTCCAGACCGAGAGCCTGAAGAAGGGTCTCGACCCAAAACGTCACCTGTCCACGTTCTCCCGAGACGCTGCCTGAGCCGCTGAGTTACTCAAACATTTTGTAACCTGATTCTGTATTCAAGAGAGAGTTAGATTCAAGATTCAAGAGAGTTTATTGTCATGTGTCCCAGATAGGACACAAGGGATATGGGGAGAAAGCAGGAACGGGGTGCTGATCTTTGATGATCAGCCATGATCGCATTGAATGGCGGTGCTGGCTCGAAGGGACGAATTTAGTCAGGAAATAGTGACTGACTTAGCAAATAGTGAAAAATGTTCTGTTTATAGAAACATAGAAAATAGGTGCAGGAGGAGGCCATTCAACCCTTCGAGCCAACCCCACCATTTAATACGATCATGGCTGATTATCTAAAATCAGTATTCTGTTCTGACTTTTTCCCCATATCCCTTGAGTCCCTTAGCCTTAAGAACTAAATCTATGTTTGTTTTACAGTACTTATGCAATGATGCTCTATTACAAAGTTAATCCTTGACTAGGCTACAGTGGTCTCTCAGCAATAACAGGCTCCATTTCACCCCCTTTATGGTCCGTTATAACGAGTATTTACTGTACAATACAATTCAAGTCATCTCATTCCTTCTGCCAGATATATTAAGCTCTTAAATGGACTTTTTAAATAAATGACCAGATTTTTTCAGTTTTGCCAAATGTGGAATATTCAATTGTGATGAAGAAATTTGCAGGTCTGTCTGTCTGTCTTGAGCACACAAATGCAAATTGGAGGAACAGTATCTCATTTCGCTTGGGCTGCTTACAACCCAGTGGTATGAATATTGATTTCTCTAACTTCAAGTAACCCCAGCATTCCCTCTCTCTCTCTCCCTCCCCCACCCAAGTTGCACCAGCTTTTCGTTTTCACCCTACAAACAGCTAACAATGGCCTGTTTCCTTTATCATTGTTACTTTTTTGCATATCTTTCATTCATTGTTCATTATCTCTCTGCAATATCGTCTATATCACTCGTTTCCCTTTTTTCCTAACTAGTCTGGAAGAAGGGCCTCGACCCGAAATGTCACCCATTCCTTCTCTCCAGAGATGCCGCCTGTCCCGCTGAGTTACTCCAGCTGTTTGTGTCTATCTTAGGTTTAAAACAGCATCTGGAGTTCCTTCCTACACAAGTTAATTTCTACTTCAGGTTTGGTTTCTGATGGAGCCTGAGTGCTGGAGTAACTCAGAGGGTCAGGCAGCATCTCTGGAGAATATGGATAGGTGACGCTTTGGGTCGAGACCCTTCTTTACACTGCACGTCCATTTGTGTAAACCAGCATCTGCGGTTCCTTGTTTCCACATCTTGGATTCTGATGTCATGCATGTGCTGGGGAATTGGCTAATTTGCACCAGATCTGGAGCTGGATAAGTAGAAGTTGGGGCTGGGAATGATGCTGTGGCCAGGACTCTGTTTGTATCAACCCAAGGATTTACACACAGCAATTAAATGACCCCGCTATCCCACTTCTGACACCATGTTGTGTTGCGGCTGTCCAAATAACTGAAGTCTTACACCATGATAAAGGTCCAAAGACTTTATTAGTGACATATATAGCACAGGTAACTTCACGCTAGCGTGTCTTTCTAATAATGCGAGAAGCAGGCAGGGAGGGTTACTGTAAAGCTAGTGGGCGTAACTACAAAAGCATGACTCATAACATGAGTGACACTGAGACTGGCAGTGAGAATTGTCACCTCATCTCTGACCTATGAAATACATTGAAACTTAAACGGCAGTTTAACCGCTTGAACCCTTCATACTGAGACAAGTGAACCCAGCCCCAGTCGGTTCCTTATTGGAAAGAGCATCCCTAATATTGGTGTGAAATGCTGTCCTTTTAACCTGTTGGAGCAGAGCCTGTAGCATTTGCAGCCTGCAGGATATTTAATCCTGTGGGCTCTTTCCCATGCTAAACTGGATTAAGAGTGCTTAAATTTAATTAATTTTACTTTACTTTAGAGATACAGCGCGGGAATGGGCCTTTTGGCCCACTGAGTCCGCGCCGACCAGCGATCACCCCATACACTAGCACTATCCTACACACACTAGGGACAATTTACAATTTTAACAAAGCCAATTATGCAAATCTGTACGTCTTTGGAAGAAACCGGAGCACTCGGAGAAAACCCACGCGGTCACGGGGAGAACGTACAATCTCCGTACAGACAGCACCTGTAATCAGGATTGAACCCGGGTGTCTGGCGCTGTGAGGCAGCAACTCTACCGCTGCACCACCGTGACGCCATTTTGTTCATTTCTTTCAGGTAAAAAGACCACACTTTCCTGTGTCACATAAATGCCCTTGGCCAACTTCATAGATTCTCATCGAGACGTGATTCATGTATTTCTTTAGCTCTGTTGCAAATCATCTGATACTTTTGTTGACATGATTGTAACTTATAAGTCAGAATACTATTATCGTCGATGTTGGCCGCTAAGACCGCAAGGAATTACAGAGTTCTCCCCGCGACTGCGTGGGTTTTCTCCGGGTGCCCCAGTTTCCTCCCACACTCCAAAGACATCCAGACATGTGTAGATGAATTGGCTTTGGTAAAAAATGTACCTTGTCCCTAGTTTGTGTAGTATAGTGCTAGTGTGCGGTGTTTTGTAAATTTATCAAGAGTCAAGACGTTTTAGTTGTCATATGTCCCGGAACAGAAGCAACAAGATTCTTAAGGGCCTGTCCCACTTTCACGACCTCTGCCGAGTTTGCCCTTGACTCATACTCACAGCATGGTCGTCACGAGGTCATAGGATGTGGTAGGTAGGTCGTGGCAGGCCGTGATGCTAGTGGTAGGTACTCGTGGCATCAAGTAGGCCGGGGCGTTTTTCTAGCCTGATGAAAAATGTCCACGAGTAAAAAAGGTCGTGAATTAGGTCGTGAAAGTGGGACAGGCCCTCAACTTGCAGCAGCATCGTAAAGGTTTATAAACTCTGCACTCAAGGGTTATGGGGAGAAGGTGTGGGAGTGGGATTAGGAGAGAGAGATAGATCAGCCACGATTGAATGGCAGCATAGACTTGATGGGCCGAATGGCCCAATTCTGGTCTTATCACTTATGAACTTAATATATAGTATAACAAAAAAACAAAAAATGGTCAAAAAATTTTTTTTTTTAAACGTGAAAAAGAGTACCCATTGCAACCCAGGCAGTTTGGAGTTTGGTTGGGGTTTGTAGTGTTCAATAGCCCGATGGCTTGTTGGGAAGAAGCTATTCCTGAACCTGGGAGTTACACAGTTTTCAGAACTCCCATACCTTCTTTCTGATGGCAGGAATAAAATGAGAGTTTGGCCAGGGTAGTGTGGGTCTTGTGGGACAATGCTGGCTGCCTTTTTGAGGTAACGCCCCTTTATATGTTGATGGTGGGGAGGTCAGTACCCGTGATGTCCCAGGGTTTCCCTTTCCCATGACTTTCAGTCTGAAGAAGGGTCTCGACCCGAAACGTCGCCCATTCCTTCTCTCCAGAGATGCTGCCTCACCCGCTGAGTTACTCCAGCTTTTTGTGTCTGTGGACCAGGCAGTGTTCTCCACTTTTTGTAATCCTCTGTTGTCTCACACATACATACTTTTGTGACCCGAGCTACACTTAATTTTGACATATTTTATTAAAGTAAAAATTGAGACGTCTGAAGTAAAATACAACTCAATTTTATTTTCTAATTTGCAAGTTTGGTCAACACCTTTGCATCATCACTGTTTATTAAAAAATGTTCTATTTATAGAAATATAGAAAATGGGTGCAGGAGTAGGCCATTCAACCCTTCGAGCCAACCCCACCATTTAATATGATCATGGCTGATTATCTAAAATCAGTATTCCGTTCTGAGTTTTTCCCCATATCTCTTGATTCCCTTAGCCTTAAGAGCTAAATCTAACTCTGTCTTGAAAACATGCAGTGAATTGGCCTCCACTGCCTTCGGTGGCAGAGAATTCCACAGATTCACAACCCTCTGGGTGAAAAAGTTTTTCCTCATCAGTCCTAAATGGCCTACCCCTTATTCTTAAATCTGTGACCCCTGGTTCTGGACTCCCCCAACATAGCAAACATTTTTCTTGCATATACCCTGTCCAATCCTCTAAAAATGTTATATGTTTCCATAAGATCCCCTCTCATTCTTTTAAATTCCAGCGAATAGAAGCCCAGTCGACCCATTCTTTCATCATATGTCAGTCCCGCCATCCCGGGAATTAACCTGATGATTCTACGCTGCACTCCCTTCCTCAAATTAGGAGACCAAAATTGCACACAATATTCTAGCAGTTGTCACACCAGGGCCATGTACAACTGCAGTAGGACCTCCTTGCTCTTAAACTCAAATCCTCTCGCAATGAAGACCAATATGCCATTAGCTTTCTTCACTGCCTGCCGCACCTGCATGCTTACATTCAGTGACTGATGTACATGCACACCCATGTCTCATTGCACCTCCCCTTCTTCTAATCTGACATTATTCAGATAATAGTCTGCCTTCTTGTTCTTGCCACCAAAGTGGATAACCTCACATTTATCCACATTATACTGCATCTGACATGCATCTGCCCACTCACCCAACCTATCCGTCACCCTGCAGCCTAATAGCATCCTCCTCGCAGCTTACACTGCCACCCAGCTTTATGCATTCCGCAAACCTAGAGATGTTACATTTAATTCCATCGTCTAAATCGTTAATGTATATTGTAAACAACTGGGGTCCTAACACCTAGCCTTGCGGCACCTCACTAGTCACTGCCTGCCATTATGAAAAGGACCCGTTAATTCCTACTCTTTGTTTCCTGTCTGCAAACCAATTCTCTATCCATAACAATACCCTACCCCCAATACCATGTGCTCTAATTTTGCACGCTAATCTCTTGTGTGGGACCTTGTCAAAGGCTTTTTGAAAGTCCAGATACACCACATCCACTGGCTCTCCCTTAACCATTCTAATTGTTACATCCTCAAAAAATTTCAAAAGATAAGTCAAGCATGATTTCCCCTTCATAAATCGATGCTGACTTTGACCGATCCTGTCATTGCTTTCCAAATGCACTGTTATTACATCTTTAACAATTGACTCCAGCATCTTCCCCACTACTGAAGTCAGGTTAACTGGTCTATAATTCCCTGTTTTCTCTCTCCCTCCTTTCTTAAAAAGTGTAGTTACATTGGCTACCCTCCAGTCCACACGAACTGATCCAGAGCTGAGAGAATATGGGAAAATGATCACCAATGCATCCACGATTTCTAGGGCCACCTCCTTGAGTACTTTGGGATGCAGGCCATCAGGCCCTGGGAATTTATCTGCCTTCTGTCCCATATCCTGACACCATATCCTGACCAACGTGGATTCCCTTCAGTTCCTCCCTCCCACTAGATCCTCAGTCCCCTTGTATTTCTGGGAGATTGTTTGTGTTGTCCTTAGTGAAGACAGAACCAAAGTATTGATTTAACTGTTCTGCTATTTCCTTGTTTCCCATTATACATTCACCTGTCTCTGATTGTAAGGGACCTACATTGGTCTTCACTAATCTTTTCCTTTTTACATACTTAAAGAAACTTTTACAGTCAGGTTTTATATTTCCCGCAAGCTTTCTTTCATGCTCTTTTCCCCCTCTTAATTAATCCCTTTGTCCTCCTTTGTTGAGTTCTACATTTCTCCCAGTCCTCTGGCTTGCCACTTCTTCTGGCCAATTTATATGCCTCTTCCTTGGATTTATTCTAAATTCAAATGCAGTCCCCAGGCGCTTTGCAGATGGAAATTCTTGCGTATGCTATTTTTAGCATACTCGTTAATCCTTTCATATTCCATTGCTTTGTACAGTTTTTGCAGGGTCATCAACCCATTTATTTTATAGATCGATTTATAGCAGCATTAAAGAAATTAGTGTCGACGGATCCCAATCCTTTAAAAATAAAATGAACCTAGCTGAATCCACTATTGTTAAAGCTTGTTTGTACTTCTGACGCCCTGAATTAAAACCCAAATGAGGGCATGTCTCACTTAGGCAATTTTTTAGGCAACTACAGGTGACTAGGCAGTCGCCACACGGTCGCCGGGCTGTCGCCTGTATGATCGTGAGTTGTCTAAAGATTCGTAGCGGTTTTTCTGGTCGCCGCTGGATTTTGAAGTGTTCAAAATTTTTCGGCAACAGTCGGCGACCGTGGGCTTGTCGTAGCTTGTCTTCTCCTGACGTAGGTGCTGTCGTAGGTTGTCGCCGGGATGGCGTAGGTTGTCGCCAGGTGACGTAGGTTGTCGCCGGTGCTGACTTTGGTGAATTCCATTGCCGCAGTCGGCGGCAGTCACCTAACAACCCGCCTAAGTGGGACAGCCCTGACTCCAGTCGCCGTTTTTTCGGCAACCTAGTGGGACAGGTCCTTTAACCACTGTGCAGGAAGGAACAGCAGATGCTGGTTTAAACGGAAGATAGACACAAAATGCTGGAGTAACTCAGCGGGACTTGCAGCGTATCTGGGGAGAAGGAATGGGCGATGTTTCGGGTCGAGACCCTTCTTCACCCATTCCTTCTCTCCAGAGATGCTGCCTGTCCTGCTGAGTTACTCCAGCATTTTGTGTCTACCTTGAGCTAAGCTCTACCTGAAAGCACTAACAAAGGACAACCAAATCAAGGACCAGGATCGAACCCGTGTCTCTGGCGCTGTGAGGCAGCAACTCCACCGCTGTGCCACCATGCCACCCCCCTGCACTTTCATTTCATATATATTTACGAGGGTAATGTGTCAAGGAAAAGGGTTAATTCATTTTTAGAATTAGTTCTGCTTCAGGAATAAACTGAGTTCTTGCAAAAAAAACAACACAGCTGATGGTGCACAATTTATTATCCACTGGAACACTGGTGGCAAAAATGCCTCTGGAAGAAATCCATCTCTGTCCTATTTACAGAGCGGGGAGAAGAATACTTTGCACATTATACAACATTTTGATTTGATTTCAAATTAATTTTAGAAAATGAGCCCTGTTCCACATCTTGCTTGTGAATTATAATATGTTCTGCAGCATCTCTTCTCTCTATCCCCTTTAAATAACCAGTGTTGGTTGGTTGGTTCCGTGAGGTGATGTAATGCTTTTGGCTAATGGACCTCCTGCGGTAAAGCAATCTCCCTGATCTTGTTATTTATATCTTTGACCTAACAGCCCTGTTCTAAATTCCATCTTTCTGCTGCAAATGCAGTTTGGGGAAAATGGCTGAAGCAATATCTCCTCGGAGCTGGGGTACAATTAATAATCACAAAAGCACAGGGGTAATAGATTATGCCAAATGCATTATCCGTGTAAATAAGATGGGTAGCATTCTATTTCTAGGTCACACACAGGGGACAGACACAGACATGAGAATTTCCCGGATCAGATATATCAAGATTTAGACAATAGACAATAGACAATAGGTGCAGGAGTAGGCCATTCGGCCCTTCGAGCCAGCACCGCCATTCAATGTGATCATGGCTGATCATCCCCAATCAGTACCCCGTTCCTGCCTTCTCCACATATCCCCTGACTCTGCTATTTTTAAGAGCCCTATCTAGCTCTCTCTTGAAAGCATCCAGAGAACCCACCTCCACCGCCCTCTGAGGCAGAGAATTCCACAGACTCACCACTCTCTGTGAGGAAAAGTGTTTCCTCGTCTCCGTTCTAATTTCTCTGTGTAATTCTTCCTATCTTTTACCTTCCCAGACCTAATGTTATTCTATTCCCAGTACAAACACTTCAGCTGATTGGAATATTGTTCCTGAATGCATTTCAAGCCTCGTCTAAGGTAGACAAAAATGCTGGAGAAACTCACGGGCGAGGGAGCATCTATGGAGAGAAGGAATAGGTGACGTTTCGGGTGGAAACCCTTCTTCAGAACCGAAACGTCGCATATTCCTTCGCTCCATAGATGCTGCCTCACCCGCTGAGTTTCTCCAGCATTTTTGACCGCCTTCGATTTTTCCTGCATCTGCAGTTCTTTCTAATTCTACCACTCGTCTAATTTACTTTCAAAATCCACAGTCAAATCAGCTTCCAGGCAACATGTCCGCGATCTTGGCTGCTTGTGTGGATTGTTTTATCCTCGTGTGACTGACAGTTTAGTTTAGAGTTACAGCGCAGAAATGGCCCTTCGGCCCATCGAGTCCGCACTCTAACACCATCCTACACACACGCGGGACAATTTTACATTCATACCAAACCAAATTAACCTACAAATCTGTACGTCTTTGGAGTGTGGAAGGAAACTGAAGATCTCAGAGAAAACCCACGCAGGTCAAGGGGAGAACGTGCAAACTCTGCACAGACAGCACGCATAGCCCAGATCAAATCCAAGTCCCTGGCGCTGTAAGGCAGCAACTCTATCTCCACCATCATGCCGCCCCTTATGTTATGATACTATTATTATTATTTTATTTATTTATTTATTTATTACAAGCAGTGAACAAAAATATAACCAGCGGCATATGACATAATACATTTCAGATTCAGATTCAGATTCAGATTCAGATTCAGATTCAGATTCAGATTCAGATTCAGATTCCTTTATTGTCATTCAGACCTTTCGGTCTGAACGAAATTTCGTTACCTTGCAGTCATAACATGCAATAAATTAAAACAAAACACACAATAAACACATAATTTAACATCCACCACAGTGAGTTCACCAAGCACCTCCTCACTGTGGTGGAAGGCAAAAGTCTTAAGGTCTTTGTCATTTTCCCCTACTTGTTCCCCCTCTGTACTGAGGCGATCCGGCCTTCGATGTCCATCGTTCCACCAGGCCCGCGGCCGGGCCTCCGAAGCCAGGCCGCCACCGCCGCCGCCGCCAGAACGCCGGAACACCACCACAGCTCCCAGTCAGGATCGACACGGGAACGCTGGAGCCGCCGGAGCTTGAAGCCTGGCCGCCGCTGGAAGCACCAGCTGGAGAGCCGCCGGAGAGCCGACCGGAGCGCCGAAGCCGGGCCGCTGCTGGAGCACCGCTGGAGAGCCGCCGGAGAGCCGCCGGAGCGCGAGAAGCCGGGCCGCCGCCGGGACACCCGCTGGAGAGCCGCCGGAGCGCCGGAGCGCCGAAGACGGGACCGCCGCCAGGGACAACCCGCTGGAGAGCCGCCTGGAGCCGCCGGAGCGCCGAAGCCGGGCCGCTGCCGGAGCACCCGCTGGAGAGCGCCGGAGCGCCAATGCCGGGCCGCTGCTGGAACACCCGCCGGAGCCGCCGGAGCGCCGAAGCCGGGCCGCTGCTGGAACACCCGCCGGAGCCGCTAGAGCGCCAATGCCGGGCCGCTGCTGGAACACCCGCTGGAGCCGCCGGAGCGCCAATGCCGGGCCGCTGCTGGAACACCCGCTGGAGCAACTGCTGGAGCGCCGAAGCCGGGCCGCCGCCGCCGCTGGAACACCGGAGCTCCGAACGCTCGCCACAGCTCCGAGGCCACCAGCTCCGCCATTAGGCCTCAGCACAGACATTTGTTGTACAGCTTCAATTTTAATTTTTAGCTAAAGTTGAGAGAAAAGAAGAGAGAGGAAGCAAGAGAGAGAAAAAGTGGGCGTGCAAGGATAGAACCCCTAGGCTACCAAATTGGTGTCGCCAAAGAGTGAATAAGTAAAAGAAATAAGAAAGATGTAGAGAAATAAAAAGACAAAAACAGAAAGAAAAACTAAAAGGTGATGATAGACCTGCCTCGTATCCCTCCCCACCCATCATCCAGCCCGTAATTAGATTTAACCCAAAATTGTGTGGCTCCATACTATCCTTGTAATGAATCAATGAATGATGTCCATGTCTTCGAAAAATGCTCTGGTTTTTCTGCTAAGACAAGTCTAATATTGTCAAGATGTAGCATCTCAGACATGTTTGTAATCCACATTTTAAGGGTTGGGGGCAGGTGTATGTTTCCAGAATTTGAGTATTAGTTATTTCGCCGTTATCAGACCATAATTGAGGAAACGTCTCTGAAATATTGATAGCTCAGAGCAGGCTTCTGACGTTCCTAGAATAATCAGTTCAATTTTGTTTTTAATGTTTTTGAGAGAATTTCAAAAATTTCTCTCCAAACATTATGTAATTTTATGCAAGAGACATGATACTCTTATTAAACTATGTAACAAACAGCCTTTAGTATTTTCAGATTGCAGTAACAAAAGTATATAGTTTTGGCTGTTAAAAATAACTTTGCCTTTGAAAACGCCGCTGATTCTTGGATCGGACCGAATCCCTTACTCTGCTCCAGAGGACAATCAGCAATATCGGACACTACTTCACCCCCATGTTCCATTATATGATTGGAATCTGGTCCATAACCAGACTGATTCCTGGGATGTCAGGACTGTCTTATGAAGAAAGACTGGATAGACTCGGTTTATACTCTCTAGAATTTAGGAGATTGAGAGGGGATCTTACAGAAACTTACAAAATTCTTAAGGGGTTGGACAGGCTAGATGCAGGAAGATTGTTCCCGGTGTTGGGGAAGTCCAGGACAAGGGGTCACAGCTTAAGCTTTAGACCGAGATGAGAAAGACTTTGTTCACACAGAGAGTGGTGAGTCTCTGGAACTCTCTGCCACAGAGGGTAGTTGAAGCCAGTTCATTGGCTATATTTAAGAGTGAGTTGGATGTGGCCCTTGTGGCTAAGGGGATCAGAGGGTATGGAGAGAAGGCAGGTACAGGATACTGAGTTGAATGATCAGCCATGATCACATTGAATGGCGGTGCTGGTTCGAAGGGCCGAATGGCCTACTCCTGCCCTTAATTTCTATGTTTCTATGTTTCTATATGAGGGTAATGGCAGCTATTTGCTTTGATAGAATTATCAAGTTATTTGCGTCACATGCCTGTCCCCTTTAATAATGGCTTGTCGACTGAGAAATGATTCACAACTCAGATACCAGCAGGGATTAAACTGACTTGTGTCAAACATCAGCAGGTGGCCGTCTTTGTAGCGTCTGCTTCATGTGCCTCTTCCTCCGTGTGGCGCATGTGTTAATTTCAATTTGTACAAAATGTTCTCTCGGTGTAATTAAGAATATTCTCAAACGAACTTCAGCTCTTTAGAGTGCTATCAAAGAGCTAAAGTGTTTAAGAAGGAACTGCAGATGCTGGAAAAATCGAAGGTAGACAAGCGTGCTGGAGAAACTCAGCGGGTGCAGCAGCACCTATGGAGCGAAGGAAAGAGGCGACGTTTCAGGCCCGAAACGCTGAAGGAAATAGGCACACAGGACATCTTAAACACTTCTCCAATACACAAACGTATAGACTTGAAGAGCCAGATAGTTACTAGGACGATTTAGAAGTGGGACTTTAAGTTAGGGTCAAACAGGCAACCCTTCATTGACATATTATATTTTCAAAGGTGAGAGTCAGAAATAGATAGGTAGTAGGTAGACAAAAGTGCTGGAGAAACTCAGCAGGTGCAGAAGCATTGATGGAGCGAAGGAAATAGGCAACGTTTCGGGCCGAAACCCGGAAGGGTTTCAGCCCGAAACGTTGCCTATTTCCTTCAGGGTTTCGGGCCTGAAACGTTGCCCATTTCCTTCGCCCCGTAGATGCTGCTGAACCGGCTGAGTTTCTCCAGCACTTTTGTCTACTATCAAAGAGCTAACACTGGCGTAATTTGGTTTAGTTGTAGAGATACAGCGCGGAAACAGGCCCTGCGGCTCGCCGAGTCTGCGCCAACCAGCGATCACCCCACACACTAGTTCCTACACACTAGGGACAATTTACAATCACTACCGAAGGCAATTAGTCTCCAAACCTGTACGTCTTTGGAGTGTGGGAGGAAAACCCGGAGCACCCGGTGAAAACCCACGTGGTCACAGAGAAACACTGAAGCAATGTACACCAGCTCCAGCTTATCAAGCGGAACCGTGATTGATAGAGAATCCCATTCATAACTTTCCGTTTTTTTAGGTTAGAGATACAGCACAGAGACATGCCCTTTGGCCCACTGTGTCCGTACCGACCAACCATCACCCGTACACTAGGTCTATGTTACACACTGGGGACAATTTCCAGAAGTCTGAAGTCTGAAGAAGGGTTTTGGCTCGAAACGTCGCCTATTTCCTTCGCTCCATAGATGCTGCCGCACCCGCTGAGTTTCTCCAGCATTTTTAGTCTACCTACAATTTCCAGAAGCCAATTAACCTGCACACCTGCACGTCTTTTGGATGTGGGAGAAAACCGGATCACCCGGAGAAAACCCACGTGGTCACAGAGAGAACCTACAAACTCTGTACAGACAGCTCCCGTGGTCAGGATTGAACCCGGGTCTCTGGTGCTGTCAGGCAGCAACTCGACCGCTGCGCCACCGTGCCCCCCAAATTAGGTCATTAATTGGGATGCATGAAGAAGGCTTATCTCAGAATAGCCAGGAACAAAAGCAGCCTACACATCCGAACATCAGTGACCACAAATTTCACTGTACCAATTGGTGCATGTGACAATAAATGTCTCGCGTCTCTTGTCTTGTCTCTTGGTGCTAACGTGCTATGTTCTGGTGGCAGGGACCAGTCTCCTCCAGGAGCTGGTGTATTTGGTGAACCAGGATGCTGATCCAGATGAGATTGGAATAATGAACATCGATGAGCAGTTACCAGTCCTGGAATATCCTCAACCTGGCCTGGATATCATTAAGGTAAGACTCATTCATTGAAACTCCTCACTGTTCTTCTCGACACGTTTGAAACTCTGGAGTATCAAAGTAAATATCTCCAGTTCCTATTACCTTGGAAGACTTATTTGCTTCATAAGTTCACGAGTAATGGGCGCAGAATTAGGCCATTCGGCCCATCAGGTCTGCTCCGCCATTCAATCATGGCTGATCTATCTCTCCCTCCTAACCCCATTCTCCTGCCTTCTCCCCATAACCCCTGACACCCGTACTATTCAAGAATCTATCTCTGCCTTAAATATATCCACTGACTTTGCCTCCACAGCCTTCTGCGGCAAAGAATTCCACAGATTTACCACCCTGGGCCTGACCTGTCGGGAGAGGCTGGGCAGGCTGGGACTTTACACCCTGGAGCGCAGGGGGATGAGGGGTGATCTTATCATGGTGTACACGATCTTGAGGGTTATAGATAGGGTGAAAGCACAGACTCTTTTACCCAGAATAGCAGAAACATGAACCAGAGGACATCGTTTTAAGGCGAGAAGGGAAATATTTCTTAGGAACCTGAGGGGCAACTTTTTTTTCACACAGTGGGTGGCGGATATATGCAACAAGCTGCCAGAGGAGGTAGTTGAGGCAGGTGCTATAACAATGTTTAAAAAACCCCATTATGATAGGTACATGGATGGGAAAGGTTTAGAGGGATATGGACTGAATGCAGGCAGGTGGGACTGGTGCAGATGGGGCATGTTGGTCGGCACGGGCACGTTGGGCCGAAGGGCCTGATTCTGTGCTGTGTGACTCTATGATTCTATCCCAACAGATTGTTTCTGAACAGTCCTTGTTTGCATTTGTTGTCTTGTTCTCCACCAAGACTGAAGGGGATCCTGGGGGAGGGGGGGTGGGGAGGGGGGTGGGAGGGAGGAGGGCAGAGGAGGGGGGGGGGGAGGGTGGGTGAAAGGAGGAAGGGGGGGGAGGGAGGAGGGGGAGAGGGGAATGAAGGGGGGACCCAGTACTCGGTGGGGGGGGATGTTGACATCTGTGTCCTGCCTCGGTGAAGGACGCAGTCTGCTGGAGTAACTCAGCGGGACAGGCAGCATGTCTGGATGGAAGGAATGGGTGATATTTTGGGTCCAGACCCTTCTTCATACCCTTAAGCATTTCGACCCGAAACGTCACCCATTGGTCGCCGCTGGATTTTCAACATTTTGAGTATTTTCGGCGAGCTGCTGCGACTATGACGGGTGCCGGCATGTCGCCGAAAAAAATCGCGTAAGTGGGACAGGCCTGTTGGTTTTCCGCTGCCTAATTATGTCTTTATCTTTAGGAGTTGACGTCCCCTCGCCTTATAAAGAGTCACCTGCCATATCGTTTCCTACCAAGGGATTTGCACAATGGACAGTCAAAGGTAACATTCTGCCGTGTACTTTTTTAGTGATCATGTTCTAAATAAATATTTCATTATTTTTAATGTTGCTGGCTTTTTAAAAAAAGAAAAGTTTTCGTGGATGGGTGGATCAAATTCTTCAACGTTCTTCACTTTCCAGTTAGAATTATTAGTTAGAAATTATTTTTCAATTTCTGCGGGTGTTTCTTTCCTCTGCGGACCTCGATGGATTATTGTGGACATTGGTCCTCCTGTTGGGATAAAGATACTGGGATTAAAATGGTACTTCCAGCCTTCTTCCCAGCAGAACGGAACGACCGTAGAGGCAAGGAACTGCAGCAGCTGGTTGTACACAACGCGCTGGAATAAGACAGGGGGTCAGGCATAGTCGCCGGAGAACATGGACAGGTGACGCTTCGGGTCTGAGGAAGGGTCCCAACCCGAAATGTCACCCATCCACGTTCTCCAGAGATGCTAATGGCCCACAGAGTTACTCCAGCACTTTGTGTCCAGAAGTGAACTACTCCCTCGTCTTGTAAGTTTTAGTTTAATTTTGGTGAGCTTAGTTTATTGTCACGTGTACCGAGGTACAGTTTTCCCAAGTTAAAGGAGTAGAATTAGAACATTCGGCCCATCGAGTCTACTCCACCATTCAATAATGGCTGATCTCTGCCTTCTCCCCATATGCCTTGACACCCATTGTAATCAAGAATTTGTCTATTTGACTATTCCTGCCTTAAAAATATTCACTGACCAAGTCAGATTCACCACCCTCCGCAGATTCACCACCCTCTGACTAAAGAAGTTCTTCCTCGTCTCCTCTCTAAAAGAGTGCCCATTAATTCCAAGGCTGTGACCTCTGGTCCTAGACTCTCCCACCAGTGGAAACATCCTCTCCACATCCACTCTATTTGTGCCTTTCATTATTCTGTATGTATCAATGAGGTCCCCCTCAACCTTCTAAACTCCAGCGAGTACAGGCCCAGTGCTGTCAAACGCTTTTATGGCGTGCTAACCAGTCAGCGGAAAGAGAATACATGATTGCAATCGAGCCGCCCACGGTGTGCAGATACATGATACGGGAATAATGTTTAGTGCAAGGTTAAGCCAGTTAAGTCCGAGGCTCGAGGATTCAGCCCCACATTCTCATTGCAGGTATCTGACTCACCTGATCCGTTTCCTTCCTTCATATGGTCCCAAACATTGAGTTCCATTTGCAATAAAAATGCTCCTTTTTAGAATTGTTCCGTATGTTGTTCGAGTTTAAAAAAATCCACATTCCCCCTTTGACTGTGTGGGTTTTCCCTTGGGTGTTCCGGTTTCCTCCCAACATGCCAACATGTGTGTTTGTAGGTGTAATTGACCTCTGTAAATTGCCCCCTCGTGCGTAGAGAGTGGACGTGAAAGTGGGATAACAGAGAACTGATGTGAACAGGTGATCAATCGATGGTCGACGTGGAACCGGTGGGCCGAAGGGCCTGTTTCCACGCTGAATCTCTAAATAAAGTAAAACTAAAAATAGGGAAAATGCTGGTGTGGTGGAAGGGTGTAAGTTATTTTAAGCCCATTTTAAGGGCTGCACGGTGGCGCAGCGGTAGAGTTGCTGCCCTACCACGCCGGAGACCCGGGTTCGGTCTCGACTACGGGTACTGTCTGTACGGAGTTTGTACGTTCTCCCCGTGACCAAGTGGGTTTTCTCCGGGATCTCCGGGTTTCCTCCCACGTTCGAAAGACGTACAGGTTTGTAGGTCAATTGGCTGGGTATACTTATTAATTCTCCCTAGTGCGGCGTTAGTGTGCGGGGATCGCTGGTCGGTGCGGACTCAGTTGGCCGAAGGGCCTGTATCTCGAAACTAAACTAAACTTCACTTCCTTGTTCCAAATCTTTCTTCCTGCAGGTCATATGCATGGCCAGAAACCCAAAAGACTTGGTGGTGTCATACTATCAGTTTCACCGTTCTTTACGAACCATGAGCTACAGAGGGACATTTCAGGAGTTCTGCAGGCGGTTTATGAATGAAAAGTGTAAGTGGCACGTCCTTTGATAAATCGTTTTATTTGTTCTGAATATAGAAGTTGGGACGTCATGTTGCAGTTGCATTAGACGTTGGTGAGACCACATTTAGAGTATTGTGCTCAGTTCTGGCCTCCTGTCATAGGAAAGATGTCAAGGAGCTGGAAAAGTTACAGAGAAGATTTATTGATGAATATTTTTTATTAGTTGTAAATACATATTAATAAAAAGTACTTCTTACATACATTCATAATATTCTAAATATTAATATTAATATTTAAGACTTAATGTTAATAAGAATTAAATATTTAAGACTTAAGAGAAGATTTATGAGGCTGTTGCCAAGACTTGAGGGTCTGAGCTATTAGGAGAGGTTGAGCAGGCTGGAACCCCATTCCCTGGAGCGCAGGAGGATGAGGGGTGATCTCAAAGAGTTTATTGTCATGACGGAGCTTTACAAGGTCCCTTGTAAAGGTGTATAAAATCATGAGAGAAATAGATCAGGTAGAAGCTCGAGAAGTCTCTTACCCAGAGTAGGTGAATCAAGGACCAGAGGATGAAGGTTTAAGATGAAGGGGAAAAGATTTAATAGGAATCTGAAGGATAACTTTTTCACACAAAGGGAGGTGGGTGTATGGAAAAAGCAGCCAGAGGAGGTAGTTGAGGCTGGGACTATCCCAACGTTTAAGAAGCAGTTAGACAGGTACATGGTTAGGACAGGTTTGGAGGGATATGGACCAAGCGCAGGCAGGTGGGACTAGCGTAGCTGGGACATGTTGGCCGATGTGGGCAAGTTGGGCTGAAGGGCCTGTTTCCACATTGTCTCTCTCTATGACTTTGACTCTATATTTGATTTTCCTTTATCCTGTACAAGAAAGAGAAGATAATTGAAAGAATCTTGAATTCGCCAGCTGCACATTGTGTTACTAAAAGAACTGTTCGTAATCCAAAGACATAATAGATTTTCTGATCAGTTAAATCCGATTTTGGAGGAAAGAGTAGGCGATGTAATGAGGAAATAAGTAGATTTCAGCGTTTGGACTCTTATTTAGTTCTGACCGAAATCCGGGTCTGAAGAAGGTTCCAACCCAAAACCTCACTAGTTCCTTTTCCCCAGTGATGCTGCCTGACCCGTTGACTTACCAACCATCTATTGTTTAAGAAGGAACTGCAGATGCTGGAAAATCGAAGGTAGACAAAAGTGCTGGAGAAACTCAGCGGGTGCAGCAGCATCTATGGAGCGAAGAAAAGAGGCAACGTTTCAGGCCCGAAACCCTGAAGGAAATAGGCAACGTTTTGGGCCGAAACACCTCCGGGTTTCGGCCCGAAACGTTGCCTATTTCCTTCGCTCCATCAATGCTGCTACACCCACTGAGTTTCTCCAGCACTTTTGTCTACTACTACCTATCTATTTCTGACTCTCACCTTTGAAAATATGTCAATGAAGGGTTGCCTGTTTGACCCTAACTTAAAGTCCCACTTCTAAATCGTCCTGGTAACTATCTGGCTCTTCAGGTCTAAACGTTTGTGTATTGGAGAAGTGTTTAAGATGTCCTGTGTGAGGGTGATGTATTTTAAACTATTTTAAACTTTTAAGCATGGGGGAACCGGTGTGAGGGGGGAGATTGGGGAGAATACTGTACCAATTAACAATTGTGTGGTGTCTTTTTAAAATTGCTGTTTATTCTTTTTTCTTTCCTCCCGCAAACATGTAATATGTGAATATGTGATTGCCACTTTTCATTTCACTGCACATCTCGTATGTGTATGTGACGAAGAAACCTGACTTGACTTGACTTGATAAAGGAGGCTGAGGCGTGGGGGAACTGGTGTGAAGGGGTGGGGCGGGGGGGTGGGGGAGAATAAAGGAGGTCCAGGCGTGGGGGATCGGTGTGGTGGGGGGGGGGGGGAAGAATAAAGACAGACCCAGCACGGGATACGTTGTACCTTTGTCAATGCCCTTTATGTAGTGCCTCTTTACACACCTTGCGTATACAAAACAAAGAATATCACTGTGTCTTGTCACAGGTGGCAATAAAGTATCATCAATTAATTAATCAACCAGTTAATTAATTTAATTGATTGATTCATGCATTCATTAATTCAACAAGTGGAAGTTTGAACATGAAGATGGGTTTGACATTGAATTACTCAAAGTTCGAATGTGCTTCGATATGACAATACAGCAGCTTTCTGAGGTATAAACGTGTCTGTGATTTTTATTTTCAGTGGGTTATGGTTCATGGTTTGAACACGTTCAGGAATTCTGGGAGCATCGCATGGACTCTAACGTCCTCTTCCTGCTTTACGAAGATTTACATAAGGTGGGTCTCGTGTGGGGCACTATGCTGGTTGGGATGAAAACGAGAACTACTCCCGTACACTCGGGTGGTACAGCGGTAGAGTTGCTGCCTTGCAGCGCTCACAATGCCAGAGTTTGATCTGGGTTTGATCCTGACTGCGGGTGCTGTCTATACAGTTTGCACGTTCTCCCCGTGACCCGCGTGGGCTTTCTCCCAGATCTTTGGTTTCCTCCCGCACTTCAGGGTTAAGACCGAGATGAGAAAGACTTTTTTCACACAGAGAGTGGTGAGTCTCTGGAACTCTCTGCCACAGAGGGTAGTTGAGGCCAGTTCATTGGCTATATTTAAGAGTGAGTTGGATGTGGCCCTTGTGGCTAAGGGGATCAGAGGGTATGGAGAGAAGGCAGGTACGGGATACTGAGTTGGATGATCAGCCATGATCATATTGAATGGCGGTGCAGGCTCGAAGGGCTGAATGGCCTACTCCTGCACCTAATTTCTATGTTTCTATGTTTCAAAGGCCTGTAGGTTAATTGGCTTGGTATTAATGTAAGATTTTCCCTAGTGTTTGTCGCATAGAGTTAATGTGCGGGAATCGCTGGTCGGTGTGGACTCGGTGGGTCAACGCGCCTCTTACTGCGCTATCTTTGAACTAAACTAAACTAAACTAAAGTACTTAAAATGATAAGATTGTTCCAAGGACAGAGTCCATATTGCCCATTGACCACATGCTGGTATTTATCAAGAACAATCTGACAACATCGCTTCCTGGCTCTTTCTGTATAGTGTTGCAAATATTGTTCCTCAAAGTACTTAAACACTCGTCTAATTCCTTTTCAAAATCCACAGTAAAATTCGCTTCCAGGCAATGTGCCTGTGATCTTGACCACTTGTGTGGATAGGGTTATCCACATCTGACAAAGTTTGGTTTAGTTTAGAGATGCAGTGCGGTAACAGGCCCTTCAGCCCACCATGTCCACGCTGACCATTCATCTCCCAATCACACTAGTTGTGTTATCCCACTTTTCCATCCACCCTGGAGGTCAATTAACCTGCAAACTCGCACGTCTTTGGGACGTGGGAGGTAACTGGAGCACCCGGAGGAAACCTTCACAGACAGCACCTGAGGTCAGGATCAAGTCAAATCAAGAGAGTTTATTGTCACGTGTCCCAGATAGGACAATGAAATTAGTCGAACCCGCGTGACTGGAGCTGTGGGGTAGCGGCTCCACTAGCTCTGCCGCTGTGATGCAATAAACTCTCCACTTGCACGATGAGTACAGCCCCAACTACTCTCCTGACGCTCGACACAAACCACAGAACCGTACTGCGATAATACTCTGGTCGCCACTGGAAACAGCACTTCCTCTGCCATCAATCGCTGCCATTCAAACAAGGGCAGCAAGCACAGGGGAACACTGCCACCTGCTGGCCCCCTACCTTATTGCACATCATTCTCACTTGGAACACAGAACATGGAACAGCACAGGCCAGGCTCTTCAGCCCACAAAGCCTGTGCTGAACATGATGCCAAGGCTATCACTTATCTACCTGCACATGACCCATATCCCTCCATTCTCTGCATATCCACATGCCTGTATATATATCCATACGCCTATCCAAGTCTTTTAAATGTGCCTAGTGTATTTGCTTCAACCACCACCTCCGGCAACATGTTCCAGGCACCCGCCATTCTCTGTCTCTGTCTCTGTCTGTGTCTCTGTCTCTGTCTCTGTCTCTGTCTCTGTCTGTGTCTCTGTCTGTGTCTCTGTCTGTGTCTCTGTCTGTGTCTCTGTCTCTGTCTCTGTCTCTGTCTCTGTCTCTGTCAATGTCAATGTCTCTGTCAATGTCAATGTCTCTATGTCTCTATGTCTCTGTCCGTGCTCCGATGTGTGTAATTAAAATACTTGTCCTGCATATCTCCTTCAAACTTTGCCCCTATCACCAGCTCTACTATTTGATTTTTTTTTTTCATCCTGGGAAAAAAGATTCCGACTCTCGACCCCATCTGTTGCCTCTCATAATTTTATATCTGCCACTCATCATTTCATTTATTGCACATTATATGCATCCTTATTCCTTTGGTGTGGCTGGGTGTAGATCCTCAGCCAACAACATGCTAATGGCATGATGGCCATCATAACAAGCGGAGGTGAGTATAGGAGCAAAGAGGTCCTTCTGCAGTTGTACAGGGCCCTAGTGAGACCACACCTGCAGTATTGTGTGCAGTTTTGTTCTTCAAATTTGAGGAAGGACATTCTTGCTTTCGAGGGAGTGCAGTGTAGGTTCACGAGGTTAATTCCCGGTATGCGGGACTGTCATATGTTGAAAGAATGGAGCGACTGGGCTTATATACACTGGAATTTAGAAGGATGGGAGGGTATCTCATTGAAACATATAAGATTATTAAGGGATTGGACACGCTAGAGGCAGGAAACATGTTTCTGATGTTGGGGGAGTCCAGAACCAGGGGCCACAGTTTAAGAATAAGGGGTTGGCCATTTAGAACGGAGACGACAAAAAACTTTTTAACACAGAGGGTTGTGAATCTGTGAAATTCTCTGCTTCCGAAGGCAGTGGAGGCCAATTCTCTGGATGCTTTCAAGAGAGAGTTCGATAGAGCTCTTAAGATAGCAGAGTCAAGGGATATGGATGGAAGGCAGGAACGGGGTACTGATCAGCCATGATCACATTGAATGGCGGTGCTGGCTCAAAGGGCCGAATGGCCTACTCCTGCACCTATTGTCTAACATGATGGAAGAACAGAAGGTTTAATGAGATTCAAAGGCATTTAAAGATGGGTAGTAATTGCCAGTCTTGCCAGTAGTGCCCACATCTTGGGGAGGAGGAAAATCCTGAACGACAACGTATCCGACAGATAATGGAGTTTAGAAAGCTCTGCTATTTATTAGCCTAGGTCTAGAATACGTGACAATTGTACTAGGCCGCAGCTGAAATCTAGTTCTAGGTACCACACCTCTGATATGATTTGATGTTACTGCAGTGAATGTGCAGGAGGTCCATCGGGATGTGCCAATGAGAAAGACCAAACTTATTTTCTTTGGAACAGGATGTAATAAGGATATACAAAAGATATACCTTAGGACTATATTCCTTGGAGCCCAGGAGGATGAGGGGTGATCTTATAGAGGTGTACAAAATCGTGAGAACAATAGATCGGGTAAACGCTCAGAGTCTCTTACCCAGAGTAGATGAATCAAGAACCAGAGGACATAGGTTTAAAGTGAGGAGCGAAAGATTTAATAGGAACTCGAGGGGTACCTTTTTCCACACAAAGGGTGGTGGGTGTATGGAACGAGCTGTTGGAGGAGGTAGTTGAGGCAGGTACTATCGCAACGTTTATGAAACATTTCGACAGATACATGAATAGGACAGGTTTAAGGGGTTGGACAGGCTAGATGCAGGAAGATTGTTCCCGATGTTGGGGAAGTCCAGGACAAGGGGTCACAGTTTAAGGATAAGGGGGAAGTCTTTTAGGACCGAGATGAGAAAATCGTTTTTCACACAGAGAGTGGTGAATCTGTGGAATTCTCTGCCACAGAAGGTAGTTGAGGCCAGTTCGTTGGCCATATTTAAGAGGGAGTTGGATGTGGCCCTTGTGGCTGAAGGGATCAGAGGGTATGGAGAGAAGGCAGGTACAGGATATTGAGTTGGATGATCAGCCATGATCATATTGAATGGCGGTGCAGGCTCAAAGGGCCGAATGGCTTGCTCCTGCACCTAATTTCCATGTTTCTATGTTTCTATGTTTAGAGGGATATGAGCCAAACACAGGCTGGTGGGACTAGTATAGATGGGGCATGTCGGTCAGTGTTGGGCCGATGAGCCTGTTTCCACACTATATGACTAAAATTGAGAGCCTGAAATTTTTCGAACACTCTCAGATATTCCAGTTATGTTTGTCCTTTCTCTCTGGTGGAAGAATCTTGCAGGTACTGTGGAACAACTGGTGCGGTTTCTTGGGGTGACCTATGATAAAACACAAATGGAGGCTATCATTGAACATTGCCACCAGCTCGTGGACCAATGCTGCAATGCAGATGCCCTTCCCATTGGCAGAGGTAAGTGCTTAACAAAAATATCTTTCTTAAATCGTCAGAGGTTACTGGTCAACTTGCAGCTTTAATACGAAAGTGTAGATGCTTTTTTGAGGAGAAGGAAGAACATGGATTTCTGTTTTCTCCTTGGTTCTTGTCTACATTATGCATGATATTGTGAATCTATGGAATCCATTGCCAGAGAAGGCTGTGGAGGCCAAGTCAATGGATATTATCAAGGCTGGGGCAGTTGAGGCAGGGACTATCCCAACATTTAAGAAGCAGTTAAACAGGTACGTGGATAGGACAGCATGGAAACAGGCCCTTCGGCCCAACTTGCCCACACCGGCCAACATGTCCCAGCTACACTAGTGCCAGTGTTTGGCCCATGGAGGGATACGGGCCAAACACTGGCACTAGTGTAGCTGGAACATGTTGGCCAGTGTGGGCAAGTTGGGCCGAAGAGCCTGTTTCCATGCTGTATCACTCTATCACTCTATGGATAGATTCTTGATTAGTACGGGTGTCAGGGGTTATGGGGAGAAGGCAGGAGAATGGGGTTAGGAGGGAGAGATAGATCAGCCATGATTGAATGGTGGAGTAGGCTTGATAGGCCGAAACTTGCAGTGAACATCTACCTCTCAAATAGCCTTGCACCATGGATATGAGGCCCATGAGTGACAAGGAACCGCAGATGTAGGTTGAAACCGCAGATAGACACAAAATGCTGGAGTAACTCAATAGACAATAGACAATAGGCGCAGGAGTAGGCCATACAGCCCTTCGAGCCAGCACCGCCATTCACTGTAATCATGGCTCATCATCCACAATCAGTACCCCATTCCTGCCCCCTGACTCCGCTATCTTTAAGACCTCTATCTAACTCTCTCTTGAAAGCATCCAGAGAATTGGCCTCCACTGCCTTCTGAGACAGATTCACAACCCTCTGTGTGAAGACGTTTTTCCTCATCTCCGTTCTAAATGGCTTACCCCTTATTCTTAAACTGTGGCCACTGGTTCTAGACTCCCCCAACATCGAGAACATGTTTCCAGCAGTCCATGTTGATGCAAAACTCAGCGGGTCAGACAGCATCTCTGGAGAGTAGGAATGGGTGACATTTTGGATCGAGACCCTTCTTCAGACTGAGAGCCATGTGGAAAGGGAAACGAGAGATATAGATGGTGATGTAATCACATAAGGGAACAGCGAGAGAGGGATGAGTTTGGGTAGTGAGAGTCTGATGGGACAGGGAGGAATGATTTGGAGGACTGAGCGTAAGCACAACTGAAGGGGACGGTGCTTGGAAGAGAATAAACAATAAACAATAGGTGCAGGAGTAGGCCATTCGGCCCTTCGAGCCAGCACCGCCATTCAATGTGATCATGGCTGATCATCCCCAATCAGTACCCCGTTCCTGCCTTCTCCCCATATCCCCTGACTCAGCTATCTTTAAGAGTCCTATCTAGCTCTCTCTTGAAAGTACCCAGAGAACTGCCCTCCACCACCTTCGGAGAATTTCACAGACTCACAACTCTCTGTGTGAAAAAGTGTTTCCTCATCTCCGTTCTAAATGACTTCTTACCCCTTATTCTTAAAATATTCTTAAGAAAGATAGGGAGAGGGTGATCTAGAACAGTGCGATATGTAACTGTAGAAATCATGTCTGGGAGTGACTGATTGACAATTGAATGGAATGATATCAGACAGTTTTGACCTTGAGAAGGATTGAGGCACTGGATACTGTCTCTAATTCTGAATGGAAGACATTTGGTGATAGTGGTTTATGACTGTGGCAATATGTTTCATAGACTTTAATTCTGTTGATTTGAAGTTGGGGGTGACAATCCCCGCCTTTCCCTCGGTTTGCAATGGAGTTGAAAATCTGACCACTAAAATGAGCTTTAAAAATGTACTTTTGTGATTTTAAGGAAATTGTACACGAGAACTGTCGACTGGGTCATTTGTTTATGGTGGCATCTTCTGCAAATGTTTTTTTTTTAAATTAGCCTTGATTAATCTTGATAAGCTTCGTTAAAGCCCTGTCCCACGGTACGAGTTTTCCAGAGTTTGCCCTGATTCAAACTCGGAGATTTACGGTAATGGCCGCTCGTCGGTACTCGGGGCTCTTGTGGACATTTTTCAACATGTTGAACAAATCTTCACGAGTCTTCCCGTGCTTACCTGCCGTTAGCGAGTCTTCCCGAGTACCTACCGTTAGTGTTACGAGCCGCTAAGAGACGTCCCCGAGCTCCGACGTACCCGTTAGGTTCATTCTCCGTGCTTACCACGAGTTTGATTTTTTTTAAACTCGGGAGAGCCCTTGGAATGAACTCGTACCGTGGGACAGGGCTTTTAAACTAAACCAACAAGGGATCAAGTATTAAATCAGCTTTTAAAATGATGATTTGTTCAATTGTCTGATTTTCATTTTTTTTTGTTTCATTCATTGAATTCATTTTTGTTTTTCAGTTTTGCATTGTTTAAGCAATCTGAAGATGAAGAAATATAGTTGAGTTAAATGCTGCACCTTCATTTTCTCATTTTTATTTTGTTTTTAATTTTTTGTTTGAAGCACTTTTTGGTTTCTTCCTTTATGTTTTTAGCATATATAAACGTGTGGTTTATATTTGAGCCACACGTTTTTGACTTTACTTCATATGGTCATCATTTTTATTTGTTATTGTTTTGTTATTAGACCATTCCATGTTTGTCTGTCAGGGTCATCTTTGTTGTATTTTGTTCTCACCCACACACAGAATTAAGTTTAAGTAAGACAAATTTGAAAGATCTATGAAGGGTTCACTGATTGTGTAGGAAGCAACTGCAGATGCTGGTTTACACCGAAGATAAACATAAAAAAGCAGGACAGGCAACATCTCTGGAGAGAAGGAATAGGTGATGTTTCGGGTCCAGACCCTTCTTCAGACTCCCCTTACCTACTCTAATCTCACCCGCAAAAAATGAAAAAAAGCAATCTGAAGAAGGGTCTCGACCCGAAACATCACCTGTTCCTTTTCTCCAGAGATGCAGCCTGACCCGCTGAGTTACTCCAGCATTTTGTGTCTATCAAAGGTTTACTGATTATCGTTTTTATTCCTAGACATGATATATAAACAAACCTTCCATTTGATGGTCTAACATGGAGGGAAGAAAGTTGAGCATAATCGTTCTGAATTGCTTTTATTGAAATATTAACACGTTAATTTTTCTCAAACATTTTCTGCCTTCATTCCTAGTAAACTCTAAGCACAGAAGCATGTAATGCTTGTCTTTTCCCTTATATGTATGGTAATTGAATTGGATTCCCAGCTCCTTTTCCAATGCATTCTTTGCAGGACTTTAAACCCCCTTCACCCGGCTTTCTCCTGCAGGTTTTGTAGAATTTAAAACCCGATTTTGCCACCACTGAAAGGCAATTTCCTTACTCAATCCCATCATGTCCCCATCTTTAGATTGCGTCTGGTTTATGAGCTGGGTCCCATGTTTAAATGTCCGCATCGACCAACGATCACCCCCACACTCTAGCGCTATTCTACACACACTAGGAACAATTTACAATTCTTACTGAAGCCAATTAACCTACACACCTGGACGTCTTTGGAGTGTGGGAGGAAACCGAAGCACCCGGAGAAAACCCACGCAGGTCACGGGGAGAACGGACAAACTCCATACCGACAGCACCCGCAGTCAGGATCGAACCTGGGTCTCTGGCGTTGTAAGGCAGCGACTCTACCGCTGCGCCACCGTGCCACCCTTCTTAATACTAATTACTAAATATAATAGTCATCTTGCAACGTAACTGAATAGTACGGGTTTTAATTTTACTGAATTGTATGGGTTTTACTGATTAATTTAGCTGTGAAATAATTCACAAATATTCATAAGTCTAACACTGCAACTTATGAAGCGGATCTGTCGCTATGCCTCGAGTGCTGCAATGGGTAATTTCTTTCTAAACTATGTGAAATTGTTAATACACATTTGTCTGAAGCAGAACATGAAGGGGGAAACATAGAATAACCAAAGTGGCACTCTTTGATATTCCTAAACTTAATTGACTACAGTATATCGAACATTTTGATATGAAGCTAATCTTACAGATGGGGGTGGTCACGACCACAGAATGATCAGGTTGCCTGACACACCTTGATTCCAATGGAATTGTCCCGAACCTCAAACTTCACGAAATGTGTTTTCATCAGACTCAGAAGTTAATAAGTTGCACTTACTATTTTTTTTTTAAATTGCAGGTCGAGTTGGCCTATGGAAGGATATCTTCACTGTTTCAATGAATGAGAAATTCGATGCTGTTTTCAAACAGAAGATGGGAAAATCCGATCTGACCTTCGACTTCAGCCTTTAAGGAAGCAACATGCATGCGCTTCAGTATTCTCAACACTATAAATGCATCTCTGCATTTGTTTATCATTCACTGGCTAATCTGTGCTGTTGTGTGTATTATGACAGCTTTTAGTGAGAGATATACGTGTATATGCCTTTAAGCAGAATTGGAAGACACATAGTCTAAGAAAGCAACTTAATTATTAACTGTAGTAGTTGTGATAGTAAGAACAATTATTCTGTACTCCAAAATATGTATTTAAAAGTAAGCAAATACATACTGGCACTCCCTCAAACTCATTTGTACACTCGTGCACACACAAAGTAAACCAAAATGAAGGGAAATTATTGCTGAGAAATAGATTTTATTTATTTTCTGTAATCATGACATTGCATATTCTAGTTAGCATCAATGCAGTGTCCACGTCTGAATTAAAGTTAATTAAAACTGTTTGGCTATTGTTGATTCTAATTCACATAGATATGGGCGATATGAGACATATTTCATAAGTTATAATAGTTTCGGTGATGTTAAAACCTCGACCCCCTGAATTAATACAACTAACATTATTTGGGTATTGTTGATTCCAATTCCTTTAGATATTCAACGATGGTGGGTGATGTGAGAAAGATGTTTCACAAGTTTAAATAGTTTCAGTAAGGTTCAAACATTAAATTTATTAAAGCTATATTTTGAAACAGTGGTCAATGGAACCAAGTTAACTCACAGTATCCTTTTGAGGTTCTGTCGTTTGTTAACTGGGTCCAGTGATGCTGCCTGACATTCTGTGGCATGTTGATGTGCCAGTGTGTTGTAAATAGGCAAATATAACATTGAAATACGTAGCGGGCAATACAGACACAACCGCATTCCTTGAATTGGCACCAATAACACTGGGAGACAAAATGGAGGAGGAATCTGTTACCCTGTCACCCACTTCTTGTAAATCTTTAACCCTGTTAATGTTTGTAAAAGTTTGTACTAACTTTGTGTTTCCCAAGTTTTTGCCAGCATTCATAGAAAAATGTTTTGTGATTGACATCTTGTCTTTTTCAAAATGAAAGTTGAATATGTTAGCAAATCATGAATTAAATGTTACTCAATCATCCTGTTGCCTTCAAATCCGCATGAAATCCTATTCCTTTAAAATAAATTACCAGACTATATATTTTTGATTCTACTAATTTTGAACAATCAAATCATCAATTTTTAAGTAGCCCTTTAATCTTGAGGCTGCCAGCATGTCATAAGGTCATAATTGATAGGAGCAGAATTAGGTCATTCGGCCCATCAAGTCTGCTCCGCCATTCAATCATGGCTGATCTATCTCTTCCTCCTAACCCCACTCTCCTGCCTTCTCCCCATAACCTCTGACACTCGTGCTAATTCAAGAATCTATCATTCTCTGCCTAAAAAATATCCATTGGCCTCCACAGCCTTCTGTGGCAAAGAATCCCACAGATTCACCACCCTCTGATTAAAGAATTTCCCCCTCACACCTTCCTAAAGGAACGTCCTTTAATCCTGAGGCTATGACCTCTAGTCCTAGACTCTCCCACTGGTGGAAAGGCTGTGGAGGCCCGTCAATGGATATTTTAAAGGCAGAAAGATAGATTCTTGAGTAGTACAGGTGTTAGAGGTTATGGGGAGAAAGCAGAAGAATGGGGTTAGGAAGAAGAGATAGATCAGCCATGATTGAATGGCGGAGTAGATTTGCAGGACTGAATGGCCTAATTCTACTACTATCACATATGAATTTAACCTAATCCTAATTCTCAACCTTTGTAAATCCATTGAATGGTTCCTTCAATTTTCTGCACGAAGAACAGAAACACTTTGGCTGAAACATTAACTTCATTATTCGTTCAACAAAACTGGTGAACTGTGATTTCTTCCTATTTTTATTCTGATGGTGAATCATAATCATAATAATCATAATCATACTTTATTAGCCAAGTATGTTTTGCAACATACGAGTAATTTCATTTGCCATAGAGTCATACCATTAAAAAGCAACAAAACACACAAAATACATTTTAACATAAACATCCACCACAGTGACTCCTCCACATTCCTCACTGTGATGGAAGGCGAAAAAAGTTAAATCTCTTCACTTCTTTGTTCTCCCGCGGTCAGGGGCTTCCGTTGACGGGACTATCTTGGCTCCGATAGCCGGCGGTCGGGCCTTCAGCTTCGGGTCGATCAAGCTCCTGCATCGGGGGGTTGTCAGCTCCCCGCGCCGGGCGATTGGACCTCGGGTCGGGGTTGGTCGAACCTTCTGCAACTTTGGAGCTTCCTGACGTCGGTCTCTACCCGAGACTGCGAGCTCCTTGATGGTGAAATCCGCAGCCTGCGTTTGGAGCGTCGAGCCCAGGCAAGGGATCGCAGGCTTCGATGGTAAGTCCACGGCCCCACGTGGGGCTCAAAGTCAGTCCCGAGCAAGGCCGCCAGCTCCATGATGTTAGGCCGCAGAGTGACCGGAGATATGATCCGGAAAATAATCGCATCTCCGGCAAGGTAAGAGATTGAAATAAAGTTTCCCCTGAACCCCCTCCCCAACCCCTCACATAAAACAAACCAGAGAACATTAACATGAACTATTAAAACACTAAAAATATCACAAAAAAAGACGAAAAGACAGACAGACTGTTGGCAAGGCTGCCATCTTGCGGCATCCCCTGGTGGAATGTAAAGAGAAGTCAGATGTTCCGCGCATTTTTAGTAATGCGGTTGCAAACGCCACATGAAAAATGACAATGGTGGCTGACGGAACAATTAGAAAGAATTACAATCTTTAATTACAGTTTAGTTTACTGTCATGCGTACTGAGGTACAGTGAAATGCTTTTGTTGCGTGCTATCTCGTCAGCGGAAGGACATACATACAATCACGCCATTTACCATGGTTCATTATATATTTTTTGTTGCCTGCCTTTGCAGAGATGACAACCCAAGTGTTGAAATTGGTAGAAAAGCCTACCATTGAAATCCAAAGACAGAGCCATGGGGAAACGTAGTCCGAGATAGCTCAAATATTTTTGGAAGCAACAGAACTGAGTTCCAGAAGAAGGCTGTTAATTTGATGAATGATTCTGGCCGCAACTCTTCACTGAAGTTGTGGGATTGTATTACAACTACTGCCATTCTTTAATGTTCAGTTGCTGTCATTTCCTTGTGTCCTTGAGTATTATTTTTATGCTTGAACTTTTTTTTGCTTTGCCAAACTGCAAGAGGCTATTTTAGAGTTGAGGCTTTCTGGGGAGCAGTTTGTGGTACCTACTCCACTATACTTTTTCTCAAGGTCCTAGTTGGACTTGAGGTGCTCAGTTTCAGATCAGGTTAGTTTATTGTCATGTGTACCGAGATACAGTAAAAAGCTTTGGTTTCATGTGCCGGAAGGAACTGCCCTGTGGCATACTGGTGTTCTAGTTCAAACTAACCTGATCACATACTAGGAAATTGAGACTGCTGTTCATGTTGTTGCTGTGTGAAAGATTTGAGCTGATTTATTGATTTATTTTTGCTTTCGCCAGCTTTCGAGGCTGAGATATTACAATTATTGCATTTTCCATATTGACAAAGTGAATAAATAAAATCATGCATGAATACAAACTGTTTGCCCCAGCAAGCCCATGCTGACTATCAAGTGCCTATCACACTAATGCTATTTTATTCTCTTGCAGTGCCGGAGACCCTCCGGGTTCGATCCTGCCTATAGTTGCTGTCTGTACGGAGTTTGTACGTTCTCCCCGTGACCTGCGTGGGTTTTCTCCGAGATCTTCGGTTTCCTCCCACACTCCAAGGACGTGCAGGTTAATTGGCTTGGTGTATGTGTAAATTGTCCCTAGTGTGTGTAGGATACCCCCGTGTGTTAATGTGTGGGACTTGCCTGGTCGATGCGACTCAGTGGCCCGAAGGGCCTGTTTTCCTCGCCTAGTATCTTTTTAAACTAAACTAAACTGTTACACACTCATATATGTGTGCTGGAGTAACTCATACAGCAGGTTCCAGGGCACAGAAGAAAACGATCTCTGGAGAAAAAGAATAGTGACGTTTCGGATTGGGACCCTTTCTAGATATGTACTAGTATATATATCTAAGTGAGTGTGAGAGATATATTAGGATATAGATATACACAGAATGCTGGAATAAAACTCTGCGGGATAGGCAGCATCTCTGGAGAGAAGGAATGGGTCGAGTCCCTTCAGACTGAGGTGTAGATATATAGATATATATGTATTTATATACATACACATACCACACCTGTATAAATATATAGGTCGAATAAAGAAAAGGAGTCTGACGAAGGGTCACGATCCAAAAACATCACCAATTCCTTCTCTCCAGAGATGCTTGCCTATCCCCTGTCCCCCGCTGAGTTTACTCTCGCCAGCATTTTGTGTCTATCTTCGGTTTAAACCAGCATCTGCTGTTCCTTCCTACATATATACCTTTCTATATATATATATACCGACTAGTATATATATATATATAGATATATATATATAATCCCTCACATATGAAGAAACAAAGTTCCACTTAGAAAATAGGTGCAGGAGTAGGCCATTTGGCCCTTCGAGCCAGACCACTGCCATTCAATCCAATGATCGTGGCTGATCCATCCAAAATTCAGTAACCCAAACAACGCCGTTCCTGCTTTCTGCTTTCTCCCCATCATCCCTTGATTCAGTCTAACCTAAGAGCTAAATCTACACTCTCTTGATAAAACACATCTCCAGTGCACTTGTCCTCCACTATCACTTCTGTGGCAGAGAATTCCACAGCCTCTCTGGGGTGAAAAAGTCTTTCCTCATCTCAGTCCGAATACTTTGGCCTGAGTGCCCCTTATTATTAATGACCCCCTGGATCTTCTGGACGCCCCCAACATGGGGAATCCATTTTTCCTGCGTTCTAGCCTGTCCATTCCTCAAAATTTTGTTATATGTTTCTATAAGTATCCCCTCTCAACCTTGTGCAATTCCGAGCGAAACTGCACCACTCTCGCGCGCATTTGCGATTATTGATGCAATAGTTTTAGCGTGCAACAGAGGATACGAACGACCAGTTTCTTCGTGAACGTTTATTATTAAGAACTCCTTCCCTTGAATCTACAGGTCGATACACACACGCTGGCCACAATGGTGGTCAGTCCCGAACAACTGCCAAAGCGCGCAAAAACAAAACGCGACCCCGAAAACCCCGGCCCCTCCCCGTGTCACGTGCTGCCCGCGGGCTTCAACCAAACGGCGGGTTCGATACTGGCGTGCGCCAGCAGGCGCTGCGTACTATATATATATACAAATATATAGATATATATATGAGAGAGAGAGTGAAGAGACAGAGAGAGAGATAGAAACATGGAGGTGTGTTGTCTAGACAAGGTGTATTAAGAAATTAATAGGCTGTGCAGAAGAATCCTTGCTACTCATGAGCAACAGACCCAACATGAGTAAAACATTGAGGGTCCACAAAAAGTGGAGAAACTCATGCGGGTGGTACTCATAGCAACAGATCCCAACTGATAGCGCAAAAAAAGTAGTACAACAGCTGTGTTTGTGGTGGTGAAAATGAGAAGCTGGTGCGACATCTCGTGAGGGCTCCCTCGCCCAGGCACCGCCAACCTGCCATGCCCGCCCCTCCAAGGCCCCGCCCTCCCCAAGGCCCCGCCTCCCCTATGGCCCGCCTCGCACAGGCCCACGCCCCTCCCGGCCCGCCCTACCCAGGCACTCCCCGCTAGAACCCGCCCGGCCCGCCGCCCACAATCCACGCCCCTCCAGGCCCGCCCACAAAGGCCCACTCAGGCCCCGCTCCCCATGACCGCTCCCACAGGTCCGCCCCCTCCAGGCCCCGCCCCTCCAAGAGGTCCCCGGCCAAATGGGGTGTGTTGTGCTGCCGGACGGCCGGGCCGTGGCGGCCAATGAGCAGCGCGCTGGCGAGCGCGGGCTAGAACGGGGTCGCGGCAAACGGGAGGCGTTCCGCGCACCGACAGGGGGGAGAATGAGAGAGTACAGGGGGTGAGAGGTACAGGGGGGAGAAGGAGGGTACAGGGGGCGAAGAGGGGTGGTACGGGGGAGTTACAGGGGGGGAGAGGGGTCAGGGGGGAGAGGTACAGGGTGGTGTGAGGGGTACAGGGGGGAGAGGGTTACGGGGGGAGAGGGAGAGGTACGGGGGGAGGTACAGGGGGTGAGAGGGGTACAGGGTGTGAGAGGGAGAAGGACAGGGGGGAGGTTACAGGGGGGAGAGGGTTACTGGAGCCGCCGGACGAGGGGTGCGAGAGTGAGAGGTACAGGGGTCGAGAGGGAGAAGGTTACAGGGGGGAGGTACGAGGGGGGGAGGAGAGGGGTACAGGGGGAGGAGGGGGGAGAGGGAGAGGTACAGGGGGGGAGAGGGAGAAAGGTACAGGGGGAGAGGTCGGGGGAGAGAGGGTTACATGGGGGGAGGAGAGGGGGGAGAGGGAGAGGTACAGGGGGGAGAGGTCCAGAGGTACAGGGGGCGAAGAGGGAGAGGTACAGGGGGGAGAGGGAGGAGGGGGGGAGAGAAAGAGAGGGTACGGGGGGTGAGGGAGAGGTACAGGGGGAGAGGGAGAGGTACAAGGGGGGGAGAAAGAGAGGTACAGGGGGGGAGAGGGAGCATGGTACAGGGGGGGAGGTTACAGGGGGGAGAGGGGTACAGGGGGGAGATTGGGGGAGAGGGAAGATGGTACTGGGGGGGAGAGGGAGAGGTACAGGGGGGAGGTTACGGGGGGAGAGGGGTACAGGGGGGAGAGGGGGGAGCAAGAGAAGGTACAGGGGGGAGAGGGAGAGGTACAGGGGGGAGAAAAGGATGAGGTCAGGGGGAGGTACAGGGGGAGAGGGGTACAGGGGGGAGAGGGGGGAGAGGGAGGGGTACAGGGGGGGAGGGGAGAGGGGGGTGAGAGAAAGAGAGGTACAGGGGGGAGAGGGAGAGGTAGGGGGGGGGAGAGGGAGAGGTACAGGGGGGAGAAAAGAGAAGGTAAGGGGGGGAGGGAGAAGGTGACTGGGGGGGTGGGGAGGGAGGTACGAGGGGGGGAGAGGGATACAGGGGGGGAAGAGGGGGGAGAGGAAGGTTACAGGGGGGAGAGGGTGAGGTACATGGGGGGGGTTACAGGGGGGGGGAGGGGTACAGGGGGGAGAGGGTGGCGAGAGGGAGAGGGAGAGGGGGGAGAGGGAGAGGTACAGGGGGGTGAGGGAGAGTTACAGGGGGGAGAGGGGTACAGGGGGGAGAGGGGTGGGGTGAGGGAATGAGGTAACAGGGGGGAGAGGAGAGGTTACATGGGGGCGAGGACAGGGGGGAGGAGTAAGAGAGGTACAGGGGGGAGAGAGGGAGAGGGTACATGGGGGAGAAAGAGATGAAAGAGAGGTACAAGGGGGAGAAAAAGAGAGGTACAGGGGGTAGAGGAGAGGTACAGGGAGGGAGAGAAGAAAGTGAGGTACAGGGGGGAGGGGAGAGGTACAGGGGGGAGAAAGAGAGGTACAGGGGGGAGATGGGAGTGGTAAGGGGGGAGAGAGGGTACAGGGGGAGAGGTACAGGGGGGAGAGGTCACCCCCCAGGGTGGGGGGGAGAGGTTACTGGGGGTGACGAGGGGTCAGGGGGTGAGAGGGGAGAGGTACAGGGGGGAGGAGGTGTACAGGGGGATGAGGTTAAGGGGGAGAGGTAAGGGGGAGAGAGGGTACAGGGGGGAGAGGGGACAGGGGGGAGAATGTACAGGGGGTGAGAGGGAGTAAATTCAGGGGGGAGAGAGGGGTACTGGGGGGGGAGGAGGGAGAGGTAATTGGGGGAGAGAGGGGGTTCCAGGGGGAGAGTTACAGGGGGAGAGGTACAGGGGTGAGAGGGGTACAGGGGGGGAGAGGGAGTGGTACAGGGGGGAGAGGGGTACAGGGGGAGAGGTACAGGGGAGAGGTACAGGGGGGAGAGCGGGGGTACAGGGGGGGAGAGGGGTACAGGGGGGAGAAATGTACAGGGGGGGGTGGGGAGGAAATTACAGGGGGGAGAGAGGGGTACCAGGGGAGGGGGGCGAGAGGGGGAAGGAGGGGTACAGGGGGAGAGGTACAGGGGGGAGAGAGGGTACTGGGGGGAGAGGTACAGGAGGGGAGGCGAGTGGGGTAAGGGGGTGAGAGGGAGAGGTACAGGGCGGGAGAGGGGTAACAGGGGGAGAGGTACAGGGGAGATGGTCAGGGGGGAGAGAGGGGTACAGGGGGTAGAGAGGGGTACAGTCTCGTGGGAGAATTGTACAGGGGGGAGAGGGTGGAAATACAGGGGGGAGAGAGGGGTACGGGGGGGTGAGAGGAGAGGTCAGGGGGGAGAGAGGGGTACAGGGGGAGAGGTACAGGGGGGAGAGAGGGTACTAGGGGGGAGAGGGTACAGGGGGGAGAGGGGGTACAGGGGGGGGAGAGGGAGAGGTGTACAGGGGGGCGAGAGGGTACAAGGGGGGGAGAGAGGGAGAGGTACAGGGGGAGAGAGGGGTACCAGGGGGGAGAGGTTACAGGGGGGAGAGGGGGTACAGGGGGGAGGAGTGGTACAGGGGGGAAGAGGGGTACAGGGGGGAGAGGGGTACAGGGGGGGAGGGGGGGGAAGGGGTGGTACAGGGGGAGAGAGGGGGTACAAGGGTGGAGGGAGATGGAGAGGTACAGGGGGGAGAGGGAGAGGTACAGGGGGGAGAGGGATAGGTACAGGGGGGAGAGAGGTACAGGGGGGAGGAGTGGTACAGAGGGGAGAGGTACAGGGGGACGAGGTACCAGGGGGGGAGAGGGAGAGGTTACAGGGGGGAGAGGGAGAGGTAACAGGAGGGGAGGGTGGAGAGGTACGGTGGGGGAGAGGGGTACAGGGGGGAGAGGGGTACAGGGGGGGAGAGGGGTACAGGGGGGGGGGAGGGGGTACAGGGGGGTGAGAGAGGTACAGGGGGGTGAGGGTACAGGGGAGAGGGGTACAGGGGGGAGGGGAGAGGGGTACAGGGGGAGAGGGAGAGGTAAGGGGGTGAGAGAGGGGGGCGGTACAGGGGGATAGGTTAACAGGAGGGAGAGTACAGGGGGGAGTTACAGAGGAGAGGTACAGGGGATGGAGATATTAGTGGAGAGGTTACAGGAGGGGGTACAGGGGGGGGGGGATACCAGGGGGGAGGGGGTACAGGGGGGAGAGGGGGTACAGGGGGGAGAGGAGAGGAGGTACAGGGGGAAGAGGTACAGGGGGGGGAGAGGGGAGTGGGGCAGTACAGGGGGGAGGAGGGCGATAGAGGGGCAGTGAGAGGGGTTGGCAGAGTAGGGTACAGGGGGCGAGAGGGAAGAGGTTTACAGGGGAGAGGGTGTACAGGGGGCGAGGGGGGGGGAGAGGGGTAGGGGGAGGAGGATTAGGGGGGAGAGGGGGGAAGAGGTACAGGTACAGCGGGGGGATACAGGGGGGAGAGGTACAGGTACAGGGTGGGAGAGGGGTACTAGTGGGGGAGAGGGAGAGGGGTTACAGGGGAGGAGAGGGGTACAGGGGGGCTCGAGGAGTAGAGGTACAGGGGGTGGAGGGGTACAGGGGGGAGAGGTACAGGGATGAGAGAGGGAGAGGTACAGGGGGGGAGGTGTACAGGGGAAAGGTACAGGGTGTGGGAGAGCAGGTACAGGGGGGAGAGTGGAGAGGTCAGGGGGTGAGAGGGGTACAGGGGGGAGAGAGAAGAGTACAGGGGGGGAGAGTTTGCAGAGAGGTTACAGGGGGAGAGACGGGGGTAACAGGGTGGGAGGAGATGGTACAGGGGGGAGGGGTACAGGGGGGAGAAGGAGAGGTACAGGGGGAGAGGGAGAGGTACAGGGGGAGAAGGTACGTAGGGGGGAGAGGTACAGGGTGGGGAGAGGGAGAGGTACAGGGTGGCGAGGTGGGTGTGTGACAGGGGGGGAGAGGTATCAGGGGATGGAGAGGGAGAGGAGAGGTACAGGGGGGAGAGGGATCGAGGAGATGTGTTACAGGGGGGAGGAGGAGGGGTACAGTGGGGGAGAGGTACAGGGGGGAGAGGTACAGGGGGAGAGGGGACGTGGTACAGGGGGGGAGGGGGTGGTGGGAGGGGGTAAGGGGGGGGTACAGGGGGGAGGGGTAAGGGGGGAGAGTAGAAGGTACAGGGGAGAGGGAGAGGGGTTACAGGGGGGGGGAGAGGTACAGGGGGCAGAGAGGTACTGGGGAGAGGGAGAGGTTTCAGGGGGAGAGGTACAGGGGGAGAGTACAGGGGGGAGAGGGGTACAGTGGGGTGTAGTGGTACAGTGGGGAGAGGAGTACAGGGGGGAGAGGGGTACAGGGGGTTACAGGGGAGAGTGGTACAGGGGGGAGTAGAGGGATGGTACAGGGGAGAGAGGTACAGGGGGGGAGAGAAGTACAGGTAGGGGGGGAGAGGGTACAGGGGTTACAGGGGTGCTCGGGGTAGGTTACAGAGTGGAGATGAAGTACGGGGAGGAGGGTACAGGGGGAGGAGAGAGAGCAGGGGGTGAGTAGGGGTACAGGGGGGAACGAATGGGGGGAGAGGGGTACAGGGGGGAGCGAGAGGTGAGTGACAGGGTGGTCATCTGAGAGTTACAGGGGGAGAGGGAGTCTCGGGGTGGAGGTACAGGGGGGATGGCGTGCGCGTGCTCCCGGCGTACAGGGGGGGAGGGGGAGAGGAGGTAACAGGGGGGATGTGGGGTACTAGGGGGGAGAGAGGTAACAGAGGGGTGTGCGGAGAGAGAGAGAGGTACGGGGAGAGGGGGGGTTACTGGAGAGAGGGGAGAGGTACAGGAGAGGGGTACAGGGGGGGGAGAGGTACGAGGTCAGGGGGGAGAGGTACAGGGGGGAGAGGGGGGGAGGTTACAGGGGGGAGAGGGGAGGGAGGTACGGGGGGTAGAGGGGGTGGGCAGGGGAGGGAGAGGTTTACAGGGTTCGGGGGGAGAGGGAGAGGTAAGGGAGGGAGAGGAGGTACAGGGGGGAGAGGGGAGGGAGAGGGTAAGGGGGGAGGGAGGGAGTGGCGAGGTAGGGGGGGAGTGGGGGGGAGCTAGGGGAGAGAGGATACGGGGTGACATGGGGGACTTAGAGAGGGAGGTAAGGGGGGAGACCTAAGGTGGGTACAGGGGGGAGGGTGGTGGAGGGGTACAGGGGGGAGAGGGGTACAGGGGGGAGGGGTACGGGGTGGGAGAGGGGTTACAGGGGGGAGAGAGGTTACAGGTGGAGAGGTACAGGGGGGGCAGAGGAGAGGTACAGGGGGGAGGGGAGGTACAGGGGGGAGGGGTTACAGGGGAGAGGAAAAGGTGGAGAGAGGTACAGGGGGGAGTGAGAGGAAGGGAGAGAGGTACAGGGGCGGAGAGGGGGTACAGGGCGGGAGAGGGGTACAGGGGGGAGAGGTGGTAAGGGGGAGAGAGGAGACATGATTGAGAGGGAGAGTTAGGGGGAGGGGTTACAGAGGGGAGAGGTACAGGGGGGGAGAGAGGTTACAGCGGGTTGCAGGGGGGGGGAGGGGGTACTGGGGGGGAGAGGGTACAGGGGGGGAGGGGGGTACAGGGGGGAGAGAGGTACACGGGGGGTGAGAGAGGGGTACAGGGGGGAGAGGTACGGGGAGAGTGGGGTACAGGGGGGAGAGGTACAGGGGGGGAGAGGAGGTACAGGGGGGGAGGAGAGGTAACAGGTAGGGGGAGAGAGGAGGGGGGAGAGGCGGTACAGGGGGGAGAGGCGGTTACAGGGGGAGAGGTACAGGGAGAGGTACAGGTGGGAGAGAGGGAGAGGTACAGGGGGGAGATGAGAGGTACAGGGGGGAGGGAGAGGTACAGGGGGGAGAGGAGGGTGACAGAGGTACGGGGAGGGGTACAGGGGGGGAGAGAGGTTAGAGGTACAGGGGGGAGAGGTTACATATGGAGAGGTACTAGGACAGAAGAGGTACAGGGGGGAAGAGGGATGAGCGTAAGGTAGGGGGGAGAGAGGGGTACGGGGGGAGAGAGGTACAGGCTACAGGGGGGAGAGAGGTACAGGGGGAGAGAGGGGTACAGGGGGGGAGAGAGGTACAGGGGGTGAGAGAGGTACAGGGAGGAGAGGGGTACAGGGGGGAGAGGGAGCGCTAGGTACGGGAGGGGAGGAGAGGTACAGGGGGGGAGAAGGGGGGTTAGAGGGGTTACAGAGGGGGATGAGTTACAGGGGGGAGGGAGAGGGTACAGGGGGGGGGAGGGGAGAGGGGGTACAGAGGGTTACAGGGGGGGGAGAGGGGTACAAAACAATGTATGGAGAGGTAGACAGGGGGGAGAGGAGAAGAGGGGTTTGTGGAGGAGAGAGAGGGGGTGACAGGGAGGGGAGAGGGTTACGGGGGGGGAGGGAGAGGGTACAGGGGGGAGGGTACAGGGGGGGAGAGGGGTACAGGGGGGGAGAGAGAGGTTACAGGGGGGAGAGGTACACGGTACCGGGCAGGGGAGAGAGGGGTACAGGGGGGGAGGGAGAGAGGTACAGGGGGGAGAGGGAGGTACAGGGGGGAGAGAGGGGTACAGGGGGGGAAGAGGCGGTACAGGGGGGGAGAGGGGTAGAGGTGAGATGAGGGGTACAGGGGGGAGGAAACTGGGGGGGGAGGGGTACAGGGGGGGGGTAGTACAGGGGGGGGGACGAGAGGGTTACAGGGGGGAGAGAGGTACAGGGGGGAGGGAGGTACAGGGGGGGGGAGAGAGAGGTGGTACAGGGGGGAGAGAGGGGTACAGGGGGGGGAGAGCGAGAGAGAGGTACAAGACGGGGAGAGTGAGGGGTACAGGGGGGGTACAGGGGGCGGAGGGGGGAGAGGGGGTACAGGGGGGGAGAGAGGTACAGGGGGGAGAGATGGGAGTACAGGAGAGAGAGAGGGGTACAGGGGGGAGAGCTAAGGGGTACAGGGTGGGGAGAGAGAGAGGTAGAGAGGAGGTACAGGAGAGAGTCAGGGGTAGGGGGGGTGAGAGAGGGGGAGAGAGAGAGGCTTCAGGAGAGAGGGCTTACGGGGGGGACAGAGAGAGGTGTACGGGGGGGGGACGGTGGGGGAGAGAGAGGTGTACAGGAGGAGAGAGAGCGTACTTGAGAAAGTGTACAAGGAGTGAGAGAGGTTTGTCTGGAGTGAGGTCACCCCCTGAGGGAAGTGCGGGAACAGGTTACCGGGAGGAGGGTCAACCCTCTGGGGGAGGACATGGGGGAGAGAATGAGGGGGGAGGGGGATGGGGAGAGAATGAGGGGGATGGGGAGAGTAGCTAGGGTGAGGGAAAGGGCATGGGGTGGGAGGAGGGAGAGGGGAAGGGTGTTGGACATGTTAATGGATCAATGTCTTTTGGCTCCTTTCCCTGGGGTTAGTGGGGACTCAGCCTCCGAAACAAGCAGATGCCTTATTGTTTAGTTTAAAACATGTCTATGCCCAGTTAAACTAATCTTCTCTGCCTGCACATGATCCATATCTATCCTCGGTCCTCAATAGAAGATGTAATGTATTCATGAAGACATTGTAGAACGTCGGAGAGGAGGACGTTTATTGAAAAGTCGGCAGATGATCTGTTTAAAGACAGTTAAACTTGCTGCTAATTGAAGTTGAAGCTAATTGAGAAGCAGATATCTCTTCGACTCTGCTGTTCAATGGAATCACAGTGCAAACACGTGGGCCGATAGAGAGAGAACGTTCCACCCTTAAAGATACAGTTCACATAAAGTGAGGTTGCACTGAGTGAGGAGTCAGTCAAGTTTCAAGTGACACACGCTTGGGCAGCTTACAACCCAACAGTATGAATATTGATTTATCTAACTTCAAGTAACACTTGCTTTCCCTCCCCCCCCACCCCCCCCCCCCCACCCCCCCACCCCCCTCTCTCCACTATTTGGCTTTGCAGCTCAGTAACATGGATGACTCGTACATCTGCAGGATGACATTCTACCGAGTTGAGCTCTAAATATGTATTTCTCTTTGATTCCTAGACAAGTTCTTTGAGAAGATGGTCGGCACCACCCCAGACCTCGGCTCTCTCTGTTTGGAGTCCCGTGGTATCCCACTGACTCCGAGACCCCAATCGACACAGGGGAGGCTTTTATGGCGTAGTTCCAGTAGTCGAGGCTCTCTGCAATCAGCTCCAGGTAACAATTCTCAATGCATCCAGAATTACCATAATATCTTTATTGATCAGAATATCAGGGGTAATGGGGAGAAGGCAGGAGAATGGGGTTAGGAAGGAGAGATCGATAAGCCATGATTGAATGGCGGAGTATTGGTTTTACAGTCAGGTTGTCATTATAAGCAAAAAAAATAGATCTTTGCAAATGTTTCACTATCGTCCTGTTGACATTCACTGTATGTGCAACTCGTTATCACCTACCCCACAGCCAACAATGGATCATTGTGGGCTCCACCTTTCCATGACCTTCATTGTTTTTTTGCATCTCTTTCATTCGTTTGTCCTGTGTACTCTCGTTTCCCCTTCCCGACTCTCAGTCTAAAAAAAAAGGATCTTGACCCGAAACATCACGTATTCCTTGCCTCCAGAGGTGCTGCCTGACCCGCTGAGTTACTCCAGCATTTTGTGTCTATCACAGGCAAGTGATAGTTGGATCCAAATAAGGAGATAATTGATTGGCAGATCAGAAGGATATCGATTCTAGCAAGGCTGGAGGTGTTAAGTGGAGAATACAATGGGGTGGGATCTGATTAAAAGTAAGCTGGCGAGTGAAATGATAACTAAATGGATCAGCGAGATCAAGTGTAGAGTAGGCGACCATTTCACCCAGCATGAGCTCTATCTGCTACGGACTACTGGAGCGGCCCTTTAATTCCCCATTTTAACTCCCCCTTTCCATTCCCACACCATCCTTTCTGTTCTTGGCCTCTTCTGTTGCCTGAGTGAGGCCGCACGCTAACCATTTACCCCAATTCAATCTCTTTTGGTACCCATCCTCTCACAGTCTGAAGAAGGGTCTCGACCCGAAACGTCGCCTATCTCCTTCGCTCCTTAGATGCTGCTGCACCCGCTGAGTTTCTGCAGCTTTTTGTGTAACCCTCTCACAAACACATCCATTTTCCTTTGCAAACATTTGGAATTTTTACTTATTTCTGGTGAAAGGTCATTGACCTTTTACATAGACTCGATTTTCTTTTCATGAGTGCCTGACTTACTGTGTGCTTCTGGCATTTTCTGGGTTTTTTTTCATACTTATCATTTATTAAGCTTTGACGTTTTTTCTATTTAAATTTAATTTTTATTTTGATTTCTTAGCTTCGTTGAACTCTGATTCAGATGCCAGCAGTTCTATCTCAAAAATCGCGCACATTCTTTCTCAGCGGGCCAGGGAAAAGCAAAATGACTTGAGAAGAGCTTTTGAAGCTAATGACATCGATCGGAATCTGACCGTCACCAAAGGCGAATTCCGCAAAGTGATCGAAAGGTTTTTGCTGCCTCTTAACTCGAAACAATTTCAGGATCTACTTGCAAAGGTAATTGAATTAAAAGCCTGAAGTCTCAATATCTCAGCAGCAGTTGAATTTTAACACTGAGATTATCATTATTCTTCTCAGTCACTCCCGGGTAACTGGAAATTGTTGCCCACCATATTGAATGAGGTTGAGATGTCAAAAAATTACATGTCTAAAATGTATCCTGCTTCCATGGAAATTATTGAATTAGAAATATTGAATACTTCCAATATTTTTGCAAAATCTTGTGGGCAGTTTTATCCAACTTTTGTTCTTAATGATAAAGTATTTTACTTGTTTTTTTTTAAAGATTACGATCAACAGTGATGATGGGACTATAATTTTTTGATGTTTACTGAAATCCTGATTTCAATCTCACAAAGGGAAGATTATTTAGGGGGCCTACTCAGGGAAACTCTATCAATGTAGTCCATCTATATTGTGATGACTAAGATGCTCTGAATGTAGTTAGTAACCGCGAAGGTTATCAGCCCTCTTTTTGGAAATAGTTCTGACATGCACGGTGGTGCATCGGTAAAGTTGCTGCCTTACAGCGCCAGAGAGTTTGTATGTCCTCTCCTGACCTGCGTGGGTTTTCACCAGATACTCCGGTTTCCTCCAACACTCCAAAGACTTGCAAGTTTGTAGGTTAATTGGCTTCGGTAAAATTGTAAATTGTCCCTAGTGTATAGGATAGTGCTAATGTACGGGGTGATCGCTGGTCAGCATGGGCTCAGTGGCCTGAAGAGCTTGTTTCCACACTATATCTCTAAAATCTTGTTCATCTGGACACCATGAATGGATTAATGGGCATTTCTTCATGTCTTCAATTTTCTGGTCTCATTTTTTTTTTTTGTCCTTCCCTATTTTACTTAGAGATGCTGCTGCACATTGTGAGAATATCTCATTGCTTGGACTGCAGAGGTTCAAGAAAAAAGTTACCATCCTTTCTCAAAATGATTAGGAATGGGCGATAAATTTCCTTGCCACTAAGTCGCGTAAACAGCAGCGAAGAACTGTAATGTGTGCCTATTGGTGTGCATTTGTCTAATTACCTGGATGTTGATATGGGAGGAGTGGGGAATGAGGGTAGTTTGTTTTTGGGGGGATGATGTACCCAAAGTTCAGAATGCATGGTGCTGTTTCTGAAAGGGAAATGGTTACAATCCAGATTGCACACAATGTATTATGCTTGTTTTTGTGGAGGTCAGAGAGTGATACAGCGGCCCAACGTACCCACTCTACAACATGTCCCAGCTACATTAGTCCCACCTGCCTGCATTTGATCCATATCCCTCCAAACCTGACCTATCCATGTACCTGTCCAACTGTTTCTTAAATGTCGGGATAGTCCCTGCCTCAATTACCTCCTCTGGCAGCTCGTTCCATACACCCACCATCCATTGTGTGAAAAGGCTACCCCTCAGATCTTTTAAAAAAATTTCCTCCTTCACCTTAAACATATGTCCTCTGGTCTTCTGGAGGTTTTTTTATAAATAAAATATGTTCATACAGTTTCGAGTGGTGTTGCTTAAAATGACATTTGGACTGCACTCTGGAGAATGCAATGATTGAATTAGTGAACAGCGAAATTAGCCAGCAACCAAATATGTAACCAGCAAGAGGGAAGAAAGTGGATGATTATAACTATCACATTGCAAATCAACATCAGTGTAATACTTTAGATAAGATATTCCATTATCTGCTGGTTTGAGAACATGTATTAATATGGAAATGTATCTGTCTGATAAAAAATGAAAAGCATCTATTGGTTTTGCAGATAAGGAAGCACATTTTGAAAGATTGTAGCAATGTAGATGATTCTCAATATTACTTGGATGGTATAAAATGTGGAATAATGTACTTCATTATTACAGCATCAGGCACTTTAAACTACTTGATCCAATCCACCAAAGTGAACCATTCATTCTCCAGTAACTCATTTGTTTTAGGAACAGTTGAAATATCAGTCATTCTGGTGTTCTTTATGACAAAGTATATCATTTGCTTTATTTTAAAGATTCCAATCAACAGTGATGGGACAGTGCCTTACACGGTATTTTTGGAGAGATTTTGTTCACCAGATGAATCCCAAACCAGAAGGGGAAACAGCAGGTTTGTACTGGAATTTTAAAATAAAAATATAAACTGAAATGTTCCACTAGTAACAGAGGAACACTGAAAAGAAATGGCAAGTTATCAGATCTCTGTAAAAGGAAAACAATATTTTCCAACATTTTGACTTTATACCCTTCATCAATCTGATGAACAGCACACGCTCCAAACCTTTCTATATGCAGATGCTAATTTGTGGTGCATGGACCTTACTAGTACTTTCTGATTTAGTTCAGTATGGGCAAGGAAATATGAGAATATTATTTCCAGTCACGTTCTGAAAATGATGGAAGTTTTTAGTTATTGGTTTTAGCTCTGGGCTGTTGATGAAGAAGATCTGAAGTGAAAGGATGAGTTTGAAGAAGGGTCTCGACTCGAATCGCCACCTATTCATTTTGTCCAGAGATGCTGCTTGCCTGATTAGCTGAGATACTCCAGCTTTTTGTGTCTGAAGAGGTCGATACTGCAGGCTTTAAGCAAAAGATTAATACCTACAAGTTTATAGCTAACTGTTTGATGGTATCCAACATTGGGTGCATTAGCCTTTATATCATCTGAATTGCAGATCGCCAAGCAATTGTGAGTGTGTTGGATGTGCAATAATGAAATCGATTTTCCAGAAGTCATCCAGCAAACTTTCTCCCTTCTATCACCCTGAACACAATGAGCGTTTTAATTACAATGTTCCAAGCATAGGCAGCATCGGAAAATTCACTCATCTTCATGGTGATTCTTGATGCAGTTTGTTTGATCGCATGATGTATTGCGGTTTAAAAAAGAACCTATAACATTCATACAGTCTTTACCAGCCTTTTGTGAGTGTGAGTCCGAATCTTTTCCCAGTCAGGGACATTGAAGTCAAGTCAATTAAGTCAATTATGGCGCCTTGCCTACACTCCGGGTGAGATCGACAAGGTCAGAAAATTGAGATGTAATATTTGAGATTTCCCTGCTCTGTGTGAATCCAATCTATATTCAGCAGTGAATTTATTAACTTATCCTTCAATGTTATATAGATGATGCTTTATCCTGTACAACATTTGTGATTCAGGGCCTAAGGTAGAGGGAAGAGAGTATTATCACAGGTCATTTACTATGCTTGCACTATTCTCTAAGCCTATGTTCTGTAACTAGAAAAATATCATTTTCAGTAAACTTTTTAAGTAAAAAATTAACACTGTAGTGGCACCAAATGTGGTGAATAAAGGTGAGACGTCAGGCCGGTTCAAACTGTTGTATATTCAGTCGTTACGTTAAGTTGGTGCGCTAACCATATTACAATGTTGCTGTAGCTGAGCGAGATTGTACTCTCGGGCTCAGCTATCTGTTTACTCATCCAAGGTCGTGAGGTGAGAGACCTTAAGTACCAGGACACTCCCTCTAGCCCATGACGTCACTTACCCGCCCTCGTATCTCCTGACGAGGGTTCGCGCATAAGTGGCCCGTGTTTAGGCTGATGCCACAACACCACCTTGATAGGGTTCTGTTTATTCTAAGTGAGAAATGTAGTGGCTGAGTTGCAGGTTAAGTATCACTTTTGTGAGTAGTATTATAGTCAGTTTCTGTCAGAAATTCCAATATATTCTACTTACTTTCTTTCGGGGACATTGGTGTTTGTTGCAAACATTGTACAGGCAGCTCTGGGCCAGGCTTTTTCCCTATCTCGTCTATGGGACCAATGTACTGGCATACCTTATTATTTTGACACTGGTGGTTTGCTGGTTTTGTGGGGATGAGGGCAGAAGCTCTTTTTCGTTTGGACTCGAAAACAGCTTTCCACAACCAGAATGATCATATTAAGTACAGTATTTCATACATCAAAAGATAAAAATTATTTTGTTTCCTCCAATTATCTTTTCATTATCCAATGTTACCTTAATCAAGCTAATATTATTGACCAATCTGTGGCCAATATGAAAGAACATGGTAGATGTAAAGCATGCAGTAGATTATTGGAATTGGCTTAAATATGTATTTTAAATATGTGTTTCACTAATATTTTCTGATTTAGTTCAATATGTGATTATACAATGGGCAAGGAAATATTAGAACAATTTTCCACTCACATTCTGAAAGTCATGGAAGTTTTTATTTATTGGTTTTTGCTCTTGGCAGTTGATGTAGGAGAAGTGAAAGGGTTTTAAAAATATGTGTTTAAAACACAGTTTTTCACATATAAGGTGTTTTTTTTTTAATTGTTTATTTCCTATTTCATTTGATGCATAATTTCAATTTTGAAATCAACCAGTTTATTTAAGGGTACTGGCAGCATGGTGTCGCAGCTGTAGAGTTGCTGCCTTACAGTGCCAGAGACCCAGGCTTGATCCTGACTGTGGGTGTTGCCTGTAGAGAGTTTGTACATTCTCGCCGTGACCTACGTGGGTTTTTCCCCGGGAGCTCCGGCTTCCTCCCACACTCCAAAGACGTATAGGTTTGTAGGCTAATTGGCTTGGTGGAATTGTAAATTGTCCCTAGTGTGTGGGATAGTGTTGGTGTACGGGATAATCGCTGGTTGGCGTGGACTGTGTTTCCACGCTAACTGGAAACTAAACTAAACTGCTCACCCCAATACAGATTATATTTAATTAGACCAAATTGGACAAGTATACCCCTTTATAAAGTATCTGTATTCATTTCACAATAATGTCTGTTTATCAATTTTCCTGTTTTTCTGCAGGACCAGTTCTGTCATCTCCAATTGCAATTTGACACTAAGGCAAATTGAGAATTACCTGAGGGACAAGGTAAGAAAGACATCAAATTCTGCAAGTAGTAAAGATTAATTCACATATATTTATAGTTATGGTGTAGAAAAATGCTACTTCATGACAACATTTTTTTACTTGGCACCTTTAACAGCGTCACACCTTAAAGCACGTTACCTGTCAAGGAAAGATGAATACAATCCTATTTAAAGAGATAGGCTTTGAAATGCATTGTAGAGGGATGAGAATGAAGATTTAGAGAAGGAATTCCAGAGGTAGAAGATGCTGCAGATGCTTTGAACAGCACACAAAGTGCAGGAGGAACTCAGCGGGTCAGGCAGCCTCTGTGGAGGGAAATGGACAGACGGTGTTTAGGGTCCAGACCATTCGCCAGACTGAGCTTGTGGCATCGGCTAACTGTAGTCTTCAGATTTGGTGTACTCAGGACAGCATTTAGGGCAGTGGTATGTTTCTTCTGCAGGATATGGGAGATCAGGGAGACTTCCAGTGTCCCCGGTGACTGCTCCTTTGGGAGGTGTGCCCAACTGCAGCTCCTGACTGACCATGTGGAAAATGCTACTTTAGGACAAAGCACCTTGGACAACGTCATGCCCGAAGGCATGTCACACGTTTTATCTCTGGATCATCTGGGATGCTGACAGCATCATTGACAGGAGGTTTAGTGAGGTGGTTGAACCCAAGGTGCAGGTGGCAGATAGTTGGGTGACCACCAGGAATGGTTAAGGGATGTAACTGGCAGTGCAAGGATCTCGCTGGTCATTCCCCTTAGTAACCCACTCATTTGAAGGCTGTGGAGGCCGTCAATGGATACTTTTAAGGCAGAGATAAATAGATTATTGATTAGTACGAGTGTCAGGGGTTATGGGGAGAAGGCAGAAGAAAGGGGTTTGGTGGGAGAGATAAGCCATGATTGGCGGAGTGGACTTGTTGGTCCGAATGCCTAATTCTGCTCCTATTACTTATGACCTTATGACTTTATTCCCCTCAATGTGCGGCACGGTGGCACAGTGGTAGAGTTGCTGGAATTCAGCGCCAGAGACCCGGGTTCGATCCTAACTACGGGTGCTGTCGGTACAGAGTTTGTACATTCTCCCCGAGACCACGTGGGTTTCTTCAGATATTCCGGTTTTCTTCTACATCCCAAAGATGTGCAGATTTGTAGGTTAATTGGCTTTGGTAAAAATTTAAAATTGTCCCTAGTGCATATAGGATATCGTTAGTCTGCGGTGATCGCTGGTTGGCGCCGACTCGGTGGAATGAAGGGCCTGTTTCCGCTCTACATCTTTAAACTAAACTAAACCAAGCTTGATATCAAACAGATGCCAGGAGGGGCGGGGGAATGGGTGGCTAGGGAAGATAGGGAAATCTATGGAACTATGTCAATGGATATCAATCTTCCCCATTAAATCAGTATTGAAGCAGGGAATTGCAGGCATCAGCTTCTTGCCCTTTACTTTCAGCAAGTGGTATTTCACTAAACTAAGGAAGTTTTGCAATTTGTTTATGTTCTGGTGTGATTATTTTGCAAACATAAGTAACTATCATTTTATCCTAGATCCTAAACAATTTGAAAAACCTCATAAGAGCCTTTAAGTTGTTTGATTATAACAAGGATGAACACATTCAGTGCTATGAACTTCGAAGAGTTCTTGAGAGTTACTGTGTTAGAATGACGGATTCTCAGTTTGAAAGGTCAGTATATATGGATGCCCACCTCTGGTGTTTCTGAATAACTTTTAACTGGTATTTTTGATATAAAATATTCCATTGGCCAATTTTGTGTGTTACAGTGAATGATTGCTACATTACGAGTGAATTTTTCTCAAGTGTTATGGTATTATTGGCAGCAATAAAATAGGTCTTTTAATATTGGTTTGACAATGTGATGAATTTTGAATGTGAGAACATTAATCAGAAGTGATTACAAGCTGCAATTTTAACTTTATCCATTATATAAGAGTGGCAAATATATTTAAGGATAATTACAATATTAAGATTGAATCTCTGATTTGAACAGGTCCTAAATTGCAGTACGGACAATTTTATGCAGTTTAACAATTTATACGGCTCAGTGGTTGTAAGGTGAGCAGACAAAATGTGTAGTTAGGAACTGTAGATGCTGGTCTATACTGAAAATAGACACAAAATGCTGGAGCAACTCAACGGGTCAAGTAGCATCTCAGGAGAAAAGGAACAGGTGACGTTTCCTCAGACTGAAGAAGAGTCTTCTGTTGTCCTCTGTTCCTTTTCTCCCGAGACGCTGCCCAACCCGCTGGGTTACTCCAGCATTTTGTGTCTATCTTCAGTTTTAAGGTGGACAGAGATGCCTATCCCGTGCAATTTTCCATTTACCAGATCACTGAAGACCCAATCTATCATAGACGCAAAATGCTGGACTAACTCAGTGGGACGGGCAGCATCTCTGGAGAGAAGGAATAGGTGACGTTTCGGCTTGGGACCCTTCTTCAGACTGACCCAATTCCTCCGACCCACAAGTTACCCTTGTGGTCTAACATCCCAAATTAGACCAATCGCTGTGCCCTTGGTATAAGTGCTTTGGTAGGGATCAGTTCTGATTTAGAAGTTAGGAGTATGTGGGGTTCTCAGGGAGAACATGGGTGAGGGGTGCAGGTAAGAGTGGCAAAAACAGGTATTCAGCTGGAGGTGTTTCTACCTGCTACAGAGTTCTCCTTCTTCCCACTCCCTCCAGCAAGAATTCCAGCCTTTGCAAACCTTGGATCTTGCTTTCGTTCTAATATCTCTCCTTCCTTATTTCAAACGACTGCCAGAACCTGCTGTAGTCATGGTGGGCCCTCCCTTATGAGAGATTCAGGTTAGTTTGAGTAGGGCAGTTAAAATATGGCAGATTCTTTTCATTGGCAAAATAGGCTTTCAGATATTGCAGACAGTGCATTAACACAAGTAGTTTCTGGAAGATATAGGCAGCAGCAGTCTTGTTAGTGAAGCTTGTCCTGCCCCCCCCACATTATTGCCTTTTATGCTTGCAATGCCCTGCCACTGTAAAGGTCCTTATCCTGGAAAACCGGTCCAACATTGGGGTGGAAGATTGCAACCTTCACGTGGTCCACCCTGTTTCGACGAATGCAATCAACCTGGCGTGCACAAACAGAAGATCAAACAGAACAAGTTGTCTTACAACTTTAGGCTCTGCACGCCACACACAAGAAGAAGAAGAAGGCCCAACATTTTGCAGGAGATTACCATTTGGTTGTCTGCCAAAATCGGGTGCAGACTTAACCGTGTTAGTGATTGTAAGCTGTACTCTTGAGCCGACTCAGATGAGGTTTTTTTTTACACAACTGTATATTTCCATCAGGCTTTGTTCTCGATACCACCTCTCTAGGACGGGAGCAGTGAATTACATGCAGTTTCTAGCGAAGCTGGGCATCCCTGTTGAACCCTCGAACAAACGCAGCAAAGAATGTGTGACACAAGGTTGGTCTCGAGTTATCCCTCTTCTATTGAAGCTGGTGTCCACCCATGTTTATAATGGGCCTAAATTTTTTTTTTTCAATGAATGGCTGGTCTTCAGTTATTCCTCTTCTAATGAAGATGGCATCCATCCATGTTTAGTTTCGTTTAGAGATACAGTGTGGAAACAGACCCTTCGGCCCACCGAGTCCGCACCGACCCGCGATCCCCGCTCATTAACACCACCCTACGCACTCTAGGGATGATTTTACATTTATACCAAGCCAATTAATCTACAAGCCTGCACGTCTTTGGAGTGTGGGAGGAAACCGAAGATCTCGGAGAAACCCCTGCAAGTTACGGGGGAGAACGTATAAAGTCTTCACAGAGAAACACCCAGTCAGTATCGAACCCGGGTCTCTGGCACTGTGAGGCAGCAACTCTACCGCTGCGCCACCGTGCCGCCCACGGTTGGTCTTGAGTTATTCCTCTTCTAATGAAGCTGGCATCCACCTTTGCTTATGATGGCTCTATAAATATTTTTTTGAATGAATAACTTGGAAATCGCGATGATTGTAGATGATCAGAAAAGCGGAATAATATTTGAGTGTAAGGTAAATGTAATGTATTTACAAAGTTGCATTATAACTCTGAATGTAAGTGTAAGCAAGGGGTAATTCCTCTCCAACTTAGGTTTTGGGATCTCTGCTCTTCAGTGATTTCAATTGAGTAATCCATCCTGAGGAGAACCTGGCTCACATTTGTGCTCAAGCCTCCTGCTGAAAAAAAAAAACTGACAGAGAAGGCTGAGTAAATTAATGAGCCTTATAGATTTGGGGTTGGGAATTCCAAGAGTTGTGCAGGTGCATTTTTGAATGAACTAGTTAAAGGGAGGTGGAAGATAGGAACCTCCATCAAAAAGGAAGCATCCCCTCTATTGACCTGACATCATGGGAATTAGATGAAAAAAAAAGTTGCACAGGAATTTGCTTTTTGGAGTAAGAGATAACATACGTTGTTTATGAAATACACTTCTCTGGAGTATTGCATGCAGTTCTGGTTGCATTCTTACAGGAAAGAGGTGGGGGCTTTGGGAAGGGTGCATGGGAGGTTGATGCCTGGATTAGGGGCTATTAGCAACAGGGAGAGGTTGGACAGTCTTGGATTTTTTTTCTGGAATGCCAGAGGTTGTGGGGGGACCCGATGGAAGTATATATGCACGCCAATTTCCCCTCCTGAGATCAATAGTTCTATTGTATCGTATCGTATATAAAATTATGACAGGCATAGATAGGGTAGACCATCAGACCCTTTCTCCCAGAATGGAAAAAAATTAAAATCTAGAGGGCCTAGCTTTGAGGTGAGAGGGGCAAAGTTTAAAGAAGATGTGTGGGGCAACTTTTTTACACAGAGGGTGGTGAGTACCTGGAATGTGTTGCTGGGATTGGTGGTTGAAGCTGATATGATAGTGGCATTTGAGAGACTTTTGGATAGGCACATGGATATGCAGGGAGTGGAGAGATATGGATTATGTGCAAGTAGATAAGAGATGGTCTTAGCTGCATGTTCGGCCCAGGCATTGTGGGTCGAAGAGCCTGTACTTGTGCTGTACTGTTTAGTTTAGTTTAGTTCAGAGATACAGCGCGGAAACAGGCCCTTCGGCCCACCATGTCCGCTTCGACCAGCGATCCTCGCCACTAACACTATCCTACACACACTAGGGACAATATTACATTTATACCAAACCAATTATTCTGAAAACCTGTACGTCATTAGAGTGTGGGAGGAAACCGGATCTTCCCGGAGAAAACCCGTGCAGTTCATGGGGAGAACCTACGAAATCTGCACAGAATGCACTCATAGTCAGGATTGAACCAGGGTCTCTGGCGCTGTAAGGCAGCAACGCTACCTCTGCGTCACTGTGCCGCCCACACTGTTCTATGTGCTAAATCAGATTGGAATTGCATTGAATGAGGAAACAAGACTGGATGATGAGTGGAACATTATCAGACAATAACAGTGTACAGGGTGAAAGGAGGTGAAGTTATGGAGAACCTTGCATGAATGGAAAATTCCTCTCAAAGTTTTATTTTAAGAAACATATTTGTTTAATTGTAATTTCACAAAGCAATGAAATGGGAAGATGGTGTTCAGGAACAAGAAAATCAACTCGAGTTGCAACGACCAATGACTGAGGAGTCCCTCGGAAATTTAGCAAGTTTATCAAGGGATGAAATTGATTGGGCTTTTCAAAAAAAGGTACACATGTTCATTTATTCTGATATCTCTTAATATACATGATTTGTTTTGAATCTCTAAATCAAATATTATTCCAGTATAAGTAATGACATTTTTTACTATCTAACTCATTGGAGGCCCTCGGATGATCTTTAATCACACTTCACTGGACTTTATCTTGCACTGAACATTATTCTCTCTATCCTGTATCTGTACACTGTACATGGTTTGATTGTAATTATGTATAGGAGGGAACTGCAGATGCTGGTTTAAACCGAAGATAAGCACAAAATGCTGGAGTAACCCAGCGGGACAGGCAGCATCTCTGGAGAGAAGGGTCTGAAGAAAGGTCTCGACCCTAAACATCACCCATTCCTTCTCTCTACAGATGCTGCCTGTCCCGCTGAGTTACTCCAGCATTTTGTGTCTGTCTGTCTTGTAATCATGTACAGTCTTACTGCTGACTGGATAGCACAAAACAAAAAAGCTTCCGCTGTACCTCAGTACACATGACAACAAACTAAACTAAACTGTAAACTAATTTGAATATGGGAAAGCAGTCCAACTGAAATGGAAAATGGTGCTGTTGGGTTAGTTTTTCATCCAGAAGCAATGATGATAGTGTGCTGTGACTGACGTGGATATAATTTTTTTACTATTAGTGAGTGCTCACATCTATAATTGCCTTTTAAAAGATAAAAGATAAGAAACAATCAGCATATGCTATTAGGAGAAAATTGCTTGACTTTCTGATTTTAACTATGATCATTTGAATTACTTTCAATTATCTTGACAATTTTAATTACTTTTTATAAGGTTAATTAGCAGACACTTGAACTTGGTCATTGGTAATGCTGTGTTTATTATATATTCTCTTCAATCAATAATGTCGTGTGTTTCTCCTCTGGACCCAGGAGAGTGCAAATCATCAGACTGAATACAAGCTAAATATTATTATAATTAAAATGGATGTAATTGCACAACATATTTATAATTCGAAGCAAGCACCAGCTTAAGATTTGATATTGCAATGTACTTTCAGCAAAGAGAATTTAATTCTTGTTTTTTAATTTCTGTGTTTGTAAAAATAAACTATTCACAATGAATAGTTGATAACTTGCTAATATTCTCCAAATGGACACGTGCGTGAATACTAAAGAGGAACAAAAGCCGCACAAATGAAAAATATTTCCGAAAGTTGAGACAATCGGAAGAAACGGCTGGAGGAAAAAATATCAGATTATCTGTTTAATGCACTAGTGAAGCTTTCTTATTCTCTTGCAAGGGGATTTAATGTTGTATTTGTAAATTTAAAAAATGGCCAGAATCAGAAGTTGTTGATGTTGACGAATAATTACTCTGCCTCTCAACATTTGTAACTGGAAGCATTTATCTCTTCACAGCTCAAGATCCTGAATTTTTGTATTTAAGTTATTATTATCAACCAAAGAATAGCAAATTTCCAACCTGGTTTTTGTTACTAAATAAAATATGTTATTATCAACAATTGCTACAAGCTCACTATTCATTATAACCAACTATGGTCTCACATATTCATTTATGAAAGTAAATATTCATTAAAGTTACCAAAGTTCGGTATAACTCAGCTTCCAGTTTAATTGTAATCATGTGTAATCATGGAAAACATGCAACAGTAAAAAGCTTTCCACTGTACCTCTGTACTCGTGACAATAATAATGTCTGAAGAAGGTGTCTCGACCTGAAACATCACCCATTCCTTCTCTCCAGAGATACTGCCTGTCCCGCTGAGTTACTCCAGCTTTTTGTGTCTATCGTCGGTTTAAACCAGCATCTGCAGTTCCTTCCTACACAATAATAAACTAAGCTAATTGTATGTGTAATTTTTCATCATAATGATATTTGTAAAATAGAATCAAATAGATCAATCAGCATGTTCCTTTTTTTCATTTCATCAGTTGCAAGCCAACTATCACAATTTATTGCAAGCTTTTTCAAATTACGATGTGTCCAAAAGTGGCTTCATCTTAATGCATGAGTTCCAGGCAGTGCTCAACAAGTTTATATGTCCTACGAGCAATGAAGTCTTTGATCAAATAATGGGAAGGTAAGAAATAAGAAATACACCGTGAATGCTATTTAATTTAATTTAAAATAGGTTGTGTGAATATATTAAACTTTTGTTAATTATTGCAAAAAAACAATGATTGGCTGGAATGGTTAAATTTTCCTTACTTAATATAGCTGAGAAAAACACTACAGATTACTACATTTGTTCTGATTCTGCCTTCTTTTTCCCCTGAGCAACATCCGAGTTAGATTTTGATTATGACACAATTCAAATTATATTCTCCCTCTATTAATAGTAATGTATATTTTGCAAAAATATGGGAAGAATCTCCCATTAGAGGAAACATCCTTTCCACATCCACTGTATTTAATGGGTGAATAGGTTTGAATCGGTAGGCTGGTCCATAGAAACATGGAAACAAAGAAACATAGAAAATAGGTGCAGGAGTAGGCCATTCGGCCCTTCGAGCCTGCACCGCCATTCAATATGATCATGGCTGATCATCCAACTCAGTATCCTGTACCTGCCTTCTCTCCATACCCCCTGATCCCTTTAGCCACTAGGGCCACATCTAACTCCCTCTTAAATATAGCCAATGAACTGGCCTCACCTACCTTCTGTGGCAGAGAGTTCCACAGATTCACCACTCTCTGTGTGAAAAATGATTTTCACATCTCGGTCCTAAAATACTTCCCCCTTATCCTTAAACTGTGACCCCATGTTCTGGACTTCCCCAACATCGGGAACAATCTTCCTGCATCTAGTCTGTCCAACCTAAGTCTCTGTCCCCAGGTACGGGATACTGAGTTGGATGATCAATGAATTGAATGGCGGTTGCTAACTCCTGCTACCTAATTTCTCTATGTTTCTAAGATCCCCCGTCAATCTTCTAAATTCCAGCGAGTACAAGCCGAGTCTATCCAGTCTTTCTTCATACGGAAGTCCTGCCATCCCAGGAATCAGTCTGGTGAACCTTCTCTGTACTCCCTCTATGGCAAGAATGTCTTTCCTCAGATTAGGAGACCAAAACTGTACGCAATACTCCAGGTGTGGCCTCACCAAGACCCTGTACAACTGCAGTAGAACCCCCCTGCTCTTGTACTCAAATCATTTTGCTATGAATGCCAACATACCATTCGCTTTCTTCACAGCCTGCTGCACCTGCATGCCTACTTTCAATGACTGGTGTACCATGACGCCCAGGTCTCGTTGCATCTCCCCTTTTCCTAATCGGCCACTATTCAGATAATAGTCTACTTTCAGTTTTTTGCCACCAAAGTGGATAACCTCACATTTATCCACATTATACTGCATCTGCCATGCATTTGCCCACTCACCCAACCTATCCAAGTCACCTTGCAGCCTCCTAGCATCCTCCTCACAGCTAACACTGCCCCCCAGCTTTGTGTCATCCGCAAACTTGGAGATGTTGCATTCAATTCCCTCATTCAGATCATTAATATATATTGTAAATAGCTGGGGTCCCAGCACTGAGCCTTGCGGTACCCCACTAGTCACTGCCTGCCATTCTGAAAATGACCCGTTTACTCCTACTCTTTGCTTCCTGTCTGCCGGCCAGTTCTCTATCCACATCAATACTGAACCCCCAATACTGTGTGCTTTAAGTTTGTATACTAATCTCTTATGTGGGACCTTGTCGAAAGCCTTCTGAAAGTCCAGATATAACACATCCACAGGTTCTCCCTTATCCACTCTACTAGTTACATCCTCGAAAAATTCTATAAGATTTGTCAGACATGATTTACCTTTCATAAATCCATGCTGACTTTGTCCAATGATTTCACCACTTTCCAAATGTGCTGCTATCCCGTCTTTAATAACTGACTCTAGCATTTTCCCCACTACCGATGTTAGACTAACTGGTCTGTAGGAGGAGATCCAAGGTGGGCTGTCTAATTGGATCCAAACTTGGCTTGTTGATAGGAGGCAGAGGGTGGTAGAAATATGCTTTGCTAATTGGAAGTCTGTAACACGAGGCCTTCTGCAGAAATCAGTGCTAGGATCCTTCTTGTTGTGACGAACTCTGTAAGCGCCCTTTATGGGCGACTATTTGCATACCAAGGCAAACAAACAATTTCACTGTGACTCGTCACACGTGGCAATAAAGTATTCTATTCTATTCTATTCTGCATGTTAATGACTTGGATGAGCTTGTAGGAGATATGATTGGTAAGTTTGCGGAAGATATGGAGATTGGTGGTCGACACAAAATGCTGGATTAACTCAGCAGGTCAGGCAGCATCTCTGGAGAAAAGGAATAGGTGCCGTTTCAGGTCGAACCCCTTCTGAAGAAGCTGTCGGACCCACTGAGTTGCTTCAATATTTTGTGTTTATCTTCGGTGTAAACCAGCAACCAGATGTGTTTTGGGAAGTCAGATAGGTGTAGGACATATGGTAGAGCACATGGGAATGTTCATGAGCAGAAGGACCTTTGGTTCAAGTCTATAATTCCATGGAAGTGCAACACTGCGAGGTAGGGTGATGAAGAAAGCATAACGCAGGCTTGCCTTCATAGGTCAGAGTATAAAAATAGGAAAGTTATATAGTCACAGAGTATAAATGTTGCAACTTTACAAAACACTGCTCAGATTGCACTGGAGTATCGCGTGGTAGACACAAAATGCTGGAGTAACTCAGTGGGACAGGCAACATCTCTGGAGAGAAGGAATGGGTGACGTTTCGGGTCGAGACCCTTCTTCTACCTTTGATTTCAACCAGCATCTGCAGTTCTTTCCTATACTGGAGTATTGTGTACTGTTCTGGTCACAGCATTAGAGGAAGGATATGCTTGCAGTGGAAATTGTGCAGAGGAGATTCGCCAGATTGTTGTCTAGATTGGAGGACTTTAATTATGGAAACCAAATTAGATTGACTGGGTGTGTTATACCTGGAGTAAAGAAAGCTGAAGGGTGATCTGATCGAGGTATCAAAAATTATAAAAGGCAAAGATCAGGTAGGCGGTCAAAATCTTTTACCCAGGCTATTCATTTTCCCATGTTATTCTTGATTACTTGCGGATGGCGTTAGTTTTCAGAGTTTTAACAGCTTAAATGTTCTACTTATGGTTTGTTAATTCTTTCAGGGAATTGTGCAAGTGAGATAAACTCCTCAACAGGCCGCATTTATTCGCTCTGCAGAAGCGACAGGTTTAATAAACCTTTATTCCACATTTCCTTTGTTTAGTTTAGTTTAAAGAAATAGCGTGGAAACAGGCTCTTCGTCCCACCGAGTCCGCGCCAATCTGCGACCACCTGTACACTAGTTCTATCCTACACACCAGGGACAATTTGCAGAAGCAAATTAACCTACAAACTTGTACGTCTTTGGGATGTGGGAGGAAGCCAGGGCACTCTGAGAAAACCCACTCGGGCACAGGGAGAACGTGCAAACTCCGTACAGACAGCCCTCTTGGTCAGCATCGAACTCGGGTCTCTGACGCTGTAAGGCAGCAAATCTACTGCTGTGCCACTTGTATGATATTTCATTTTGTCTTGTGGTTTAGGTATAAAATTGAAGCCAATGGCAAAGTAGCATGGAAACAGTTTCTACTGAGCAGTCCTGATTCAATGCCAACTAAGTGGGCCTTGCCCAAGCAACAGCTAAACAATAGGTAGGTTTATAGGTTTAACTATATCTGTTGTATGCTGTTTTTTCTGCCTTGGTTACTTCCATTTCAATTTCCTTGCAGATGATAGGGAATGGGGCAACAAAGTTGCGTCTATCTTAAACCATTTCACCTTTTTCATAGTCATATCTGATTGATCAAAGACTTGCCCACCCTGGTGACTCCTTTTTCTCCCTGCTCCCATCCAGCAGAAGGTACAGAAGCTTGAAAGTACGTACCACCAGACTCAGGAATAGCTTCCTCCCCTCTGTTATTAGGCCTCCAAACGGTCCTTCCGAAACTAGGGTCCTGATTGATTCCCCTCCACCCCACTGAGGACTTTGGACTTTGTCTAAGGGACTGATGCGCAATAATGCTGAGAACTATACTCTGCACTCTGTATCTTCCCCTTCGATTCATCTATTGTAATTCAGTTTGAACCAATTGTTTCTATGCGTGGTACATCTGATCTATTTGGATAGCACGCAAAACAAAGCTTTCCCTGTACCTCGTTGCATGTGACAATAATAAACCTAAACTTAATTTATTTTGAACAGTAATACCTTTTTCAAACATATCTGCATTATAATTTTTACTGAACAAGATTTCAAACCGTTATTCAAGGATCTGGTGCTGATTTCTCAGTTGTAGTACCATTTGGTTCTTTCAAATAACATCCGGGCTTTCTTGATTTCTGTCACGTGTACCTAGGTACAGTGAAAAGTTTTTCTTACGTGCTAACCAGTCAGCGGAAAGACAATTCATGATTGCAATCGAGCCATCCACAGTGTACGGATACACTTCAGCTCTCATCATCTTATATATTTTTCAAACCCAGCCTTTCATCTTGTCACTGTGTGAATCCTGGAGGATTGTGTGAGAACAAAAAGAATACGGACATTCTACAGAAGCTCCATAAATATTTCCGGGAGAGATACGCTGCAGGAGAGGAGGTACTCTTCATATCTGATGATATAATAACTGACGATTCCTTAAGGGTCTGTCTCACTTGGGCGACCTAATCCGCGAGTTCTGGCGAGTTTGCCCTCGACTCATGCTCGCAGCATGGTCAACACGAGGTCATAGGAAGTCTTCGTAACTCTCCTTCATGCTCGAGAGTGGTCTCCACGTACTCAATGCATCAGCTAGGTCGTGGCGTTTTTTTCAATATGTTAAAAAATGCCCACGAGTAAAGAAAAGGTCGCTATGGACAAAATTGATACTTTTTTTACTCGTAGGTTTAGTCGTAGTAGGCCGGCATGTTAGTCATAGGTAATCGATGGTAGTCGAAGGTAGAAGTAGATAGTCGAAGGGAGGTCGACGGAGATCGAAGGAGGTTGTCTTCACTCTCCACTATTCGGTGCCCAATTTTCCCGAAGTTCGTCATAGCTAGTCGAAGTTCGTCTTCAACATGTCATTTTTTCAAACTCTTCTAAACTACCAATTAGGTCGCCCAAGTGGGACAGGCGCTTTACACCAAATAAGTCTTGCTTCCTGGTACGAGCAGAAAATTAAACTTTACAGAATTATAAATGTACTAGAGTCATTTTAAGTATGTAATTTTCTGTATTAATGTAAGTCATTTATATCTTAGATACTGGTAACGTTTTTTTTCAAAACATTACCAGCGGCGCGGTAGTGTAGCGGTAGAGTTGCTGCTTTACAGCGCCAGAGACCCGGGTTCGATCCTGACCACGGTTGCTGTCTGCACGGAGTTTGTATGTTCTCCCTTTGACTGCTTGGCTTTTCTCAGGGTGCTCCGATTTCCTCCCACACTCCAGAGACGTACGGGTTGGTCGTTTAATTGGCTTCGGTAAAAAAAATCGTAAATTGTCCCGAGTGTGTAGTCTTGTGTATGGGGATCGCTGGTTGGTGCAGACCCGGTGGGCCTGAGGGCCCGTTTCCGTGCTGCATCTCTAAAGTCCAAAGTCTAAAGTCAAGACAGTTTTACATGTTGTGCTTTTGTCGTAAAACAATCTGCTTTTTCTCACAGAATCACAACGGCATTATAACTCGACAAGAACTGCGTCGCATTCTGCAGTGTTTCCCTTTTCGACTAATTGATGAGGAGATTAAAACTCTTATGTTATTGCTGGATCCAGAGCACAGTGGCTATTTTCACTGGAACCAGCTTGTGGAATTGACTGAAGAAAAAGTATGTTAAACATGTATTTTGATTTCTTCTGAAGTCAAATGGATTATAATACATTTGCACATTAAAAATGAGAAGGTAACTATGGTGATGATAGAACCACTCAAAGACTCAAAATACTAAACAGGTATTTTGCATTGGTATTTGCCAAGGAGAAAGGAGATTGTGAGATCAGTGTGATATATACTAATATGCAAAGGGATTTTGAGATCAAGAAGGTGGCGTTGGGTCACTTGAAGAGCACTAGCGTGGACTTGGTAGGATCTATCTCAGGTATTTGAGAGAGGCAAGAGTGGAGATTGCTGTGGCCTTGATGAAGATCTTTCTATCCTCTAGCCACTGGTAAGGTCTTGCAGGACTGGAGAGTAGCCAACGTGCCTTTGTTTAAGAAGGGAAATGGGGATAATCCTGGAAATTACAGGCCGGTGAGCTTCACTTCAGTGGTAGGGAAACTCTTTTGAAGGGAATGGCCTAATTAAGGGTAACCAGCTAGACTTTGTGCTAGTTCATGTCGCACTAACTTGAGTTTTTTGAGGAGGCGATGACAATGATTGATGAAGGCAGAGCAGTGCATGCTGACTACATAGGAGTTCAGCAAAGCAGTTGGAAAGTCCCCCCCGTGGTAGGCTGATCCAAAAGATTAAGATGCATGGGAACTACATGTGGCTTGGTAACTTGTCCTCAGAACTGACTTATCCATAGAAGACCAAAGGGAGTGGTGGGTAGATGTTATTTGGGCTGGAGGTCAGTCATCAGTGGTGCTCCTCAGAGGTCGGTGCCGGGACCTCAGTTGTTTGTGATATATATCAATGACTTGAACGAAAATGTAGATGGTTTGCTTAGTAAGTTTACAGATGACACACCAAAATTAGTGGAGTTACAGACATTGAAAGTAAGTGATTGTGTACTTGGTTCGGGGATCACTTGTCTTATTTGCAGTTCGTAGTACCTTATAATATAGAAAATGTTGTGCTGGTGGGAGCTTCCACGTGATCTCACTGGTATCATTAATTGTTCCTGCTATTTGGAGTCTAATCTCGGATATATAATTTCCTGTCCTAATTGGGGGTGGCAGGTGCGTAGCGGTAGAGTTGCTGCCTTACAGGGCCAGAGTCCCGAGTTCGATTCTGACTACGGGTGCTACCTGTACAGAGTTTGTACGTTCTCCCCGTGACTGCTTGGTTTTTCTCCGGTTGCTCCAGTTTCCTCCCACACTCCAAAGACCTATAGGTTTGTAGGTTGTGCAGGAAGGAACTGCAGATGCTGATTTAAACCGAAGATAGATGGAGAGAAGGAATGGGTGACGTTTCGGGTCGAGACATCTCTCCAGAGATGCTGCCTTTCCCGCTGAGTTACTCCAGCTTTTTTGTGTCTATCTTAGGTTTGTAGGTTAATTGGTTTTGGTAAAAATTGTAAGTTGTCCCTAGGGTGCAGCATAGTGTCAGTGTATGGGGTGATCGCTGGTCGCCGTGGACACGGTGGGCCGTAGGACCTGTTTCTGTGCTGTATCTCTAATGTAATGTCCACATTAATAAAATTGAGATGCCAGAACATCACAGAGGAATGCTACCACCAATGTAAGTGCATGTCCCCCTTTATCACTATCATCTTTCCTCTTTCATAACACATCTCAAATACTGATGTTTTTAAAGATGTTGTTTAAAATCTACAATGTACAGTTTGATACAGTTTATTTCCCTCTATTTTCCTAACCAGAAGAACCAAAATCTTTTGAACGGAACTAAAAATGTCAAGAAGGATACTCCTGTGGCAGTAGTGTGGAAAACTGTAAGTGTGCCTGCTTAGTTCTGTACAATAGTTTACACAAATTTGTGTTCATTTGTTGCACACTTGCACTATATTAATTGTGATCCTTATTGAACAAGATGATTTTCAGCAATTTTGAAAGTAGAAATGTCTGTTCCAACAATTTCTGGTAACCCTGATATGAGAAAGTATCATTTCCTGTAAGTTTTAAAAAGATAACCTAGGTGCAGATGGGCGGAGTAAATGACATATGGGGAAAGAATTGGGGAATTATTGCCGGGGTGCATTTGAAACAAGAAGTGCTCAACGAAACCAATGGGAAATTGTGAGGAATCAATAAACAAAGTTGCTAAGGGCCAGGACATGTTCGGCCAGTTGGAGAAGAGTGTTAGTTGAGGGAAGCTGATTAGATTTCGATTCAAGGAAGAACCGAGGGCCCTGGTGGAGAATGGAGGTGTAAGAGGACTGGACGCCCATGGTAAAGCTGAGCAGATGGGAACCAAGGATCCAGAGGCGATTGAAATGGTGAAGAGAGCGTGAGGATGTAGTTTGGTAGGGACTGGGCAAGGCAGGACAAGATCGAATTGGGATATTTGGAGATGAGTTTGGTGGGGCAGGAGCAGGCAGAAACAATGGGCCTGCCAGGGCAGTCCTGCTTGTGTGTTTTGATGTGGAGATAGAAAATGGGGAGTGAGGAACTGGACGTTTGGAGGCTGTGAGGGTAGATGGCTGGAGGCGATCACATTTATGACGGTGTGGGAAATGGTGGCCTGATAATTTTCCATTAACTTCCGCTTGACATTTCCAACTAGGTGGAGGATATTCTGCGCGACAAAATTAGAAACAATTGGGATGAAATACAAAAGTGTTTTTTGAAGAGCGATCCCGAGAGAACTGGGAAAGTTAGCCTTGCTGAATTACGAAAGGTCATTGAAACCCACTGTCTTCCTATTTCCGATCAGCACTTTGAGAAGTAAGTGATTTTTAGTCATTTTATTTACCTTTTTAATTATTACACTCATTTTTGACAAGTATCAAACTGTAGGCTGCAGTTTTTAAGTAATTAATATCAGATTTTGAGGTATTTTATAAAGAAGAGAAAATGGAAGATTGTGGTAAAATATACCTACTCCAGTGAGTAATGAAACACAATTATATATCTCAGAATTTAGTTTAGTTTAAAGATATTGTGGAAACAGGCCCTTCGGTCCATCGAAACCGCACCGACCTGCAATCCCCACACCTTAACACTGTCCTACACGCACTAGGGACAATTTTTACATTTGAATCAAGCCAATTAACCTACGTACGTCTTTGGAGTGTGGAAGGAAGCCGAAGATCTCGGAGAAAACCCGCGGTCACGGGGAGAACGTAAAACTCCGTACAGACAAGCGCCCGTAGTCGGGATCGAACCCATCTCTGGCGCTGCAAGGCAGCAACACTACCGCTGCGCCACTGTGTCGCCCAGACTCCAAAAAAAAACTCTTTGATCAGTGATATCAAAAAGTACTTTTTATTTATTACTGTAGCTATGTCATGTAACTTTAGGCAGCACTGGTGTGATATCAGTAGTTTGTTTGACAATATACTTTCTAAGATTGATTCAATGGTATCTTTATAACCATCAGAATAAAAGGTTTTAATCTTTCAGACTGTGCAAGCAAAGGACCAACAGCGCCAACATTTCCTATCAGCAGTTTCTGGAAAATCTTGGGTTGACCGACATGCCAAAAATCACCACCACCGAGGCACCTGCACTCAATCAACAGCAAAAGAGGCAAGGTCACTTCTCCACCGACTCCAAATGCATATTTGAACAATTTGTTTATTATTTAAGATGTCAAAATCTTTGGTGCAAAATGAATAGAGTCATAGAGTGATACAGCGTGGAAACAGGCCCTTCAGCCCAACTCGGATTCCTATTAAATCTTTTCCCCTTCACCTTGAACCTATGTCCTTTGGTTCTCGATTCCCCTACTCTGGGTAAGAGATTCTGTGCATCCACCCGATCTATTCCTCTCCTGGGATATTGGCATGTGAAATGTCTGTCAGAGGGGGATAGAAAAAAAGCTTTTCTGATGTTATAATTAGAACCTTTAAGGTCTAGAGTGGGATATCCGGTTGAAGTGGTCTGGAGTAGAAACGTATACACGCCATGCTGAAAGTTTGTTGGGAAAGTTATCTGATGTTACTACCCGAGGTTTAAAATTGAAATCCGCCACACACGGTAAAGTTACGATTATGTAAATTGAGTGTAAAGCATTTAATAATTTTTTACATAAATTTGTTTATGGGCGGCACAGTGGTGCAGCGGCAGAGTTGCTGCTTTACTGCCTCAGAGGGCGGTGGAGGCAGTAAAGCAGCAACTCTGCCGCTGCCTACTCCTGCACCTATTGTCTATTGAAACCTGGGCTCAATCCTAACTACAGGTGCTGGCTGTACAAGGTTTGTACATTCTCCCTGTGACCAGGTGGGTTTTCTTTGGGTGCTCTGGTTTCCTCCCACACACCAAAGATGTACAGGTTTGTAGGATAATAGGGTTTGGTAAAACAAAAAGTAAATTGTCCCTAATTAGACTGGAGAAGGGTCCCGACCCAAAACGTCACCCATTCAGTCGATATTTTTAAGGCAGAGATAGAATCTTGATTAGTACAGGTGTCGGGGGTTATGGAGAGAAGGCAGGAGAATGTGGTTAGGAGGGGAAGATGGGTCAAATGATTGAATGTGTCGAATGGAGAGAATTGATGGGCCGAATGGCCTAATTCTACCATCACATGACCTTTTTGCTCCAGAGATGCTGCCTGTCCCACTGAGTTACTTGAGCATTTTATGCCCAACTTCACTCTGTATTTTAATGTGGTTCTATAAAGTTATTGTAATGAATAGCTCTGACAATTGATGTTTACATTTCAGGCTTCTAAAGAAAGAGAATGAAGATTTATTGGGCAAGTTAATGCCGTTGAATGATGTGAAATCAGAGCTTTGGTTGCGCATTATCTACTGTGACAGCAACATTCGGAGAAGTTTCCTCACCCATAAGAACCAGTGCAGCGGCAAAATCAACAAGGAAGGATTCAAAAAGGTGAGATTGTTTTTGCTTGTTTATCAAGTATAATGAATCATAATTCAGAGTTCACAGCTTGGAAACGGGCCCTTTGGCTCTTCGAGTCCACGCCGGCCTTCGATCACCGCTTCACACATGCTCTGTGTTATCCTACTCATGCATCAACTCGCTACGCACCAGGGGCAATTTTACAGAAGCCAATTAGCCTACAAACCTGACGTGGGAGGAAACTGGAGCACCCCAGAGGACCCCCACATGGTCCCCGGGGGAAAGTGTAGACTTCGCACACTGTGGCAGCACCTGAGGTTCGGATCGAACCTGGGCCTCTGGCGCTGTGAGGCAGCAGCTCTACCACCTGCACCAATGGGCCAAATAGGGCAATACTGCATGTGGCAAAATGATGAAATGGAGCAGCTTAAGTTTAAATTGCATGTTGGTCACAATGATAATTATGAATAGAGGTTTCCAGTTCATCCTTGTTTTTTCTACCAGCCTATTCATTTCTGTGTTTGTATTTTTATTCACACGTAACAGGACATTAGTAGACTAAAACGTAGAATGGGAAGGTTGGCATGATGAGGAAAATTTGGACAGGCTGGGTTTGTAGGCACTGAGACTTACTAGATTGAAAAGGGGCCACAATTGAATCATAAAAGATCTTGAGAGAACACGAATGGTGGCGTTTCAGGTCGGGACCCTTCTTCAGACTGATCCTAAAGGGTCCCGAGCTGAAACGTCAGTCATCCATGTTCTTCAGTGATGCTGCCCGACCCGCTGAGCTACTCCATCACCTTGTGTCCTTCTTTGGTAGACCAGCATCCTTGTTACCCCAAGCATCACTACTGCTCTTGGAGAACTACTCCTGCCATTGCGAGTGAAAAGGCAGCCTTTGGAAAATATTTTTGTATGCAGGATCAGGCTGCAGTCCAAGGATTCAAGCTCCTTTATTCACAAGACTCGTTGCACATGATGCACAGAAGGAAGTTTGTCTCCTCGGCCACTTAAAAAATTCCTTCGGATCCAATGCGCAGCTCAGTGTTAGCTTGCTTCTCCATATGTATTAGAATTTCTATTCAAATATCTTATTATTTGAGATAATATTATCTAATTTACAACATACTGTTGACTCCCTTGTATCTTCATTAGGTGCTGCTAGATTGCGGCATAACCATGGATGAACTCCAGTTTAACATTCTAGCCAATGTACTGGGATTCAAGAATCAAGACTTAAACTTCTATGACTTCTCTGAACGTTTCAAAGGTAACCAAAATATTACTAATTCATTGGGAGATTATTGCTGTTAAAAGTATGTTTGTTGAAGTGAAAACTTGGATTACATGAACGCTCAAGGACACACAGTCTGATGTCGGGAAATTAGTACGGGTGCTTGATTAGTACGGGTGTCAGTGGTTATGGGGGGAAGGCAGGAGAATGGGGTTGAGAGGGAGAGATAGATCAGCCATGATTGAGTGCTGGAGTTGACTTGATAGGCCAAATGGCCTAATTCTGCTCCTACCACTTATGAACATGAAATTTAAATCATCTGGTCATGTTATTGTTATCGCTATTATCTTCTCAGAACTTTTCTTTGCTTTTTCTTGAGGTGCACCCTACATTCCTTCCATTTCACTTTTATTGTCTGTTATCTCTGGCAATTAAATCAAAGGTAACCTACAAATATAGTATTGACTGATCATTCTTGATGACCATTAGTGATAGTCTTTTTTCTTGGTTTACTGATGCTGTTACTTCTCTGCAGTGCCCCTCTTTTTTAAGTGCAGTAGGGTTGATGAAAAGTGACTTTCTTTTAATGGTAGCAAGTGCAGATGGCCGTGATGGACAACTTAGGGGGGGTCTGCGGTAATTGGATTCAGCAGGCAGCCGCATAATCCTACGTTACCGGAGAGCATTTTGAGGAAGCTGGAGGCACCTCTCGTGATCCGGTGGTAGAAGGAAAAATTGTGATCTCTGGCGGAGTCGGCACTTCCCAGCCGCACAGTGCCACTGGGCCATCGGCTGTGACCCAGATTGCCTAGTGCCTGCCTCTGGCTCCAGACTCGAATCCATCCAGGCGATCTGTGCCTGAGTTGCAGTAATATGCTCCTGGATGTTGATTCCATGCTTTTGCAGAGCAGCAGCCTCCTCTTAAGTGGCAGCATCTTTGGTCGGAGTGGCTGAGAGTCATTACGTCTTTGAAGATTGCCAATGGTCTTTGCGTGTTCCCCCAAAGAAATTGAAACGTCTGAAGATCTGAAGGGTCTGAGGAACGGATCCGACCCGAAATGTCACCCATCCTTTTTCTCCAGAGATGCTGCCTGAGCCGCTGAGTTACTCCAGCACTTTGAGTCTATCTTAGAGATATCGCCTTAGTGACTGAGGCTACTTGGGCACCTGTTTTAGTTACGCCTTTAATAGCTAGCCAAAGACGGTAATTTGGGATATGCCCAAGAGCAGGTTATCTGTTTATTTTTCAGTGCAGGCTCAGAAAAAGGAAGTGGAAAATCTTGAACTAGAAGAAGGGAGAAATAGGGATTACCAGGTAGAGAATATGTTTCCTTTTGATAGAGCAGGTTCCAAATGCGGGGGCACTGTAAGGGGTAGGGCGTTCAGGACTTAAATGAAGAGAAAAATATAAGACACAACGTACTGAACTAACTCAGCGGGTCAGGCAACATCTCTGGAGATCATGGACCCTTCTTCAAACTGATTGTGGTGGGGGGGGGGGGGGGGGGGGGGGGGGGGGGGAATAAAGCTGGAAAGAGATGGGGGCAGGACAAAGCTTGGCATGATATGTGGAGAAAAAACACACATAGTGCTGCAGTAACTAAGCTGGTAAGGTAGCATTCCTGGCGAACATGCATAGGTGACGTATCGGGTCGGGACCATTCTTCTGAGGAAAACAATGATGGATTAATTGGTGGCCATCTAAGGAATCAACAATTTAGAGATTCTTTTGTAAAATGGTGCAGAGCTGGAATTTCAACCATAATCTTGATAAATGGTGAACAGCCTCAATGGCCGGATTACATATTCCTGCACCTATTTCTCACTGGAAACGTAACATTTTAATTTTAAATTTATTCATCTGGATTACAGATTACAGATCTGCAAATTCAGCTATTCCAATAAAACAATGTCCTGGTGATGGCCCTGACTGGAAATTGAAACGCATGATTGCTGATGATTGTTTCCATCTCATCTTGGAAAAAGTGAAACATTCATCTTTGGTAAGGCAATCTCTAGCAACCCGCTGAGAGAATATGTCACAGAGTCATATACAGTAGTATTGAAATAGTCTATGCCAGCAAAGATGCCCCATCCAAGCCAGTTCCATTTGATGATACTGATGATGATGATAGGTAGACTAAAATGCTGGAGGAACTCAGCGGGTGAGGCAGCATCTATGGAGAGAAGGAATAGGCGATGTTTTGGGTCGAGACCCTCCTTCAGACTGATGTCGGGAAGGGGGGGGGGGGGGTGGGGGAGGAAACCCTTTCTTTTTCCCGCCCATTCGGCCCATCAAGTCTACTACACTATTCAATTATGGCTGATCTATCTTCCCCTCTCAAAACCATTCTCCTGCTTCTACCCAATCTATTCTCTCATGATTCTGTACACCTCTGAGATCACCCCTCATCCTCCTGCGCTCCAAGGAATAGAGTCCCAGCCTGCTCAACCTCTCTCTGTAGCTCAGACCTTCTAGCCCTGGCAACATCCTCATAAATGTCCTGGCAACACTGGCGTCATCCGCAGACACACTGGAAGTTTTCCTGACTTCCCTCATCCTACGGGACTGATGTGCTTTCTGTGAACAGTTAAGTTTGTACTTCTTTTACTGAGTGAACAATATTTCAGGTTATCGATTATTAATTTAATTATTGATTGAATCTTTCTTCTTTGATAGGATCTACGTTCTTTGTTTGATCAACTGGACCGCAACCGTGATGGATTAATTACAATGTACGACTTTCGTACGCTGCTTGACAACTGCCCACTTACAATCATTGCAACGGAGTATCATCGGTTTTTGGAGATGTTGGGACTTCAACCTGATTCAAGACTAACCTATTTGGAATTCCTTAGGATAATTAGGGTCATTGAGACCAAGCTGGGCCTCTTCTGGAATAAAGCGGCTTACAGGTCAGTGCATTCCTTTGCTTTTTAAAACTTTTGTTTTTTATTTACATCCATTACATTATATAGATTCATTACTGTTCTGTGTACCAGCTCGTTTCAAAGTGAAAACGTCATCTTTGAATATAAATAGAATGAAAAAAGCTCTTAAAATATACAAATCTATGACCAAAGACTAAAAACGCTAGTTTGACAAATGGCAGTGTGAAGCAGGGCAAAGTCTTCATAGGCTCTAGGAACAGAATTAGGCCATTCAGCCCATCAAGTCTACTCCGCATTTCAAACATGGCTGATCTATCTATCTTTCCCTCTCAAAACCATTCTCCTGCCTTCTCCCAAAACCCCTGATGCACCGGTACTAATCAAGAATCTATCAATCTATGGTAGTAAGATTAACGTGGATTATTTTCTAAATGGGGAGAAAATCCCGAAATCGGAGGTGCAAAGGATTCCCAAAAAGTTAATCTGCAAGTCGAATTGGTAGTAAAAAAAGCAAACACAATGGTAACATTTATTTCAAGAGGCTTGTATACATAAACAGGGATTTAATGTTGAGGCTCTATAAGGCACTAGTACGGCTGCATTTGGAATATTCTGAGCAATTTTGGACACCATATCTGAGGAAGGAAGTGTTGGCTCTGGAGAAGGTCCAGAGGAGGTTTTCAAAAATGATCCCAGGAATGAGTAGGTTAATCTATGATGAGCGTTTGTCAGCACTGGGCCTGTACTCGATGGAGTTTAGAAGAATGAGGGGGGACCTCACTGAAACATACAGAATAGTGAAAGGCTTGAATAGAGTGAATGTGGAGAGGATGTTTCCACTTATGGAGAGTCTAGGACTAGATGTCATAGCCTCAGAATTAAAGGATGTTCTTTTAGGAAGGAGATGAGAAATTGTGAATCTGTGAGATTCTTTGCCACAGAAGGCTGTGGAGGCCATCAGTGGATATTTTTTACGGCAGAGATAGATAGATTCTTGAATAGTACTGGTGTCAGAGGTTATGGGGAGAAGGCAGGGGGATGGGGTTAGGAGGGAGAGATAGATCACCCATGATTGAATGGCAGAGTAGACTTGATGGGCCGGATGTCCTAATTCTACTATCACTTATGACATTATGATCTCTGCCGTAAAAAATATCCATTGACGGCCCTTCTGTGGCAATGAATTCCCCAGGTTCACCATCCTCTGACAAAGGTAATTCCTCCTCATCTCCTTCCTAAAGGTACTTCTTTTTATTCTGAGGCTGTGACCTCGAGTCCTAGACTCTCCCACGAGTGAAAACATCCACTCTACCCAGGCCTTTCATCAGGGCTGAGCTAATAAACTGAACAATTTTAAAAGAAATGCCAGAGACTGAAAACATAAAACATCATCTTAAGGAGACAATAGGAAAAGATATGAAGAATTTTAAGATAAAACCAGCAAGAAGAAAGTGGGAGGCTCATCGGGATGAGGGACCAGTAGGTAAACGAGCAAGATATGCTTTCTTTGCCTTTTTTCCAATTCTTCCCATACTCTCTCTGCCTTAGATACTTCCACATTTTTTAATTTCTTTATCCCTATCAAAGTGATCATTGACAAAATCATCTGATCATTTAAGAGTGGTTTTGTAGCTTTCTCCTTCAGTTTCCTTCAGGTCTAATCTATGCCCACTACAAATTTATGAATGAAGAATGGAACTGTTTTCCATTTGACAATTGTTCCTGAATAGTTTTCTTCATTATTTTTCTTTGAAGCATCGTTATACATAATATACACTATATAAATCCAAGTTATTGAGTTTAGTTTAGCGATACAGCATGGAAACAGGATCTTCAGTCCACCAAGTCTGTGTCGATCCACATACTAGTTCTATCTTACACATTGGAGACTACAAACCTCCATGCCTTTGGAATGTGGGATGAAGCCAGAGAAAACCCACGCAGGTCACGGGGAGAACGTACAAACTCCATACAGACAGCACCAGAGTCATGATTGAACTCGGGTCTCTAGCACTGCAGGGCAGCAACTCTTCTGCTGTGCCACTGTGTTGCTGTGTCAGAGTAATTCTGGTGTGAGAGGTTGTTGCTGATCTCCATGCGTGAGCTTTTATTTTCCGTCCTCCCCTCCTTCCTCATCCGCGATAATCATGAGAAAGCCACCCTTGCTTTTGCTCCTCCTGTCCTGACAACACTTTTTTCTTTAACTAATTTATTATTCAGCATGTCGGTTCGAACCTGAGGGGTGGATGAGGGTGGGGGGGGAGTTTTTTTTTGCGCATGTGATCGAGAAAGCAAGTGTGTTTTTCGAAGGATCACTTTTATTTATTCACAGCTCGAGAGATGATGCAGATAACACTTTCCAGCTGTGCGAACAGGCCCATGACTACCTAGCTCACAAAGCCAAGACAAAGTGGCACGAGATGATCAAGGTGAGAATAAAATTCAGAAGCAAAAACATGCTCCAATAATTTCTTTCGGCTCATTGTTTTCTATCTGTAGTTGGTTAGGAGATTATAACTTCCTGGTCTCACATTTTTTTTTAACATTCTTCACTGTTATCTCTGTTTCACTAAGTTATGGTCTTGAAACTTTCTCAATGATAAATTATATTGGTTTTAATAACGTGGCCAAAATCCTCTGTTTTGAGCCCAAACAGCAAATTCCATTATTTAAACAATATTTTTGATTGTTCAATCTCCTGCTCAAACTTTTTGCATAACGCTGAATATTAATTCATGAAGCCGGGCGTAATTAGTGTTAAATGTAATTAGAATATAATGTTTTCAAAACTTAGCAATTAAAAAATATTCTTTGGCGCACGTGATGCAGTTCGGGTAATGGAGCTGGATATGGATTTAACCGCGTGTTATTTTATTCAGGGCTTTCATCGGATTGATTCTGAAGGTAACCTCATTGTGCACAAGAAGGACGTAAGGGATCTCTTATGCCGGCCCTGTTGGCCAATTTCACCCAAGCAATTTGAAACATTTTGGTCCTGGTAATAACATTTCATTCGTCTTCATTTTCACCTCTTGTCTTCTGAAATGGAACCTTGGTAACTGGAGTTGTATCTTGAAGAAATTGTCTTTCATTGTGTCTAAGCTGGAGAGAGTGTATGCTTAAAAGTTATTCAACTGTAAGAGAATTGCAATGTAGCCCAGATTGTCCCTCACGTGACATCCGTGTCCATTTGCTTAGCTGTGTATGATGTTATAAGGAGAAAGGACGTTGATTATTTTCTTGTTCCCACTACCAATCCCTCTCCTCTCTCCTTACTAGGTTATGATATCAATTCAAATGCTGGACAAAGATTAGCCTGGAGCCCAGAGGTGCTCCAGACTTCCCTGAGCTTGCTGATATTATTTCCCGCCTTGCAACTAATTAATCTTAAATCATATTTGGGTCAGGGAATTCAGATTTTTTGCCCCATGAATGTTTGTACCTGCAACTGTCTTGTCTTTGTGCACTGAAATACCCTTTTTATAACTTATTTTCTCATCTGTTCTTCATCTCACGCTATCATGTTTGGGGAAACTTATTGTGTGTAACTGTGTGTCGTACGTTGAAGCGGTGACCAAACATCAAAGTATACTACATTGAAGGAGAAAATATAGAAACTAGGTGCAGGAGTAGGCCATTCGGCCCTTCGAGCCTGCAACGCCATTCAATATGATCATGGCTGATCATCCAACTCAGTATCCTGTACCTGCCTTCTCTCCATACCCCCTGATCCCTTTAGCCACAAGGGCCACATCGAACTCCCTCTTAAATATAGCCAATGAACTGGCCTCAACTACCTTCTGTGGCAGAGAATTCCACAGATTCACCACTCCCTGTGTGAAAAATGTTTTTCTCATCTCGGTCCTAAAAGACTTCCACCTTATCCTTAAACTGTGACCCCTTGTTCTGGACTTCCCCAACATCGGGAACAATCTTCCTGCATCTAGCCTGTCCAACCCCTTAAGAATTTTGTACGTTTCTATAAGATCCTCTTTCAATCTTCTAAATTCTAGCGAGTACAAGCCAAGTCTATCCAGTCTTTCTTCATATGAAAGTTCTGCCATCCCAGGAATCGGTCTGGTGAACCTTCTCTGTACTCCCTCTATGGCAGGAATGCCTTTCCTCAGATTAGGAGACCAAAACTGTACACAATACTCCAGGTGTGGTCTCACCAAGGCACTGTACAACTGCAGTAGAACCTCCCCGCTCCTATTCTCAAATCCTTTTGCTATGAATGCTAACATACCATTCGCTTTCTTCACTGCCTGCTTGGACATATGAACAGTTGGCATATCTGGGGAGGGGGGTGAGAAACACTCTTTCTGTTTCATTTTCTCCCATAGACTTATTTTAATTTCCTTTTGCATGTTTGTTTTGTTCCCTGCAGGTATGATCCAGATAATAAAGGATATATGACTTACTTTGAGTTCCTCCAGAAGCTGAGGAGTAGGTTTGGATCACACTTTCAGATAGACAAAAAACAAGTTGCTCATGAGACCAAAATCAACTCGATGGACGAGTCCAATGAACAACATCCGGTCCAGGCGGACAGCCCGCAAAAACAGAAAGTCCAGACGGGCAAATTTGATATTCATGAGTTAAAAAAACAGCTCAAGTAAGTAGAATTGTTCTAATTAAAGAAGTTACAATGAGTTACAACGGAAACTCACTTGCATGTGGTATGTCAGTCCACTTGGGTTGAATAACGCCTATCATTGCCACTCTGGACAAAATCAACCTCCAAGATTGTGCAGATAAGTGAACAGGCTTTAACGCAAAAAGTAAAGAGAATGTTGCTGGAGTTGGAAATCTAAAATGAAATCAGGAAATGCTGGAAACAGCAAGTTAAGTGATTAGACCCAAAACGCTGGAGTACCTCAGCAGGTCAGGCAGCATCTCTGGAGAAAAGGCATCGGTGACATTTTGGGTTGAGACCCTTCTTCAGACTAGAGTTCCATTATCTCCCTCTGTTCAGAGATGCCACGTATCAGGTTGACTTTTCAATGGGGGTTCATCCGCCTTCTCTTCATAATTTGAAGACGCTGGTGGATTAAACCTGTACAAGGTTTGCTTCCCTCCCTGCCTTGACCTGCCACCAGCACTGCTATTTCTACATCCAGCTGCTGCTAAGTGATTTCTTGTGTCGTTGAAGAGAATCTCTTGTCAAAAATACCGTTTGAAAATGTGCAGTGGATCATCAGGTTAGGGAACAATGCTGTAGAGAACAAGAGGAAAACTAGAAACAAAGGGAGGATTTTGGGGGGGTGGGGGGGAGCTGACTTTATTATTTGTGTTGGAGGGAGAGACAGAGAAGGGGTCTCCCAGTAAAAGTAAAGAGTTGGTACATATGGGGTGTGAGGGCGCAGATATTTAAGTAGGCAGGTAGTAAAAGACATCCAGCATTAAATTAGCACGCAACAAGAGCTTTTCACTGTACCTCGGTACACACAACTAAACTGAAATTGAAATAAACTAATCTGAAATAAGAAATAGGGTAAATATCAAAATGAACTGAAAGGAATGGTAGAGCAAATGTTTGAATGAAGGTGGATGGAGAAAGGGAAATGAAATGTGAGATAGAGTATGGAGGATGTCATTGTAAACTTGATGGTGTTGGAGTAGGTGGTATATCTGGATCGGGGGGGGGGGTTATATTATTGTTGTCATCGAATGGATGACTGATTGGTTGAATGGATAACTATACTTGGTTGCCATTGAATGGATGACTGATTGTTAGAGAAACTCTATTTCCTTATCACTCTTCTGTTGGCAGTTTAATCAGTTGAAAACGAATTTCGATGCACTATTTTTTCTAAGATCAAATATCAATGAGCCTTCTTTAAAATGCAGAAGAAGAATGTCTGAAGGGTCTCGGCCGGAAACGTCGCCCACTCCTTTTCTCCATAGATGCTGCCTCACCCGCTGAGTTTCTCCAGGATTTATTGTCTACTTCTTTAAAATGGAGATCATTTTGTATCATTCAGAATCGTTTCAAGGAATCTCAAAGTATAGTGGGATTATGTTTCAAATGTGCATGTCCAGCTCTGGGTGTGAAGCCTGTGCATTCACTGGAATTAGCCGTGGCTCCATAAAGCAAGCGTTCAAATCATCAAGTTGCTATTTATATCTAAATGGTGGTTTGAAAGAGCAGTTTTATTTTTCATTCATTCACGAGATTATAGGTATTGTTGCCAAGTTAGCATTTATTGCTCTCCTCACATTATGTTCGAAACCTCAAAGTTTATGCTGCAGAAGGAAGCCATTCTCCCATTATTTTTCAGTTTGAAGACTAGTTTTGTTGTTCATGTCACATTAAATGTTTATTCAGGGACTTTTTGAAGATGTTCTGGGTTACTGCCTCTACTACTCCACTATTCTCAGTCTTAATTAGAAGGAAATTACTGTCTGAATTTCCTTGGTTGTACTTTAGTTTAGAGATACAGCGCAGAAACAGGCCCTTCGGCCCACCAAGTCGGCGCTGACCAGCGATCCCCGCACACTAACATTATCCTACGCACACTAGGGACAATTTCAAAATTTACCAAGCCAATTAACCTACACACCTGTATTTTTTTGGAATCCTTTAATCACTTATATTAATAAAAGACACAAAGTACTGGAGTAACTGGCAGTATCTCTGGAGAACATTGATCAGTAGAATAGTCCCAACCCGAAACACTACCTTATCCACGTTCTCCAGAGACGCTGCCTCACCCATCGAGTTAGTCCAGCACTTTGTAAACCTGCTCTACCATCTTCAGCGCGGTGCAGACTCGCTGGGCTGAAGGGCCTGTTTCCGCTCTGTATCTCTAATCTAAACTAAACTTAACAAAACATTGAAATGACAAACATATGAAGCCCTCTCCTTTGGAGACAAAGTTAACTGGGGTTGGAGTAGTCTACAGATAAGGAGACCGCGCATTTAGGATAGAGATGGGAAATAAATATTTTCTCAGAAAATTGAAAATCTTTTACATCCTACATCTCAGAAAGCTGTAGATAAACAATTGTTGAGGTGATTATTAGATTTTAGATCACTATCAAATGATATATAGTTCAAAAGGAAATTTGGATGAGAGGCAAGAGGAAATGGCTGTGAACTTAGCTCCCAGGCTCAAGACTAGGTGGATACTTTGGTTTCTGCTTTAAAGGTTGTTACGCTCATAAGGCTAGAAAATTGGGGGGTGGGTGCAAATGGGCTTGTTCAATTAATGCTGGTACATTTCCTTCTTTATCATTAATGGATCATAACATATTGGTACTTTTATTTCAGTACTATTTAACTAACAATGGCAACATGTTATTAACTGTGTAATACTACTGACAAAATTAATAATTATGGAGCCTGATTGTGATATATTAACCCAATTTTTCTTTTCCGTTTGATCTCCTAGATCCAAGTTCAGGGATCACCACAAAGGCTTCATTGAGATCTTTTCTAAACTTGACAAATGTAATGATGGCTGCATTACGATAAGTGATTTTCAGAGTGTGCTGAAGGACCACAACTACCAACTGGGACAAGATCAGCTTAGGCACCTCCTAGTCAGGTATGGGCATAAAGCAGTGGATAAGAACCTAATGCAACTTTTGCATATGGCAGAAAGAGTCATAGAGCATGGAAACGGGCTCTTCGACCCAACTTGCCCAACTACATTAGTCCCACCTCCCGCTGTTTGTCCCATATCCCTCCATATCTGTCCTATCCATGTACCTGTCTGTTTCTTAAACATTAGGATAGTCCCTGCCTTCGCTACTTTCTCTGGCAGCTCGTTCCATACACCCACCACCCTTTATATGAAAAAGTTACCCCTCAAATTCCTATTAAATCTTTTCCCTTTCATCTTAAACCTATGTCCTCTGGTCCTCAATTGACCTACTCTGGGTAAGATCAAGTGCATCTACCCAGATGCAACTTGCATCAACACAGATGCATCTGTCTATTCCTCTCATGATTTATACACCTCTATAAAATCACCCTTTTAGATCTTTATCATATTGCTGTTTGTGAATTAGGTATCTTCACAGAAGAGGTTTCATTGTAGGAAGCTACAATGGTGCCACTGGTAGTGCTGCCTCACAGCACCAGCGATCCAGGTTTGATTCTGTGCTGTCGGGTGCTGTCAGTGTGGAGTGTGATTCTCACCCAATTACACACGGAGAATGTGTGTCCGTGAGTTTGCTCATTCTCCCCGTCACCCTGTGGGTTTTCCCCAGATGCTCCATTTTCTGCCCATGTCCCAAAGACGTGCAGGCATGGAGGTTAATTGACCCACTGTAAATTGCCTCTAGTGTGTAGGGAGTGGATGAGAAAGTGGAATAACATGGAACTAGTGTGAACGGTTAATTGATGGCCAGAATGGACTCGGTGGGCCGAGGGGCTTGTTTCTATGCTTTTAAAAAAAGGTTAGTATGAAGTTGAAACCAGTTTCCTGGCGGTCACTTTATAATCAACTAATAGCATTTAATATTGGGACCCACAGTGCGGAATGGTCATGTGAAATAAGGAATATGATCAACAAAATTAAATTGAATTGAATACTTTATTGTCACATGTGATATTCTTTGCTTGCATCTCAAGGTATGCAAATAGTCAGCAAGAAAGGGCAGCGACAAAGTTACAAATCCCCTCCCCCTCCGCCTGCGCCAGGCGGCTTTGGAGCGGGGAAACCAACGCGGGCATGAGGAGACTGTAGCAACTCCATACAGACAACACCCGTAGTCAGGATCGATCCCAGCTCTCTGGTGCCGTAAGGCAGCAACTCTACCGCAGCACCACCATTCTGCCCCTGACACATTGAAGTTCAAGTCCATTTAAAAAAAATATACTTATCAAAAGTTGGAAACATCTTTTGAAATCTATATTTATTCATCCTTGTGCTGCATTACCACTGAACTTGTTTTAAAATTGCCCCCTTTTCCTCCCTGCCATCCCATCCCCCACATTTGCATCACTCTGACTCAGGTTGGAAATCCCGTTGCACAACAGCAAGTTTTCATATTCTCATTTCTTGCGAGCCATTGAGGGTGTTGAAGACAAGACAAAGCCACGTGAAAACTCTGATGTCCCTTCTCCAGAGAAAGCGATCGCCAAACTAAAGGGAATGGTCGTCAAATCCTATGGGGCATTGTTTAAGGTGAGTGTCTTTGTTAAATATTAGCGTCGTTGGTCAACGTTACAGCTGTATTGTAAATAAGGTATAGTTCAGGTGGTCCTAGCCATGTACATGAACATCAATAGGTGACCAAAACACATTGCTGACCCAAATTATTACTTCCTTACAGTAGCTATCCTCAAGAATTTAATTGCGTAAATAATTAACAATGTTAGTGTAGAAAGGAATTGCAGATGCTGGTTTATACTGAAGATGAACACATAAAGTGTTTCAAGAGAGAGCTAGATAGGGCTCTTAATAGTGGAGTCAGGGGATATGGGGAGAAGGCAGGAACGGGGTACTGATTGGGAATGATCAGCCATGATCACATTGAATGGCGGTGCTGACTCGAAGGGCCGAATGGCCTACTACTGCACCTGTTTATTGTCTAAAGTGCTGGAGTAACTCAGCAGATTTATAGGCAGCATCTCTGGAGAAAAAGGATGTGTGATCTTTCGGATCGGGAACCTTCTACAGACTGAACCTTTTCTCAATGATTAACATATCATTACAAAGCATAAATGTTGTCTACACCCATTAATTAAAACATAGCTGTTAATTAAAATGCACAAAAAAAAACTACTATCACTATTCAGTGTGGGTTGATGACTCCCTACAAATGGTATGCATCTAATCTCCAGTGTGTACTCAACTTACATGCAGGATTATTATTTCTTGATAATTTCCGTTTGTTTTTCCTTCTGTAGAGAAACAGCAAACTCCACACCTCTCACCTCGTTTTCTAGATGACTAGAAGCTTGAACAAGTGTCAAGCTGGAAAGGATACAGAGAAGATTTACAAGGTTGTTGGCAGGGCTAGAGGGTCTGAGCTGTAGGCAGAGGCTGAGTAGGCTGGGACTCTACTCCTTGGAGCGCAGGAGGATGAGGGGTGATCTTATAGAAGTGTATAAAATCATGAGAGGAATAGATTGGGTAGATGCACAGAGTCTCTTGCCCAGATTAGGTGAATTGAGGACCAAAGAACATAGGTTTAAGGTGAAGGGGAAAAGATTTAATAGGAATCTGAGGGGTAACTTTCTCACACAAATGGTGGTGGGTGTATGGAACAAGCTGCCAGATGTGGTAGTTGAGGCAGGTATTATCCAAACATTTAAGAAACAGCTAGACAGGCACATTGATAGGACAGGTTTGGAGGGATATGGAAAAAAAGTAGGCAGGTGGGACTCATGCAGCTGGGACATGTTGGTCGGTGTGGGCAAGTTGGGCCGAAGGGCCTGTTTCCACGCTGTATCACTCTATGACTCTATGGGAGGTGAGAGGCAGCCACACATACTTGATTCTTCCAGTCTCTACAAAATTTCACACACACGCACTCTAAACAAAATCGTTGGTATTGTAAGAACCTACTAATCTCCATAATATAATCAACAGAGCTATGAAAGCACATGCTGCTGAGACAGGTTATTCTAATCATAGTTCATTGCCAAAAGGTTTCAAAAAACTAAATTACCTGCTCCAAATCCTGTATTTTAATAAATTTCAATTTCAATATGGACACCTTCACTTTTCATAAGTCATAGGAGCAGAATTAGGCCATTAGACCCATCAAGTCTACGCGGCCATTCAATCATGGCCGATCTATCTCTCCCTCCTAACCCCATTCTCCTGCCGTCTCCCACAACCCGACACACGTATTTGATCTTATGCAAGAAATCCCATTGACGAAGAAGCCTTCAAAATGGTATAGCCAAGATTTGAAGACAGTTTTGTGGTTTATTAATATTTTGTGTGCGGAGTTAATCTTTGATCGTTTTGGTGTTTTGTTTCTTCAGGGCTTCAAATCGTTTGATAAACATGGAAGTGGAAAGATCAACACCTTGGCCTTCCGCCAGGTGCTCAATAACATATGCTTCAGAATGACGGACCGGGAGTTCAACTACCTCCTCAGCAAATTGAAATCAGACACTGACCACATGGTGGACTGGCTTGACTTCCTGCAGACCTGCACTGTATACAACTACAAGGTCAGCATTATTAGCCTCAGACAGACATAAAAGGATGGAGTAACTCAGCGGGTCGGGCAGCATCTCTGGAGAAAAGGAATAGGTGACTTTTCGGGTCGAGACCCTTCTTCAGACTGAGAGCCAGGGGAAAGGAGAGCCAGCGGAGAGATATAAATGGCACTTAGGAGAAATGAATGGAAGATAGCGGAGAGGAGGTATCCTTGCCCCTGTTTTACCTGATGCTATAATTTGTTATGGGATTGGAGTCACCATGAGTTAGGCCCATGACACCTCAGGAAGACTCAAGTTAGTTCTGGCGTCCCAGAAGAACCACACCTCAATACCTGCTCTCACCACCAACGCTACCAGTATCTACCAGGCCTAACGTGCCGAGTTCCTCCAGCACTTTTTTTGTAAACCAGCACCTGCAGTTCGTCACTTCTGCCGAGTGCACATAGAAACATAGAAAATAGGTGCAGGAGTAGGCCATTCAGCCCTTTGAGCCTGCACCGCCATTCAATATGATCATGGCTGGTTATCCAACTCAGTATCCTGTACGTGCCTTCTCTCCATACCCCCAATCCCTTTAGCCACAAGGGCCACATCTAACACCCTCTTAAATATAGCCAATGAACTGGCCTCAACTACCTTCTGTGGCAGAGAATTCCACAGATTCACCACTCTCTGTGTGAAAAATGATTTTCTCATCTCGGTCCTAAAAGACTTCCCCCTTATCCTTAAACTGCGACCCCTTGTTCTGGACTTCCCCAACATCGGGAACAATCTTCCTGCATCTCGTCTGTCCAACCCCTTAATAATTTTGTAAGTCTCTATAAGATCCCCCCTCAATCTTCTAAATTCCAGTGAGTTGAGATAAACAATCGTAGAATGTTTTAAATCCTGACCAGATTCCAGCACATCACATTCCAGAATGCACATTCTAACTGATTTCTTTATTCATCCAATTTAATTGTCATAGAGCTGTTCGCATTAAATATGAGAAAAATAACAGCTTTACTTTTGTGTATTTTCATGGATGAGTGAAGTCTTCTCACTACTTTTATAAAATACATCAATATATTTTAAATAGAAGCAAAATAAGAAAGGTACCTCTTCCACAAGATATCACGATGGTGAGTATGTGTTTTTATTCTGAAGTGATTATTTACATACCGGCAACTGAACCATCAACCAGAGAGCAGTGCTGAACTACCTCTCCGGTGACCCTCGGACTATCCTTGATCGGACTTTGCTGGCTTTACCATCCACTAAATGTTATTCCCTTATGTCTCTGTACAATGGCTCGATTGTAATGAAGTATTGTCTTTCCGCTGACTGGTGAGCGCGCAACAGAGCCTTTCACTGTACCTCGGTACACGTGACAATAAACTAAACTGAAACTGAATTGAATTGAAAAACATACAAAAACATTACAGCCAGTATTGGCAAACTGGTCTCTTACATCTTGCCCTTGATTCCAGTTGCATCTTGGTTTTGGGCGTTGTGCTGTTACCGTAATGTTGCTTTTACAATACTGACAATACTATTGAGGAGCACCATGGATTCAGGCTCTTTGGCCCAACTTGTCCATGTCAACCAAGTTGTCTACCTGAACTAGATCCACTGAGCTGCGTTTGGCCCATAGCCTTCTGAAACGTTTCTATCCATGTACCTATCCTAATGTCGGGAACATGTAGAAGTTTAGTTTGGTTTTTAATTTGGAGATACAGCGCAGAAGCAGGCCCCTCAGCCCACTGAGGCCGCACCAACCAGCAATCCCCCCCGCACACACACTAGGGACAATTTACAATTATACCAAGCCAATTAGACTACAAACCTGTACGTCTTTGGAATGTGGGAGGAAACTTGAGCACCCGGAGAAAACCCATGCCGGTCACGGGAGAACGTAAAAACTCCATACCGAAAGCACCCATAGTCAGGATCGAACCTGGGTCTCTGGTGCTATAAGACAGAAACTCTACCGCTGCGCCACCGTGCCGAAAGCACCCATAGTCAATGTTCTTGTCCTTCACTAATGAACAACTAGCTGGGCCAAACTTAGCCAGCTGTTGAATTTTTTTCTTGTTTATTATAGATGGGGTTTGACGTTCTTTCCATTTTTCAAGTGGCTCCAATGTCTAAATCAGCTGTTAAATTGCCATCAGGTTGAAACCAAGCTCGCACATGTGCAGCATTTATCATCCACCCTTGATTACTGTGGATGTGGTAGTAAACCACCGACCTGCACTGCTGTAGTCCACTTGTGTTGTCTGTGGTATAGTTATTAACAAAATGTAATTTTGTATTTCAGGCTGCAGAAGTACCAGATAGAGAAAATCATACCGCTAGACCAAAATCATCGCCGCAGTTATCAATGGCCGATATTATGTCCCATATTCGGGAGGTTGTCAACAAATGTCTCTATGTTGTTACTCAAGAGTTTGAAGACACTGACTATGCAAATATAAAAGTTATTTCCAAAAAGAACTTCAAAGAAATATTTTCCAAGCACTTCATGACTCTCTCAGACGAGCAGGTAAGTTCTGCCGAACTTAAAATTGTAATTCCTTGCTATGGATTCTTGAATTGAACAATTGTAATAATATAATACCAACAGTTCCAATATTTGAATAACGATTTGCATTAATCATAAGTTCATAAGTGACAGGAGCAGAATAAGGCCATTCAGCCGATCAGGTCGACTCCGCCATTCTATCATGGCTGATTTATCTTTCCCTCTCAACCACATTCTCCAGCCTTCTCCCCATAACCCCTGATACCCGTACTAATCAAGAATCGGGAAATCTCTGCCTTAAAATATACATTGATTTGGCTTCCACAGCCGTCTGTGGCAATGAATTCTACAGATTCGCCACCCTGACTAAAGAAATTCCTCCTTATCTCCTTTCTAAAGGTACGTCCTTTTATTCTGAGGCTCTGGCCACCCTCTCACTAAAGAACTTAAAATGAAGAGGATTAAAAGGTTTCTTCCACTTCTTGCCTTTTGATTGCTATACCGTTAATTTAATTAGTGAAATATGAGATGACTTTTTAACTCTGATGGTTGATCATTTCTTCCCAGGCAAAAAGTAATCACCCGTTGCATTGTACTGCAGACTGAGATCCCTGCATTGAATAGGGGGGGCACTTAGATAACAATGAGACAGACCCAGAAAGAGTAGAAACCCATTTCCACCTCGAGAAAATGATCATATTGGACTTACTTGAGAGCTCAGTCTCCACAACTCAGGTGACTGAGCTTTTCTTTGTAAGTCCAGTCCCATTAGTTAGTACAAAAAAAGAACTGCACATTGATCTCTAAGTGAAACTACACAGAAACTCACAATCTTCAGTGATGGTACACAAAAAGCTGGAGAAACTCAGCGGGTGCAGCAGCATCTAAGGAGCGAAGGAGATAGGCGACGTTTCGGGTCGAGACCCTTCTTCAGACTGGGATGAATCTTCAGTGATGAATGGGCAATTGGAAAAATATCAACACTTCAAAATTGTATTGCATTGTGTACAATAATCATTTGGCAATTATAGTATGGGGAAATGTTGTTTTTCAGAATTATGGGTATTAATACTGTAGAACTAAACTGAAGGTTGAATACATTTCTTTAGCCCTTAATAAGAAAAGACAAAAGGTATGGAAATTGTATTGTTTGCATTTATTTGCGTATTTAACATCAAGTCAGCTTGAGAACGGAGTCAAAGGTTGATTAATTTCAAACTTCCAGATCTCCAAATACACATTACATTTGATGAGTGGGGGAAAAACAAAGTTGAATATAATTTGAGTGTGTTGTTGTTCGATTGTCACCCTTCCTGCAGTTTGAAAACCTGTGGAACCATTTGCCAGTCAACGATTATGGGAATCTCGAATACCACAAGTTTCTGAAGCAATTCAGTGGACAGGAGCCCCTGGAGGTAAAGACTAGCCGAGCAGCTTCACCCACAAAGCCGCCAAGTGCAAGCAGGTCCTCCAGTGCACAGAGCTGCAAAACACCAGTATCTGCCGAGAGTAATGAAAAGGTACGGACTGTTCACAATTCTGTTGAATCCCTTCTTCCAAAAAATTTACAAGAACGATCCCAGGGAGGAGTAGGTTAACCTGTGATGAGCGTTTGTCGGCACTGGGCCTGTACTCGCTGGAGTTTAGAAGAATGAGGGGGGGGGGGGGGAACCTCTCATTCAAACGTACAGAACAGTGAAAGGGCTTAGAAACATAGAAACATAGAAATTAGGTGCAGGAGTAGGCCATTCAGCCCTTCGAGCCTGCACCGCCATTCAATATGATCATGGCTGATCATCCAACTCAGTATCCCGTACCTGCCTTCTCTCCATACCCTCTGATCCCCTTAGCCACAAGGGCCACATCCAACTCACTCTTAAATATAGCCAATGAACTGGCCTCAACTACCCTCTGTGGCAGAGAGTTCCAGAGACTCACCATAACCCACTCTCTGTGTGAAAAAAGTCTTTCTCATCTCGGTCTTAAAGGATTTCCCCCTTATCCTTAAGCTGTGACCCCTTGTCCTGGACTTCCCCAACATCGGGAACAATCTTCCTGCATCTAGCCTGTCCAACCCCTTAAGAATTTTGTAAGTTTCTATAAGATCCCCTCTCAATCTCCTAAATTCCAGAGAGTATAAACCGAGTCTATCCAGTCTTTCTTCATAAGACAGTCCTGACATCCCAGGAATCAGTCTGGTGAACCTTCTCTGCACTCCCTCTATGGCAATAATGTCCTTCCTCAGATTTGGAGACCAAAGCTGTACGCAATACTCCAGGTGTGGTCTCACCAAGACCCTGTACAACTGAAGTAGAACCTCCCTGCTCCTGTACTCAAATCCTTTTGCTATGAAAGCTAACATACCATTCGCTTTTTTTCACTGCCTGCTGCACCTGCATGCCTACTTTCAATGACTGGTGTACCATGACACCCAGGTCTCGCTGCATCTCCCCTTTTCCTAATCGGCCACCATTTAAATAATAGTCTGCTTTCCTGTTTTTGCCACCAAAGTGGATAACCTCACATTTATCCACATTATACTGCATCTGCCAAACATTTGCCCACTCACCCAGCCTATCCAAGTCACCTTGCAGTCTCCTAGCATCCTCCTCACAGCTAACACTGCCCCCCAGCTTAGTGTCATCCGCAAACTTGGAGATATTGCCTTCAATTCCCTCATCCAGATCATTAATATATATTGTAAATAGCTGGGGTCCCAGCACTGTGCCCTGCGGTACCCCACTAGTCACTGCCTGCCATTGTGAAAAGGACCCGTTTACTCCTACTCTTTGCTTCCTGTTTGCCAGCCAGTTCTCTATCCACATCAATACTGAACCCCTAATACCGTATGCTTTAAGTTTGTATACTAATCTCTTATGTGGGACCTTGTCGAAAGCCTTCTGGAAGTCCAGATATACCACATCCACTGGTTCTCCCTTATCCACGCTACTAGTTACATCCTCGAAAAATTCCACAAGATTCGTCAGACATGATTTACCTTTCGTGAATCCATGCTGACTTTGTCCAATGATTTTACCACTTTCCAAATGTGCTGCTATCCCATCTTTAATAACTGACTCTAGCAGTTTCCCCACTACCGATGTTAGACTAACTGGTCTGTAATTCCCCGTTTTCTCTCTCCCTCCCTTCTTAAAAAGAGGGGTTACATTTGCTACCCGCCAATCCTCAGGAACTGCTCCAGAATCTAAAGAGTTTTGAAAGATTATCACTAATGCATCCACTATTTCCTGAGCTACTTCCTTAAGTACTCTGGGATGCAGCCTATCTGGCCCTGGGGATTTATCGGCCTTTAATCTATTCAATTTACCCAACACCACTTCCCGAGTGGCTTGAATAGAGTGGATGTGGAAAGGATGTTTCCACTTGTGGCAGAGTCTAGGACTAGAGGTCATAGCCTCAAAATTGAAATTATCAATCATCGGAGTTATTTTAGGAAGGACCTAAAATGTGTGCCTTAAAATGCTTTGGCATAGCTTTTATTTGCCATGAAGGAGTTGTTTTAAAAAAGGCTTCATAACACAGCGGCGCAGTGGTAAAGCTGCCATACAGCCAGACACTACAGGTGCTGTCTGTATGGAGTTTGTACCTTCTCCCGTGACCTGAATGGGTTTCTCCAAGATCTTCATATTCTTCCCACACTCCAAAGACATACAGATTTGTTGGGTAATTGGCTTGGTATAAATTAAAAAATTGTCCCTAGTGTGTATAGGGTAGTGTTAACGTGCGGGAATCGCTGGTCGATGCGGTCTCAGCCTAAACACATTGAGAGAGCCTCCCCATTACTTAGCATTGATCTTTTTTCTTTGTGTTTTGCAGTCGATTGAGTTGTCGCAGCGATTGGCCTCTGTAACGTCTTCCATGAACTGTGAGGCAATTGAGCAGAAGCTGAAGAAGGATATCAAGAAATTCTGGAAGGAGATACAAAAAGATTGCAGAGAAAAAGACACCGAGAAACAAGGGGAAATTGATGCTGCTGATTTTCATGGTAGGTCAATTTGTTTCTCAAAAAAAAATGACACACATTTCTGGTGTCATTCTAGAATACTAGTATACTAGACTAAGTGGGACACGGGAGGCCTGGTTCCCCCCCAAAGCAACACATTCCCCAACGCAATATTCCACCACTCACCTGTTCCCCCAATGCAACCCGTTGTGGGGAAGGGGGTGTGTGGGGAGGGGGGTGAGGGAGAGGGCGGGGGATGTGGGGAAGGGGGTGTAGGCGGGGTGGGGTGGAGAGGGGGGGTGTGAAAACCATAACTTTTGTACTATTTCACCGATCGGAACAAAACTTAATTGACTTGCAGCTGAGGAGAATGGTAAGGTGGTGAAAAATCGTAGCGCAATAGGGGATCGTTTTTGCACAAATTTAACTACAACGCAGACAGGAAGTGGTCAAGATGAGTTTTAGTAATATATATTTAATAATAATATATATATAGTGTTTTTTAGTGTTATTTTAGTGTTAGTAATATATATATATATATATATGTATATATGTATGAAAATGAAAGAAAAATTAGAGCATTTTTTGTTTTAAAGAAGTTAACGACAGTTGGAATTTGTCGTTAGATGTTGATTAATTTAATATACTGTGTATATGTGTGTGTGTGTGTATGTGTATATATATATGTGTGTTTATATATATATGTGTGTGTATATATATATATATGTGTGTGTGTATATATATGTGTGTGTGTGTATATATATGTGTGTGTGTGTATATATATATATATATATCCAAATTTCTATCTTCCAGCTATATTGAAGAAATACTGCATGTCTGTTAAACCGGAGGAGTTCCAGCAGCTGGTAAAGAAGTATGAAAATAAGAACACTGGATACTTCACATACAATGAATTTCTTCAGCAACTTGTTTTGTCAATGGGGCAACTGGAAACGAACCCACTGCAGAGAATGAGGATCCCATATCCAAAGGTGCCGGTATGTACAATGAGGGATGCAGCTGTATAAGTTTCGAGTTAGCAAGAAATTGCAGTGAATTGTGGACGCAGCCCAGACCATCACACAAACCATTGACTCCATCTACACCTCACGCTGCCTCGGCGAGACCAGCAGCATAATCAAGGGCGAGTCGCACCCTGGCCACTCCCTCTCCTCCCCTCTCCCATCAGGCAAAAGATACAGAAGTATGAAAATGCACACCTCCAGATTCAGGGACAGTTTCTTCCCAGCTGTTATCAGGCAACTGAATCATCCCACCACAACCAAAGAACAGTCCTGAACTACTATCTACCTCTTTAGTGACCCTCGGACTATCCTTGATCAGACTTTGCTGGCTTTACCTTGCAGTAAATGTTATTCCCTTATCATGTATCTATACACTGTGAATGGCTCGATTGTAATCATGTATTGTCTTTCTACTGACTGGATAGAACCCAACAAAAGCTTCTCATTGTACCTCGATGCACGTGACAATAAATTAAACTAACTGTGAGCAGGCTGGTATCCACAGCCCTAGACTGTTGAACCCAGGAGTTTGAATCCCAATATAGTAGCTGGGTTATTTAAATTCAAGAACTTTGGAATTAAATTTTAGTGTTAGTAATGATGACCAGGAAACTGCCAGGATGGTGTAAAAACAGATTTGATTTAGTTTCAAGATACAGCATGGAAACTGGCCCTTCGGCCCACGGAGTCCACGCTGACCAGCGATCCCCGTACACTCGCGCTATTTTACACACGGGGGCAATTCACATTTCTTACCGAAGCCAATTAACCTACAGCCCTGTACAGCGTTGGAATGCGAGAGGGAACCAGAGCACCCAGAGAAGACCCACGTTGGCCATGAGGAGAGCAAACAAACTCCATACAGGCACCTCCCGTAGTCAGGATCGAAGCTGGGTCTCTGGCGCTGTAAGGCAGCAACTCTGCCGCTGCACCACCGTGCTGCCCGGTTCAAGAAAGAAAATCCACCCGAATCTGCAGTCACCGCTGTGGCCAAGGTTGGAATGACTCAGGCTCTCACTTCAGAGTGCAGTTAAAGATGGACAATAAAATGGCCACAATCTAATGCGAGATAAACTTGAACAGGAATGAAGAAACCAGCCTGTGCTACTGTGGAGGATATTTCACGTGTACCAATTGTTTTAATTAATTTTGCTGCGAAAGTTGGCTACCTTTAAAAAGTATAGTGGTAGATAAATCTCCGGGGCCTCATCAGGTGGATCCTACAACACTGTGAGAAGCTAGAGAAGACATTGCAGAAGCCCTGGCTGATACAAATGTGCATTATCGTTAATCATGGGTGAGGACTTGGAAGACTGGAGGGTGGCTAATGTTGTGTCTTTATTTAAGAAGGGCTGCAAAGGGAACTGTAGAGTAGTAAGCCTGACATCTGTGGTAGGTAGGGGGATTCTGAGTGCTAAAATATACATGTATTTGGTATGACTGGGGTTCATTAGGGAGTCAGCATGGCTTTATGTACGGGAGATTGTGTCTTATGAATTTAATTGAACATTGTGAAGAAGTAACCAAGAAGGTTAATGAGGGCATGGCAGAAGAAGTAGTCCATGTGGACTTCAGTGAGGTCTTTGAGGTTCTGCTTAGTAGGCTCTGGAAGGTTAGGTCGCATGTGATCAAGGGAGAAGTGGATGAAAGAAGACACAAAATGCTGGAGTAACTCAGAGGGACAGGCAGCATCTCTGGAGGGAAGGAATGGGTGGCATTTCAGGTCGAGACCCTTCTTCAGATCTCGACCCGAAACGTCACCCATTCCTTCTCTCCAGTGATGTTGCCTGTCCTGCTGAGTTACTCCAGCTTTTTGTGTCTATCTTCGGTTTAAACCGGCATCCGCAGTTCCTTCCCACATGGTGGATGAAGGAAGGTTGTTTTTCAGGTTGGTGGCATGTAACCAGTGGTGTGCATCAGGATCAATGCTGTTTGTCATCACTATCAACAATTGTACTAGGTGGATGAGAATGTACTAGGCATGATTAGTAAGTTTGCAGATGACACTAAAATAGATGGTGTTGTGGGCAATGCAGATGATCAAGGGTTGCAGTGGGATCTTGATCGGCTGGCTAAATTGGCTGAAGAAATGAGAAAGAGAATTTAATTCAGATAATGCACGACGTTGAATTATGTGAAATCAATCCAGGGCAGGTCCTTCACAGTGAATGGTAGACGTGCGGGGAGTGTTGTGGAACAGATGGACCCAGGAATACAAGTACAGAGTTCCCTTAAAGTAGCATCACGGATGGAGAGGGTGTTGAAGAAGGCTTTTGACACAATTCCCTTCATCAGTGAGGGCACTGAGTACAGATGTTGGGCTGGATTGTTGCAGCTGTACAAGGCATTGGTGAGACCTCACTTGGAATATTACTGTTCAGTTTTCATCACCCTACCACAAGAAAGATGCCAATAAGCTGCAAAGGGTGCAGAGAGAATGTACACGATGTTGCCATGAGTTGAGGGACTGGGTTATAGGGAGACGTTGGGTAGGCTAGGAGAGACTGAGAGGTGATTTAAAAAGTTGATTAAATCAATGGGGAATAGATAGGGTGAAGGTACAGAGCTTTTTACCCAGGGTAAGGAATCAAAAACCAGAGGACAGAGGTTTAAGGTGAGAGGGTAAAGATGGATAGGACCAAGGCGATAGGACCTTGTGGGGCAAGTTTTCCACACAGGGCATGGTACGTATATGGAACAAGCTGTCGGATGAAGGTGTTTGAGACGGGTAAGAGACATTTGGATAGGAAGCATTTAGAGGGAAATGAGAGCAGAGTAAATGGGCATTTTGGCCAGCGTGTTGGCGCAAAGGGCCTGTTTCTGTGCTCTGAACTTTTTTTAAACGCTACAATTCTAAAGAAAACATAATAGTGATTGAATACATTTTCCTGCACGATGCACTTGCCGCCACCTGCAAATGCAAAAGTTATTTTTTCCTCCTCAAAGCTCACTGACATCAGCCAAAGACTAGGTCCGGAGCCTCCGACTGGCTTGTGCTGTGTGGCTTCATGAAGGGAACTTTGAAAGCCAAATATTTTTGCCCCATCAATTGTAAGATGCAAATGCAAAATGAGGAACATAATTCCATACTAGAGACCTTTCATAATGTAATAATTAGAAGCTTGTATCCTTACCAGAAAACCATTGGCACTTGTTTTTCTGGTTTGAATAAAAATAAAATAATGTTTTTCTAAAAACAAACTAATGGATTTTGACCAAGTAGTCATCTGTTACATTGGCTCAGCTCACTTGATAGCCTTTTCATCAGTTTACAAAGCCGTTCTACATTTCTTTCCCTTGAAGCCATCTGCAACCAAAACAATGTTTTAAATGCAAGCTTTATTGTTGGTAAAACTGTTGCTTGTCAAGGCAAGGAATGAAGCAAACACAAAGCTAGAACAATTTGTTTTTTATGGAATGTGTCAAGTTTCATAAGGTTTCAGGCCCTTTGCTCCAACACACCGACCAAAATGCTCATCTACTGGGTTGCTATAATGGCACAGTGACAGTGTAATTTTTCACTTTTTTTTAACACTGCTTACAGTATGTCAAGCAAAGTCTTTTGGGGCCACAAAAGCTACACTGCCCATATTGGAACCACGCAGTGAAAAAGACTTGTACTGCAAGGCTCTTGGAGAAATAATAACCCTTTATGTTCTTCTAAACTTATCATGCTGCAACATTCGACCCATTTAATGTGTTTGTTTCCTTCACACCACTTGCTCGCCAAGTAGAGGAAGCAGAGGGACTGAAGTGATCAGCCGCCTGACCTTTCGTTCAGTGTTGTAGAAGAGTATTGAGCCAGCAGAGTTAATCAAATTGGCTACTTACAAAGTGAGTGGAGTCTCGCCACAGGTCTCTTCAGATGTACAAGAGCGCCTCATCATCCCACCACCTTGTGCCGGCTTTCTTGCAGTTTTTCTTACACTCTCGAGCTCGTGTTGAATTTTATCGTGGTTTGTAGTATACCTCTCTCTTACAGATGAGCCCCGGAACGGAACATAATACACTTACTCAATTAATGATGCGGGTTCAGCCATGCATCACAAAATGCTGGAAGCTGATGCGTCGAACGTTCAAAGCCTATGATGAGACAGGGTGTGGCTACCTCTCACTCTTTGTATTTCGACAGGTTTGTGCCCCACTCTTTTGTTACTGGCTCGTTTTGCTCATCCCAATGTTTTGCACAAAGACTGAGCAATCTCTTGGGTTGGTTTAGAGATGCAGTGCAGAAACAGGCCCGCCAATCACTGTATACTAACACTGTCCTACAAACACTACGGACAATTTACAATGTTACCATTAGCCCACAAACCTGTACGTCTTTGGAGTGTGGGAGGAAACTGGAGCACCCGGAGAAAACCGAAATGGGAAAATCCAAACCCATGATGAGAACATACAAGCTCAAGGGAAATTAGACACTTGTTTCGAAAAAAGAGAGATATCTACAATAATTATAGGAGGCATGGAGTAAATGAGGTGCTAGAGGAGTATAAAGAATGTAAAAAGAATCTTAAGAAAGAAATTAGGAAGGCTAAAAGAGATATGAGGTTGCTTTGGCAAGAAAGGTGAAAGTAAATCCAAAGGGTTTCTACAGCTATATTAATAGCAAAAGGATAACGAGGGATAAAATTGGACCATTAGAGAACCAGAATGGACAGCTATCTGCAGAGCCAAAAGAGATGGGGTAGATATTGAACAATTTCTTTTCTTCGGTATTCACCAAGGAGAAGGATATTGAACTCTGTGAGGTAAGGGAAAAAAGTAGAGTAGCTATGGAAACTATGAGATTCAAAGAGGAGGAAGTACTGACACTTTTGAAAAATATAAAGGTGGATAAGTCTCCAGGTCCTGACAGGATATTCCCTAGGACATTGAGGGAAGTTAGTGTAGAAATAGCAGGAGCTATGACAGAAATATTTCAAATGTCATTAGAAACGGGAAATAGTGCCGGAGGATTGGCGTACTGCGCATGTTGTTCCATTGTTTAAAAAGGGTTCAAAGAATAAACCTAGCAATTATAGACCTATTAGTTTGACGTCAGTGGTGGGCAAATTAATGGAAAGGATACTTAGAGATAATATATATAAGCATCTGGATAAACAGGGTCTGATCAGGAACAGTCAACATGGATTTGTGCCTGGAAGGTCATGTTTGACAAACCTTCTTGAATTTTTTGAAGCGGTAACTAGGGAAATTGATGAGGGTAAAGCAGTGGATGTTGTCTATATGGATTTCAGTAAGGCCTTTGACAAGGTTCCCCATGGAAGGTTGGCTCAGAAGGTTCAATCTTTGGGTGTTAATGGCGGAGTAGCAAGATGGATTCAACAGTGGCTGAATGGGAGATGTCAGAGAGTAATGGTGGATGGCTGTTTGTCAGGTTGGAAGCCGTGACCAGTGGGGTGCCTCAGGGATCTGTGTTGGGTCCACTGTTGTTTGTCATGTACATCAATGATCTGGATGATGGGGTGGAAAATTGGATAAGTAAGTATGCAGATGATACTAAGATAGGTGGTATTGTGGATAATGAAGTAGATTCTCAAAGTCTACAGAGAGATTTGGGCCATTTGGAAAAGTGGGCTGAAAGATGGCAGATGGAGTTTAATGCTGATAAGTGTGAAGTGCTACATCTTGGCAGGACAAATCAAAATAGGACGTACATGGTAAATGGTAGGGAATTGAGGAATGCTGTGGAACAGAGGGATCTAGGAATAACTGTGCATAGTTCCCTGAAGGTGGAATCGCATGTAGATAGGGTGGTAAAGAAAGCCTTTGGTGTGCTGGCCTTTATAAATCAGAGCATTGAATATAGGAGTAGGGAAGTAATGTTAAAATTGTACAAGGCATTGGTAAGACCAATTCTGGAGTATGGTGTACAATTTTGGTCGCCTAGTTATAGGAAGGATGTCAACAAAATAGAGAGAGTACAGAGGAGATTTACTAGAATGTTGCCAGGGTTCCAGCAACTATGTTACAGAGAAAGGTTGAACAAGTTAGGTCTTTATTCTTTGGAGCGCAGAAGGTTAAGGGGTGACTTGATTGAGGTCTTTAAAAATGATGAAAGGGATAGACAGAGTTGACGTGGATAAGCTTTTCCCATTGAGGGTAGGGAAGATTCAAACAAGAGGGCATGACATGAGAATTAAGGGACAGAAGTTTAGGGGTAACGTGAGGTGGAACTTCTTTACTCAGAGGGTGGTGGCTGTGTGGAATGAGCTTCCAGCAGAGGTGGTGGAGGCAGGATCGATTTTAACATTTAAAAGTAAAGTGGATAGGTATATGGACGTGAAGGGAATGGAGGGGTATGGTCTGAGTGCAGGTAGATGGGACTAGGGGAAAACAAATGGTCGGCACGGACTGGAAGAGCCGAGAGGGCCTGTCTCCGTGCTGTAATTGTTATATGGTTATATGGTTAAGCTCCGTACAGACAGCACCCGGAGTCAGGATCGAACCTGCCTCTCTGGTGCTGTAAGGCAGCAACTCTACTGCTGCGCTGCCGTGCTGCCCCCATTAGCAACTTACTGCGAATCCTCTGTGGATGTTGCATCGTTTGTTATTTTGGTTGCTGTCAGGTGCCGGCTTTAGAGGAGTTCTGGCATTCAGCGCAGGTTAACGGCCAGTCCTACTGAAAATTTCACCCACTCGCCAAATCAGGCAGTATTGCAAACAGTGCTTTGAGAGACAAAAATAATTTAGATGTCTTAGCTTATCAGATGATGGAAAAAATTGGTTAAAGTTTCTTTAGGGACTGGAGAGGTTGCTAAGAAGTAATCTACTTAAGTACACAATAACCAAAAAAAAAGAAGCCTAGACAGTAGAAACAAGGAACTGCAGATGTTCTACTGTCACATAAGATAGTCACATCCGAAACGTCACCCATCCCGTGTCTCCAGCAATGATCCCTGTTGTTTGTCTTTGAACAACGCAGTGAGACTTAATGACCTAATCACACCCAGAAGAAGGTACCAACACTTGTCCAATCAAAATGTGTAGGAAGGAACTGGTTGCAGATGCTGGTTTCAACCGCAGATCGACACACATTGCTGGAGTAACTCAGCGGGACAGGCAGCATCTCTATAGAGAAGGAATGGGTGACGTTTCGGGTTGAGACCCTTTTTCAGGTCTCGACCCGAAACGCCACCCATTCCTTCTCTCCAGAGATGCTGCCTGTCCTGCTGAGTTACTCCAGCAATATGTGTCTTTCTTGTTCAAACAAAGAACTACTTTGAAATCAGTTAACATCTTGAGATAAACAAAAAAAAAACTTAACATACACCAAGATGATTGCAACTTACTTTGCATGCAGTTGTCACAAATGTCCATTTCGAGTACTGAACTGTATTTTGTGTTGATTAGGTGCTGCGACAGTATGGAATAAACCTGTCCGAGGAGGAATTTTACTACCTATCTTCCTATTATGACAAGCATCTGCAAGGAACCATCTCATACAATGAATTCCTGCGTGTATTCCTCTGATTACACTAGGCTCTACCTGTACTTTTAAAATGCAGCTTTTGTAGTGATATGGCACGGTAAAGCTATCTTCTAGACTTGACAGCAGAGTTCATTTTGACCAGACTATTTTTAAAACTTTTCAGAGTTTAGGTATTATTAGAGAAGTTTTTTATTTTATTTTGCAGACACCTGCGATATTAAGTAAAAAGACAAAGAAATATTTCATAGGCAAAGCTGATTTAGCCAGTCACATAAGTCTGTATTTAATAAAAATGAAAGAATAATGTATCATCATGTATTACTCAGGTAAATTTATGAAAATGTTCCGGTGACTAAATGTCACTGGCAGGAATATTAGCAAAATAATTCTACGGTATACAACCAGAAAAATAAATCATCTTCACAATGGCATGTAGTGATGGAGGATTCTTTCACTGTTCTGAGATTGGTGGCATTGAGCCCAGGGACATCCCTGTTCATGGAGCAGTGATCCCTCTGGCACTGACTGAGAGAGTAAAGCAAAAGTCTGAGTCTGAAGAAGGGTTCCGACCCGAAACGTCACCCATCTTTTTTCTCCAGAGATGCTGCCTGACCCGCTGAGTTACTCCAGCACTTTGTGTCTATCTTCGGTATAAACCAGCATCTAAACACATTGCAGTTGCCGGCTTGGGCCGAGCGTCAATAACAGTAAGACAGTCAGGTATGTAGGTTAATTGGTTTGGTATAATTGTAAATTGTCCCTCGGTGTGTAGGATAGTGTTAATGTGCAGGCGCGGACCCGATGGGCCGAAGGGCTTGTTTCCGTGCTGTACCTCTAAAACTAAAAACCTCAAGAGTCCCCCATAATTTTGACTCGGACATAAGCAGATGTATTTTAATTGGCAGCGGGTCAGATCTAGGGGGTTCCCTATCCTGACAGTACCCTCACCACATGGACTGCCCTGGCTCAAGCAGCAGGACCGCAACATAATCTCAACAACAATAAATAATGGGGAAACAGTTGTGACTTGCCAACGACCCCCACTTTGATCAAAAGAATAAATATGCAAACTCATTAGGAGCTTGTTGGTAAGCGTTAGATCTATGTATAAGGTTGGCCAGCATTTGTGAAGAAACTGGCAATTCCTTGTCAGCCATAATGAATGAATTTAGGTTTCTGGAATCCACTTGGCTTTTCTCTTTACTGCGGAAAGGGAATTGCTGTTGGAAATTTAACACAACAAAACATTGTATTTTCACACAACATCTTAAGAACACAACACTCTCCTTAATTATTCTTCATATACAAGTCACCACTCCATTCCTCTTGTAATTAAACTTCTTGAGACTCTTAACGATATGGAATATTCTGTTCTATATATCCATCATATTCACAGTGAAATATCCTATAGATTATTGAGTACTCTGACTATACAAATGATTACAAGTTTAAAAAGGAAATCGGATAGGAAAGTAACAGAATGGTTCACGCTTTCAAGATAGCCTTTGGCAATTTATTAAACGGCATACATGTCCCAGCTACGCTAGTTCCACCTGCCTGCGTCTGGCCCATATCCCTCTAAACCTGTCCTATTCATGTACCTGTCTAAATGTTTCTTAAACATTGCAATATCCCCTGCCTCAATTACCTCCTCTGGCAGCTTGTTCCATACACCAACCACCCTTTAAGTGAAAAAGTTACCCCTAATTCCTATTAAATCTTTATCCCCTCAACTTAAACATATGTTCTCTGGTTCTCGATTCCCCTATTCTGGGCAAGAGACTCTGTGCGTCTACCCGATCTATTCCTCTCATGTGAAATTTAGTTTATTTACAATTGGATTATTAAATTAATATCATGTAGAATGTTCAAAGTCACTAACTTCCACAAACCAAAAACTGGACCCTGGCTTATCACATGGTGCACTTGTGAGAACCAACTCTTGCGTGTTTGTTCACTGTGAACAAGATTGTCACTAAGAGCAAATGGTAAGACAATTACTATGCTTTCTGTGAGGCAGTAGAGCGACTGGCGATCACGGGGAGAACGGACAAACTCCGTAGTCGGGATCGAACCCGGGACTCTGGAGCTGCAAGCGCTGTAAGGCGGCAACTCTACCGCTGCGCCACCGTGCCGCCCCTTGGTTGGTTGGTTCTTATAAACTAGAAAAACTGAGTTGGGGGGTTACTGACCTGTGTTTCGTGTCTGGAATAAGTGAATATCTGGAAGATTGCAGGTCAGTAAGCAATATGAACAATATTTCCCAGCTTTGTGTTGCGAGCATGTTATATGATTATAAACCATGTGGGCTTCATATGAGCAGTTTCCGAACTAAATCATTAATTCGTGTCTCTGCCTGGAAACCTCAAGTGACGGGTACCAGTTTGCTTATTTCAACCAAAAAATTGCACTTATAAACATTTGCAATTAATTGTTGTGCACTTGGGGCATCTCTACATGTTCTAATGCTGTTGTTGAGTTACAGACATAGTTCTGCTCACCTGTCAGGGAACACAACGCTATGTTACACAAAAAGACTCAAAGTGCTGGAGTATTTCATCTGGTCAGGCAGCATCTCTGGAAAACATGGATAGGTGACGTTTTGGATCGGGACCCTTCCTCAGATCTATCCAGAGATGCTGCCTGACCCCATGATTTACTCCAGTTCTTTTGTGGGGTTTTTTTGTAAACCCGCATCTGTAGTTCCTTATAATAAACGGAAATGCAGATGCTGGTTTATACTAAAGATAGACACAAAACGCTGGAGCAACTCAGCAGGTCAGGCAGCATCTCTGGCCGGTTCTCTGGATACTTTCAAGAGAGAGTTAGATAGGGCTCAAAGATAGCGGAGTCAGGGGATATGGGGAGAAGGCAGAAACCGGGGTACTGATTAGGGATGATCACATTGAATGGCTGTGCTGGCTCGAAGGGCCGAATGGCCTACTCTTGCACCTATTGTCTATTGTCTAATTGGATTGGTGACTTTTGGGTTGAGATCCTTCTTCAGACAGTCCCAACCTGAAATGTCACCTATCCTTTTTCTCCAGAGATGCTGCCTGACCCTCTGTCTTATTCCAGCACTTTGTGTCTATCTGTCGCTCCTTGTCATATGATAACGCAGATATATTATAAATTGTGTCCGAGCTGTATCACAAATAATAACAATGTTATAATATTATAAATGGAGTCTGTATACTGCCCAGCAGTACTCCAATCAATACTCAATTTCTTTAGGTTTTTTAAGTAATCTTTGAAGTTTATTATGAAAATGATTAAACAGACAAAATCCTTTATGTGCCTGCTTCAGTTCTAACATGGAAAATAAAACTAAATACAGAGAGAAAACAAGGTAATCAAAGGAAAAAATGTGTCGGGTTATAGGTTACATTTACAACACTTCACAGTGATAAAACTTGCAGTATTAAAACTGCGTGGATCCTTTATTGTAAGTCTATGACCATTGCCATTTATATAAAGTAACAAAATCTTATTGCAGTTTGTACATATTGTATTTTTACTTTTTTTTCCCTCTATCTACCATGGTAAATATTAACTTAATTTCATATGGAAAAAAAAATGCCAACATTTGTACATAATTTACACATTGGTAATAAAGCTTATCAAGCAGCATCTACAGGTATTTTTTTTTAAGCTTAGGTAAAGAATCGATCGGACCAGTAACCTAAGAATAGGAGAAATAACGCGGGAATCCGTAAAACACTTCCAGTTCAGTACAGACAATGACATTTCAGACCAACAGGAAGACCTGTCTATTCCAGTTAGACACTCAGACGGTAGCTTAGCTACCATGACGCCAAACTAAATCAGTAGCATAAATATAAAGAGAATGCAATGGTTTTCAAAGACAAAAAAAAACAGATTTTCCCAATTAACATCACCTATGCGGATAAAACAACCAATATGGCTGCACCACAAAGAGCTGAGAATCGCCTATTCTGATTTTCTTTATCGAGGGACAGGTTACCAATCATTAAAACACGACATTTTGCAGCAAGCAACATTTGAGATTGGACGTACCAGGAATTATATTTTTTCCTCTAACTCCCCTCGGCCCTCAAATAAAAATGACAGAAAATAAATGGTAACATTCTGTGTTAAACTTGCAAAATGTCCTTAACATTTTTTTTTTCTAAAACAAAACCTTTCCGGGGGGGCCAAAGAATAAAGCTTTGTGTACCTCTGCCGAAGTTCAACAATATAAAATTATCTTTGTTCATCAAGAACGGGAGAAGGACAGTCCAATTCTGCCTCATCTCGGAAGTTTAGTTAAGAGTTTATACAATAGGCGAATTAGATATTCCAACTGCGCATGCCCAGGTCATAGGTCACTCGCGATAAACATTCTCGGCAGCTGTGCTGCTGCATGTGTACAGACCTGCGTTTCATCCGTAGTCACGATCGAACCCGTGTCCCCGGCGCTGCAAGTGCTGTTGAATTGCTACTAGACCGTCCCCGTCCCCTCCCGACTGTCCGATCGCTGTCCAGGGGCGGCCGGAGATGTCCGGGGTGACCCTGGACTGACAGGACATAGGCCCGGAGCAGTGGCCAGGCCTACAGCCAGCGGGGAGAAGATGCGCTAACTCCACTGCAGTCTACGTGCAGTAGCACAGTTGCCGAGAATATTTATCGCGAGTGACCTTTGACAAATCCCATGATTCCTTGCGTTTTTCGGAATACCGAACTCGCTTATTCAAATAGTACTTTTTGACCTAAGGAGAATGCAATTTAGATGTTTTGTTTCTAAACTGATTCGCATACGACATTCAAGTGCAATTAAAGTTCCAAATATTAGTTACATCTTTTTTCTTTTATTTCTGCTGTGTATCATTTTGATACTTTTTTTGCAGGTAGTTGCCAATTTTCTTCTTGCTACTTTCCAACATGTTGTCAGAAAAAGATTTTGTCCTATTGGATCTATTTTTTTTTCCTTCCTGTCGAGGAGATTAAAAATGAAACCATGTCAACAGTCGGCCGTGTGTTAAAATCAAATGTTCTTTGAACATGTGAACTACCTGCAGTGCACACATTTACAGCCAAAGTTACATGCGCAAAAAAAGTTCTTTCTGCTTTCCAAACGAATACCGAACAAAAGTAGGACGGTTGCATGCGTGTCTCAGCACAGTTTAGTAGAAGGAGGAATGGAAACATTTAAAATTAAAACAGATGACCATTAAACAGAGGCTTGAACTGTAAGGAGAAAGTGGGACAACAGTGGTGCAGGAAGAGATGCCTCTCTTTCTCCAGATTGCAATAGAAACAACACGTGCGACATCTTTAGCAGCAAACCTACTTGTAAGGCCTCAAGAACCTGGAAACTTTGGACCGCAGCAACTTTATAAATGATCTGGGGAACATTTCTTTGGATTCTTGTGCCGTGTATTTGAAGTAGTTTTGAGGGTGAGCCAACACGTCAAAGAGCGCTTTGATTAACTTCTTGTCCTGTAATTTTTTTTTAATAAAAAGAGAATAGAGTTCACGGCTTGGAAACCTTTCCTCCACAGAGCCACAAGTGCACATCCCAATTTTCCTCCCTACTACACTTACTTTAAGGATTTCTTGGTGATTCTCCGAAGCATACAATCGGCCGTCTCTGACGATATCTTCTATTAGCTGCTGGTAGTCCTCTGGTCACGAAAGAAGAATTAAGTAGCAATTTACCACTTCAGCTTGGGCGAATGCTCTTCAGTAAATTATTTGCAAGGTTACGAAATCAACAGTTGCAGTTGTTACAGTGAATCGCCGTGCAGTATCAAAAGCATTTTTTTTTGCATTGGCTTTTTAGAGTCTTAGACTTATACAGCACCAGATCCGGCCAAACCTGTCCAAGCCCATCAACGTGTCATCTCGAAGCTAATCCCAATTGTCTGCATTTGGCCCACTTGCCTCAAACCTTCCCAATCCATGCATCAGCCCAAGTTAGAGTCTTTTAAATACTTAGTTCATAAGTGATAGGAGCAGAATTAGTCCATTCGGCCCATCAAGTCTACTCCATCAATCAATCATGGCTGATCTCTCTCTCCCCCTAACCCCATTCTCCCGCCTTCTCCCAATAACCCCCGACACCCGTACAAATCCAGAATATATCTATCTCTGCCTTATAAGTATCCACATCCCAAAGAAACGCAGCTTTGTAGGTTAGTTGGCTTCTAAATTGCCCCTAGTGCGTGGGATAGGACTAGTGAGCGGGTGATCAGTGGCTTGGACGCGATGGGCTGAAGAGCCTGTTTCCATGCTGTATAACTAAACTAAGTAGATATTGTTTTAAATGTATCATACAAAGCAATAATTAATTTTGTCTTAAGAAGGTTCCTGACCCGAAACATCACCCATCCATGTTCTGCAGTGATGCAGCTTGACCTGCTGAGTTACTCCAGCACTGTGTGTGTCATTTTCTGCGATCCGTTGCATTTTTATTTCTAATAAATCCCCCAATATAATTTGTAGCCAATATTTGAGATAACATTAAAGAATTGAGAACAGACACGAATAGAATGGTATCAAGCACTATCATGATTGCAGCTATTTGAATACTTTTCTCACAAGGCAATATTTGGAGTAATCAGCATAAATATAAAATTGTGATCTCAGTTGGTGATTGTGCGCGTCCATTCTCGTCTTGCAATGTTTTACTGCCAGAAGGTATCCTGTTGCAACCACTTGAGTTACTTAATGCTTTGAATCAGATTCATTGCATTGTCTCACAGTTAGAAGACTGGCATATAGTTTGGAGAATGGGTTAAAAAGAGAATGCGGTTAAAACAAGAGGTAAACATTCAAACCACCCGATAGAGAAAGGAAGGTTGAATGTTTGGACCATGTTTCATAAGATCAGAAGGGATAGGAGTAGAATTAGGCCATTCGGCCCATCAATACACCACCATTCAATCATGGCTGATCTATCTTTAAGAGAGAGTTAGATAAGCTCTAGGGGCTAGTGGAGTCAAGGGATATGGGGAGAAGGCAGGCACGGGTTATTGATAGTGGACGATGAGCCATGATCACAATGAATGGCGGCGCTGGCTCGAAGGCCCGAATGGCCTCCTCCTGCACCTATTTTCTATGTTTCTATCTATCTCTCCCTCCTAACCTCATTCCCCGCCTTCTCCCCATGACCCCCGACGCCCGCACTAATCAATTTCCTTACCGTCGTACGTGACGTATGGAACTTGAAATCCTTTGGCACTGTTCCCTTCGTTGGCTTTGAACTGAATCCATAGTTTCCGAGACCTTGAGGTGAATGCAATCGGCCGTTCGTACGTCTGGCACGTTTCATAGGTGGTGACGGATGTTGGTGAAGCTGCAAACGGAGAACAGAATAGCATCCGAGAATCTTCTCAAATATGAAGCATCAACTCGAGGGAAGTTTCCATGCAATTTTAAAGTTTTCGAGGGGCATGGGCCAAACGCGGACAAATGGGACTAGCTTACAGAGGGCATCTTGGTGGGCTTGGAGGAGTTGAGCCGAAGGATTGAAAGTGAAAGATACCGGTTAGAATTTGGATCAAAATGTGTGTAAAGGGCCTGTCCCACTTACGTGTCCTTGGCACGCAAATTACGCGACCACGAGGTGGGACAGGCCCTTAAGTAACATAACAGTAGTAGTGAAGTTCTGAAGAAGGGCCTCGACCCTAAACGTCACCTATTCCTTCTCTCCAGAGATGCTGCCTATTCCGCTGAGTTACTCCAGCATTTTGTGCCTATCTTTGGAGTAAACCAGCATCTGCAGTTCCTTCCTACACTAATATCAGTTCCGTTTATTTCATTGTCAAGTGTATCGAGGTACAGTGAAAGTAATAACCCATTATTTGTTATTAATAACCCATTATCTGTTATTTAATAACCCATTATCTGTTACTAATAACCCATTATCTGTTATTAATAATCCATTATCTGTTATTAATAATCCATTATCTGTTATTAATAACCCATTATCTGTTATTAATAACCCCTTATCTGTTAATAAGAATCCATTATCTGTTATGAATAACCATTATCTGTTATTTATAACCCATTATCTGTTATTTAATAACCCATTATCTGTTACTAATAACCCATTATCTGTTATTAATAATCCATTATCTGTTATTAATAACCCATTATCTGTTATTAATAATCCATTATCTGTTATTAATAATCTATTATCTGTTATTAATAACCCATTATCTGTTATTTGCACTTTATCAGTTTATTTATTCATGTGTGTATATATTTATATAATGGTATATGGACACACTGATCTGTTCTGTAGTCAATGCCTACTATGTTCTGTGTGCTGAGGCAAAGCAAGAATGTCATTGTCCTGTCAGGGACACACGACAATAAACTCCCTTGAACTTGAACTTGGCTTTTGTTGCGTAAAAGCTGACCAAAATGTTAAAAAATAAATAAACACTGAGTGTAAATACTCACAACTCTTTCTCATCACTAACACGTCTCCACACTCGTCTTCCATTGGTAAGAATATCTCTGGCACCACAATCAGGATCCTTCTCTTTGGTGGTGGGTTTATATTCCACACGCACTCCACGTTCGAGGGATAATCTCCAGGGTAGTTTGGTGACTCAATAAAGCCCATGTAGTCTCCGAGATCTCCTCCGCACTGTTGGTCTTTTAGAAAGGACACACAACATTAAACTGGGAAATGTGCAGGTGATCAAGAAAGCTACAACGAATGTAATGGGCCTGTCCCACTTAGGCGATTTCCTGGGCGACTACAGGCCTGCCGAAACATTTTCAACATGTTGACAATTTTTCAGCGACAATTTTTGCTGTCGTAGCTTGACGTAGGTGTTGCCGTAGGTTTATGTGGGTGCTGTCGTAGTTTTAATTCCATTGAATAAAACTAGTCCCTGGCAGTCGCCTAAAGAGTCCCCTAAGTCGGGCAGGCCCATTACTGGGACAATGTATTGCAAAAGTAAGGAGGTTTTGCTTCCATTATGTGAGGCATTGTGAGACCTCGTCTGGAGTATTGGGTACAGTATTGGTTTTATTTTAAGTACCTAAACGTAGTAGCAATACTGAGAAAGTTTAGTTTAGAGATACACCATTGAAGCAGGCCCTTCGGCCCACTGAGTCCATGCTGACCACCGGTCACCCGTTCACACCAGCTTTATGTTATCCCATTTTTGCATCCACTCCCTGCACACTAGGGGCGATTTACAGAGGTTAATTCACCTACAAACCCGCACATGGGAGGAAACCGGGGCCACACGGTCACAGGGAGAATGTGCAAACTCCACATGAACATCAGAGGGTAGGTTCTCTGGATGCTTTCAAGAGAGAGCTATATAGGGCTATTAAAAATAGTGGAGTCAGGGGATATGGGGAGAAGGCAGGAACGGGGTACTGATTGGGGATGATCAGCCATGATCACATTGAATGGCGGTGCTGGCTTAAAGGACCAAATGGCCTACTCCTGCACTATTGTCTATTGTCTATTAACAGGAACCTGTACAGCCAGTCCTACACACCTGTACTGACCCATATCCCTCTAAAAATTTCCTAACCATTTACCTGTCCGAATGTCTTTTAAATGTTGTCATTGTAACAGCCTCAACTACCTCCTCTGGCAGCTCATTTAATACACCCACCACCTTCTGAGTGAAAAAGTTGCCCCTCAGGTTCCTATTAAAACTCACCCCCTCACCTTAAATCTATGTCCTGTGCTTCTTGATTCCTCTACGCTGGGCCAAACGGCTCTGTGCATTTGCCCTATCTATTCCCCACACGGCTTTATATTCCCACCAAATCCTCTTTTTCACTCAGAGGGCGGTGGTTCTATGGAACAAGTTGCAGGAGGAGGCACTCAAGGCAGGTACTGCAGCATTTAAAGGACAGATAAATGAACAAGAAAGATTTTAAGGGATATGGGTCAAACGTGAGCAAAGATGGGCAGCCTGGTCGGTCGGCATTGACCAGAGAGTCCTGTTTCTGTGCTGCATGTCTCTGGAATGAGCTCCGATCAGCTGGTTCAATGCCAAATGGGAACTGAATTGCAGATGTTTCTTACAAGTTCGGGTCAATCACATACTGGATCAGCGGTTCACGAAAGCCACCTTGGCGATGTGTAAATGCATTTTTAAAGCATGTTTCAATTATTTTAATAAAAAGGTAATGATCTGGAAATAGTGTCATTCAGCATAAAAACAGGCCCTCCGGCCCAACTCATCCATGCCGGCCAAGATGCCCCGTGTAAGCCAGTCCCAATTTGCCTGCACTGGCCCAGATCCCTCTAAACATTTCCCATCCATGTACCTGTCCAAATGTCTGTCAAAGTGTTGTCATTGGATCAGCCTCAACTCCCACCTCTGGCTGCTCATTTAATACACCCACCACCTTCTGAGTGAAAAAGTTGCCCCTCAGGTCCTTATTAAAACTTACCCCCTCACCTTAAATCTATGTCCTGTGCTTCTTGATTCCTCAAGTATAATTAAATACATCATTTAGTTTCATTCAGATTAGAGATACAGCGCGGAAAAAGGCCCTTCGGCCCACCGAGTCCGTGCTGACCAGCGATCCCCACACACTAACACCATCCTACACACATTAAGGACAATTTATCATTTTACCAAGCCAATTAACCTACAAACCCTGTATGTCTTTGGAGTGTGGGAGGAAACCGGAGCACCCGGGGAAATCCCACACAGGTCACGGGGAGAACGTACAAACTCCGTACAGAGGGCACTCATAGTTAGGATGGAACCTGGGTATCTGGTGCTGTAAGGCAGCAACTCTACCGCTGCTCCACCCCTGATAGTTAACGGAGCAGAATTAGCCATTCGGCCCATCAAGTCTACTCCGCCATTCAATCATGGCTGATCTATTTTTCCCTATGAACCCCATTCTCCTGCCTTCTCCTCATAACGACTGACACCCATACTCATCAAGAATCAATCAATCTCCTCCTTAAAAATATCCATCGACCTGGCCTCCACGGCCTTCTACAGCAATGAATTTCACACATTCACCACCCTTTGACTAAAGAAATTCCTCCTCATTGGCTTTCTAAAGGCACGTCCTTTTATTCTGAGGCTATGGCCTCTGGTCCTAGACTGTCCCACTAGTGGAAACATCTTCTCCAAGTCCACTCTATCTGGGCCTTTCACTATTTGATAAGTCCTCCCATAAGCTAGGGTACATTCCTGAAGAAATTCCTCCTCATCTCCTTTCTGAAGGTAATTCTTTGCAAACTATCTGGCCCAAACAAGAAACTAAATCTACGCATCAGAATTTCGTGACAAGAACCATGTTAAATAGGTTATCCTTCAAAGCGTTTGATATTCCGGCTTTTACTTGAATCATACTCGCACGCTTTGATCTTTAATTAGCGCAGTCCACGATGATTAAAAAGTTGACTAAAAAATAGCTTCCTGATTATTGTTTAACATGGTTGAATAATGAGCCAGCTTGGTGATGTTACTGTCGCCAGGAATCCTGCGGAAATGAGGCCTAATCAGAGACCCACACCACCCTGGCCACACACTCATTTCACCCCTGCCATCGGGAAGAAGGTACAGGAGCCTGAAAACTGTAACGTCCAGGTTCAGGAACAGCTTCTTCCCGACAGCCATCAGGCTATTAAACACGACAACCTCCAATAAACTCCAAACTACATAGACTATTATTATTATTATTGCACTATTATATTTTTTAAGTGTACGTGAATGCGTGTGTGAGTGCGTGTATATGTGTTTATATACTATATTTTTTAGTTTATTATATTGTTTACAGTGTACTATGCTTACATATTCTGTTGTGCTGCTGCAAGTAAGAATTTTATTGTCTGTTTGGGGCATATGACAATAAAACACAAAATGCTGGAGTAACTCAGCGGGACCGGCAGCATCTCTGGAGCAAAGGAATGGGTGACGTTTCGGGTCGAGACCATTCTTTAGACTGAAACGTCACCCATTCCTTCGCTCGGGAGATGCTGCCTGTCCCGTTGAATCACTCCAGCTTTCTGTGTTGATCTTTGGTGTAAACCAGCATCTGCAGTTCCTTCCTACACAAATGCCTGCAAAACTCCTGACTCTTCACGAATGACAGCGGGATCCGGAGGTGGGAATGTTTTGACACAGGCCACTGGAGGTTTCCGGCTGATGACAAGTAGCACCCTATGTTGAGTTTAGAGATACAGCATTGAAACAGGCCCTGTGGCCCAGTGAGTCCGCGCAGACCAGCGATCGATCACCTGTACACTAGTTCTACGTTATCCACGTTTCGCAACCTACATACGAGGGACAATTTACAGAAGACAGTTAACCTTACAAACCCGCACGGATATTGGAGCACCCGGGGAAAAGCCACACAGTCACAGGGAGAACGTTCAAACTCCGCACATACAGTAGCTGAGGTCAAGATTGAACCCGGGTCCCTGGTGCTGTGAGGCAGCAGCACTACCAGCTGCGTCACAGTGCCGCACCTTATCATGCGCAGCTCTGTGAGAATGTCACCCCTGCATGGAACACTAGGTGCCTGCATTACAAAACACTTTCACATGACTGCAGTTAACAAATAGTCCAAACAAGTCTCCGAGACTACCATTTCCCCAACATGCTCACGATGACTTACTTTTACACTGGGTAACGTTGGTGGAGCCGTCAACATCCGTGGTGGTGTTTCCAGGGCAGGTAATGCAGTAATTCTGGCCAAACTCTGGCTGATAAGTTGCAACTGGGCATCTTATGCATCTGTGTGTGGTGGAGTTGTAATAGTGACCAGGGGAACAATGAACTGTGGAGAGGTTCATCAACGGTAAAAATATTTCACTGAGCGATCGATTAGGCTCGTAAGAAGTTACAGAACTGTTCAGAAATATTAATTCAACACCAAATGTTATATCAAAGTTCACAGTCAACGTGTTAGGAAATACTGAGTTTAACATTAAATGCCCACTAATGAAGATGTTATACACCAGACAAGACTTTGGGCTCATTACACTTGAATGTAAAGTAAGGCCCCTGTCCCACTTAGGAGACCTAAACAGCAATGACCTTGCCCGCCACCCAAAAAAAAAAAATCAAGGTGGAGGTGACCTGCAACCTCCTACCACCTCCCACGCATATGTTGAAAACCTTCCTCAACTATGAAGAAACCCGGCTTCGACTAGACCTGCGACTGAAAAATGATCGATTTTTAAAACGGCAACCTATTTTTAGTCGAGGCCGGTTTTAATCATGATGAAAAAATAGCAGCAACCTAGATGAAGCCTCGACCACACGGAAACCACTTTCAACCATTAGGGAGAGTGACCAAAACCCCCGGTGACCTCATGGAAACCTTGGGTGGTGGGCAAGGTCACCAGAGGTTGCTGTTTAGGTCTCCTAAGTGGGACAGGGGCTTAAGGAAAGATTTTTTAAAAATAATAATACAATTTGAATTAAAAATCTGAGATAAAGAAACGTGAATGTAGAGTAAATGGTTACAAATATCCTTTAGTTTCCTTGACCAAAAGGTGCAAGTGTCTTTGTTAAACCACAACAATAAATTGCATTTGCGCATCTCCTTCTGTTGTGGAAAAAAACTTCCTTCAACAAACGGGAAGAAAACCGAACGCACAACTGAAAGTGCAAATGTTAGGACGGGAGACCAGAAACCTGGCCAGCGAGGTGAGCTTTTAAGCAGAGTCTTAAAGGAGGGGTAGGTAGCAGGTGAGGCCGAGGGGAAGTTCAGTTGAGTTCATATAGACACTAAAAGCTGGAATATCTCAGAGGGTCAGATAGCATCTATGGAGAAAAGGGTAGATGGCTGTCTGAACAAGGGTCTCGACCCAAAACGTCACCTGTTCCTTTTCTCCAGAGATGCCGTCTGACCCGCTGAGTTACTCCAGCTTTTTGTGTCTATCTTCGGTTTAAACCAGCATCTGCAGTTCCTTCCTACACATTTAGTTTAGTTCAGTTTAGTTCAGAGATACAGCGTGGAAACAGGCCCTTCGGCCCACCGAGTCCGGGTTGACCAGCGATCACCCCGCACATTAATACTATCCTACGCACACTAGGGACAATTTTACATTTATACCAAGCCAATTAACCTACAAACCTGCACGTTTATGGAGTGTGGGAGGAAACCGGAGCACCCGGAGCAAACCCACGCAGGTCACGGGGAGAACGTGCAAACTCCGTACAGATGACGCCCGTAGTCAGGATCAAGACGGGGTCTCTGGCGCTGTAGGCAGCAACTCTAGCGTTGTGCCACAGTGCCGCCCAGGGTATATGGTTTTGGAGCAAGTCACTGGCTTCATCGGCAGAAAATGGAAGATGAAGAAATGGTCGAGAGATCAGGATGAGAGGAACAAGTGTCGTGGGGGTACAAAGTGCTGGAGTAACTCAGCGGGTCGAGCAGCATCCCTGGAGGACAAGGATCGGTGACGTTTTGGATTGAGACCCTCTGACCTGAAACATCACCTATCCATGTTCTCCAGAGATGCCGCCTGACCTGCTGAGTTACTCCAGCACTTTGGGTCCTTTTGAGTAAACCAGCGTCTGCAGTTCCTTGTTTCAACATGTGTTGAGTGGCAATGGGGAGGTGACAAAAGAACTCAACAAGCTAAGAGGAGTTAAGGGATAAGTGAGTTAATATTTGCAGTTATAGTGAAAGAACTGGATAGAGTGGATGTGGAGAGGATGTTTCCACTAGTGGGAGAGTCCAGGACCAGAGGTCATATCCTCAGAATGAAAGGACGTTCCTTTAGGAATGGAGATGAGGACACATTTCTTTAGTTAGAGGGTGGTGAATCTGTGCAATTCATTGCCGCAGAAGGCTGTGGAGGCCAACCCAACGGATATTTTAGGGATATTAAGGCAGAGATAGATAGATTCTTGAATAGTCGGGTGTCAGGGGTTATGGGGAGAAGGCAGAATGGGGTTAGGAGGGAGAGATAGATCAGCCATGATTGAATGGCGGAGTAGACTTGATGGGCCAAATGGTCGAATTCTGCTCCAATCACTGATGAGGTTATCCACCAAACAGAGACACAAAAAGCTGGAGTAACCCATTTGTAGCCCATTCCTTCTCTCCGGAGATGCTGCCTGTCCCGCTGAGTTTCTCCAGCTTGTTGTGTCTATCTTCGGTTTAAACCAGCGTCTGCAGTTCCTTCCCGCGCAGGTCATCCACCGAGACGGACTTACCTCTCGTTTCGCAATCTTGGAATGAGACGGCCCCCTCGTACTTGGTCAGCAACCCGCCCCCGCAGTAGAAGCACTGGGTGCGTCCCGCCTCGGACTGGAAGGTGCCGATCGGGCACGAGCGGCACGGGCGAAACCCGTCAGAGGAGAAATATCCCGCCGAGCACTGGCCTGGAGAAAGAGTGGCGACAATCACACACCACGTCCACAGCCGCTAATTAAACACTCGTGTCATACAGTGAAGGTGTCCGTGCTGACACTCAAGTTGGGTGAAATAGAAGCATAGAAACATAGACAATAGGTGCAGGGGTAGGCCATTCAGCCCCTCGAGCCTGCAACACCATTCAATAGACAATAGACAATAGGTGCAGGGGTAGGCCATTCAGCCCTTCGAGCCTGCAACACCATTCAATAGACAATAGACAATAGACAATAGGTGCAGGGGTAGGCCATTCAGCCCTTCGAGCCAGCAACACCATTCAATAGACAATAGACAATAGACAATAGGTGCAGGAGTAGGCCATTCAGCCCTTCGAGCCAGCAACACCATTCCATATGATCATGGCTGATCATCCAAAATCTGTACCCCGTTCCTGCTTTCTGCCCATATCCCTTGTCTCCTTTAGCCCTAAGAGCTAAATCTAACTCTCTCTTGAAAACATCCAGTGAATTGGCCTCCGCTGCCTTCTGTGCAGAGAATTCCACACATTCACAACTCTCCGGTATAAAAGGTTTTGCCTTCTCAGTCCTAAACGGCCTAACCCCTTATTCTTAAACTGTGTGCGACCCCTGGTTCTGAAATACAGGTACCGGGAGGATTTGGAGCAGTTCATTTAGTCTTTTTAAACATTATTAGCAAGGGACAGGAAAAACTATGATTAGAATAACCTGTCTCAGCAGCATACGCATTCATAGTTCTGTTGATTATATTATTTAGATTAGTAGATTCTTACGTTACCAACGATTTAGTTTGGAGTGAGTGTGTGTGAAATTTTGCAGAGACCAGAAGAATCAAGTATGTGTGGCTGCCTCTCACCTCCCATAGAGTCATAGAGTGATACAGCGTGGAAACAGGCCCTTCGGCCCCTTGCCCACACCGGCCAACAGCTACACCAGTCCCACCTGCCCACGTTTGGTCCATATCCGTCCAAACCTGTCCTATCCATGTACCTGTCTAACTGTTTCTTAAACGATGGGATAGTCCCAGCATCAACTACCTCCTCCGGCAGCTCGTTCCATACACCCACTACCGTTTTGTGTGAAAAAGTTACCCCTCAGGTTCCTATTAAATCTTTTCCCCCTTCACCTTAAACCTATGTCCTCTGGTCCTACTCTGGGCAAGAGACTGTGCATCTACCCGATCTATTCCTCTCATGATTTTATACACCTCTATAAGATCACCTCTGATGCTCAACTTAAATAATTTAAACGCACCATGTTGGCCTGTGCAGACACTGCAATTTGTAAAGGGATAATATATGATATACTACTATTAGAAAGGTTCCTTCTAGCTTAGTTTACTTTATAGATACACCGTGGAAGCAGGCCCTTCGGCCCACCGAGTTCGCACTAACCAGCGATCTCCAAACACCAGTTCTATCCTACACACTGGGAACAATTTATAATCTTACTGAAGCCAATTAACCTACTAACCTGTACGTCTTTGCAGTGTGGTAGGAAACCGGAGCGACCGGAGAAAACCCACACAGTGACAGGAAGAATGAACACACTGCACCCGTGGTCAGGATCGAACCCGGGTCTCGTAAGTGATAGGAGCAGAATTAGGGCAACAATCCTACTCCGCCATTCATTCATGGCGGATCAGTCTTACCCTCCAGCGCCCGTTCTCCTGGGCCACCGAAGATTGGAAGAGGGGAGTAGAAGGGAAGTGCTCACCTCCGCACTCTGACATGTTGCGAGCTCCGGCCATGCCTTGCCCATCGTTGCTGGGACAGGGCTCGCAGGACAGCTGCCCCTTCATGTCCTGGTAGGTGCCCGGCGCACACGGCAGGCATTGGTTCACCTCTCCACTGTAGTAGCGTCCGGCTTCACAGCTGACTGCAACAACAAGACAGGTTGGTGACTGACCCAGTCCCTGATTCTGACCCTCCAGTATCCGTCACCCTGTAAGTTCCTCACGCTGTCTTAATACTGCGGGACTAGATAAATCATGTATTTTACATTAAAGCATGCAAGGTCGTAAGCACTAGGAGTAAGAATTAGGCCATTCGGCCCATCAAGTCTACTCTGCCATTCAATTATGGCTGATCCATCTCTTCCTCCTAACCCCATTCTCCTGCCTTCTCCCCATAACCCCTGACACCCGTACTAATCAAGAATAATGCACATACCCACGAGGTCTCTTCCCGGCTGTTATCAGGCAACTAACTGAACCTGCCGACCACAACTAGAGAACTACTATCTATTCATTGGTGACCCTCGGACTATCTTTGATCGGACTTTGCTGGCTTTACCTTGCTCTAAACGTTATTCCCTCATCATGTATCTGTACACTGTGGATGGCCCGATTATAATCATGTGTTGTCTTCCCGCTGACGATGTTGGCACGCAACAAAAGCTTTTCACTGTACCTCAGTACAGGAGACAATAAACTAAACTGAAGCTGCTATAATCCCGGATTCTACCCCTCCATTATCAATCATCCCTTGAGGTCTTCACATTGTCTATATACTGAGTGAATAAATAAATCATGTATTTTACAATAAAGGATATGATAACGTACATACAGGGTGGCGCGGTGATGCAGCCTTGCAGCGTCAGGGACCTGCGCTCGATCCTGACTACG